>VWYH01003020.1:317454-458133 GCA_013399365.1 Pampusana beccarii
GGAGGTTGTGGAGTTTCCTTCTCTGGAGACATTCAAAACCCGCCTGGAGGCCTTCCTGGGCAGCCTTATCTAGGTGTTCCTGCTCCGGCAGGGGGATTGGACTAGATGACCTTTTGAGGTCCCTTCAATCCCTAACATTCTGTGATTCTGTGATTTTGCTTTAAAGGCTAAAATAATAGTTCTTTTCAGTGGAACCAAAGAGTTTACCTAGGAACTACTACAGTGAAAAGAAAATGTAATGCTCAGATGAAACACACATATCAGTGTTAATAGTTTCTTTAAAATGTGGTTGACAGGCTCATGAGTAGGGAGTAGAATAGAACTTGCTGTCTTTATTTCAAACTAGTGAAAAAATAAAAACATGGAGCAAATGTACAGTCTGTTTCTAGTTAGCAAGGAAGAGTAAATTAGCCAATATAAGCTATGAAGCTGATTAGTAGAATTTGTTCTAACTCATTTTCACCTTCCCCAATAGAATTCAAACCAAGAACAAAGTAAGACAAAAAGCGGTGAGATTCTGTCATCAGAACAAGAGTCTGTTAATGCTAAAGGTAAGTCAAATACACAGTAACTGAGGGACTAACACTTCTCTGTCTACAGTGAGAATTACTTTGGACAGTGCCTGTGATGTGTGTAATAAAGAGAGGATGATCAAATTTGCAAGACTATACTGGGCTGTTTATTTTTTATGGAAGATACCACTTGAGTAGATACATGTGTGTTGGTATAGGTAGAAAACCTTTTAAAGAAGAAACCTGAAATAGTCTTATGTGGGTAGATGAGGTTTTGATGCTTGACAATAGCATGAATTTCAGATTGTTGCAGCCCTGGGTGTACAACTGTAGCAGAGTTAATTGGTCTGTTACAATGTTTTGATGTTTGGATTTGTCTAGTAATGGATTTTTCTGTTACTACTGTTTACTAGCAATTGAAATAACTTTTTAAAGATTTGTTTCTGTGAGTAATGCTGTGTGATAACTGGTTAAGAACTGAGAAATCTTTTTCTGTCAAAAGACAGAAATGCTACCAATGTTACTTTTAATCTAACTGTTGTTACCACCTCGTTTTCCTGTGTTTTTCTGTTGCAAATAGGGGGTTTGTACTTTTTTGGTAAACTAAAAGCAGCATTTGAGTAGAACCTATGTTGCCACAAATATGTGGCAAAATGTTAAGGAATTTATTGTTCTGTATTGTATAGTTTTATACCTAGAACATGTCTTTCACAGTAGGTCATATAGTTATGGAAGGGTTTTTTTGTTGTGGTTTGGTTTTTGTTTCTGTTTGTTGTTTTTGGGGGGGTTTTTTGTTTGTTTTTGGTGGTGGGGGGGTTTCTGCTTTTGTTTTTTAAAGAAGCTGTATCAAGTCAGAAATTTTTAAGTCATATACCATCTTGTGATAATTACTGATACTTGAATGTATGAGAGTACAAATAACTGATGTTTTATTTCAGTCAGCTTTGTGTTGATCTGAGAGACTATAATCCACCTTCATTGCTCATTTGTAGCTTTGGATCCTAATTTGTAAAAAAATAATTTGGGATTTTTGTATGCTTGGAATCTTTTACTATTTCCACCTAGTTAAGATGTAGTTTTGTGGTTTTAGGTGAACAACATGTGGCTACAATTTTGCCTCATTACCTCAGTGTCATGGAGAATACACCGCCTTTAATGGTCAATACCCCAGAATCTTTTATAACAGCCAGTATGAAAACAGAAGAATCAAGTTCATCTTCACCAGTGAATGAAACTCAAACACTGGATACAACGTGTGTAGGAAACAAATCTGCCGCAAGTTCTGAAAGCTCCATGGCTGGCAGCCCTGATACAGAGTCACCTGTGTTAGTGAATGAATATGTGCGTATATTTCAGTTAAGATACATCCAAGAGAAATTAGAATCTTTTTTCTGTCTCGGTGTCTTTTCTACTTTCTAGTCTTGTTCTGTTTTCATCTGCAAATTTGATATGGACATTGGTTTTTGATGTCCTTTATTATAAAAGTCAAAAATCTAGTGTTGCAGTGAAAATAAAATGAAGTAGCACTGTTCCCTTAAATGTCACTATTTTTATTAACAGGAAGCTGGTTCTGGAAATGTAAGTCAAAAATCTGACGAAGATGACTTTGTGAAAGTTGAAGACTTGCCCCTTAAACTTGCAGTGTATTCAGAGGTATTTTGCTGTTTATTGTTTGTGGAGTTGTTATTTAGAAGTGCACACCCTAAATGTTTTAATTATCTAGACAGCAGTAAGAATTATCCAGAAATTTGAGTTTTGTTTTGTCTGTTACAAAGGCAGATTTAATGAAGAAAATGGCAATAGAAGCGCAAACCAACAGTTTGTCTGATGAATTACTGGGTGAAGGTGGAGCTCAAGATCAAGAATTAGTAGGAGATGCCCAAACTTTGAAAGAACCTGGTAAAGATTATTTTCTAAATCCTTTACAGCTATTGGAAAAAAACTCTGGAATGACCTAAAATTTAAATATTTTGTTATCATTGGTTGAATAAATATTTATTGTGGTGCTGAAATAATACTATTTTTTGTTATAATGCATTTGAAAATGATGTATTGATATGATGGGTTTTTGCCTTCCATGTCCCTTCTGTATATTCCTGTTAGATTCTGTGGCTAATAAAGTCATAAAAATTAACATATTTTAAATGCATGTTATATCTTAATGGTTTTGAAACTTATTAGGATGGAATAGTATTCTGGTTTCTTGTTGCACACAAGCTTGAGTTTAATAATATTCTAAATTCTAATTTCTATTATCTGATATAATAATGCTCAATGTAATTTGCTGACAGACTGCTCAGTGTTTTTGTAATATAAAAGTTCGAGAGACTTTTCAGAATAGTAAAATATCTCTTCAGGGAAAATTAGTTTTTATATGAAGCATACCATGAGGTAGAAAAACTTTGTGTGTATGATGGCAATAAAGATTTGTCACGTTCATGAAACAGTATTTATGCAGCTACGGAAACGGTAATGCAGGTCAAAGAGTTTTTTTAAAAAATCTAATGGTGATATGGTGACACAAGCGTGGTGTTAGAGGGTTCTCTTCTGTTGTTAGGCTTGTAGCTCTCCAGTGGAGGGTATAGTAATTGCATATGTAAATGCAAGTACTGGGTATTCTGGTGGCAGTAATTCTCTGCTAGTGTAGCCAGTTCTGATTCCTCGAACAGTATAAGCTGATGAAAATGTTTTGGGTTTTTTTTTTTTTGTCCCAATGCTGTTGTAGTGACAGCATAGAATTTTCCAGAAGAGAGTGAGAAGGAAGGTGCATCTTTCCTTCCATTTCGTTTGCTGCCCTTCCCCACTCTGCTTGTCACAGCTCTGCTAGCAGGAGTCTGTCACATCAGTTTGGTGAATACTGGTGCATATGCCTGGGGTGGGAACAGTGGCTAAGAATGCCACATTGCCCTCTGGGTAGCTGTTCTTCATCTGTGTATGGAGAACGGCTGCAGCTATTCAAGCCAGCCATGGCTCAAAATGCTTGTGAAAAAAGGTGAGGAGGAACTGTTTTATCTAGGTGCTTCAATGAATACTTAAAAGAAATTGAAATGTGATCAAGAGCTGTGTTTGATGCCTTGTAGCTGTTAGACAATAATGGGTATACCTTTATTTTACAGAAACTTTTGGAGTTCAAAGTGCATGAGAATAACCTGAAGATATCTGCATTTATAAACTCTGTGTATACAAGTGGATATGGAAGATCAGCACTAATTTCCCAGAATTCTGGAAGTGTATAAAAATGTAAAGTTTTTGACACACTGCCTCTTAGGATAGGTATGCTAACTTCTGCCTGTGGCAGTTTAAACAGCTGGAATGGAATCCTCTTCAGTTTTGCTGCACTGTTCTCTTACTGTCTTAATCTTTTTTATTTTTTATTGTGACTTGTTTAGTAATTTTAAAATTGTAGTTTTAAATAAAGTTTGGACTTGTCTGTAAATTTGTCTTCTGAAAAATTTTCCTCTGGCAGAGTTTGTTGTTGGAAGGTAACTGGCTTTAAGCATTGGCATAGCTTGTAGCAGTTCATTACTCCTCCTCAGAGAAACACTGCTACCTTTCCTGGGACAAGAGACTCTTGTCCCACTGAGTTTCTCCATCTTCTACAACTGTGAGATGTACACACAGTACATGCCTACATGTTGCCTTTATATCTTATGTATAGCTGGTCTGTTAAGAAAGTAGTTTGTGTTCATGCCTTTGGAATTCATTTCTATCAGCACATTTATCTGAGGCGAAGTAAATACTCTGGTTTTGTAGTTAACTGCAGAAACCATCTTTGTTTTTCTGCATTTTGTGGTTTGCACTTTCACTGTGCAAAGCAAAAAACCTGTCTAAAAATTGTAGTATCCTTTCTTATGTAACAATGGAAAGCCTGTAGAATCTGTTCTTGAAGTATTTGACTTTGTGAAGAGTTTTCATGTAGAAAGGAAGAAATTTAGGAAATTAAAGTTAACGTTTAAAAAACCCAGTTAATGTCAGCATCTAATGAAGGCTCCCGCCACAGGTGGAATTAAGATTATAGAAAAGAGGATTAGAAAACTTGAACCAGAACAAAAATTTTACTTTTTCAGATCAGAGTTGTTAATAAAAGTAAGTCATAAAATTGAGCTAGAAATAGCTTATTCAGCATACTTGCTGCGTTATAGAGGTGATGTTCAGGATTGTTTTCCTTTGGTATTAGGGTAATAATATGGTTATCGCTATGGAAGACAGTGTAGTGGCAGTGAAGCCTAAATATGCCTGAAGTTTGAATAAAAAGAGAGTGTGATTCTACTGTGATTTCTTTATTTTTTCTTTTTCTAGTTTGTTTTGAGTCTCTCTAGGTTTTTTTATGAGTGAATTTTGAAGTGGCAGATTGGAGATGACAGGTATGATTGTAAGGGCAAAAGTATATTAAAATGTTTGAAGACAATTTAGTTACTGTGCAGGCTTTAAACTCACGGTGATACTGGCTGCAGAAAAGAACTATACAATTTTGAGGACAGAGGAAATACATTGTGAAAATTAAACAAAATGAAAGCTTTTAATCACTAGCTTGATACAAGAATTATTCAGACCTAAAAGAGCAACATGTTCATAAAGTAGACCAAGAAGATTTGTGCATATTTGAGAAAAATCTAGTTTATATAGTAAATCATTAAACTCTAAGCTCAAGAAATCGCATGAGCACACACCATTCATCAATTCTTGCCCTGGAATGGTGCGTATAAACAATGCATTGAAATGGTATTTCTCTCTACCCTTTCTTCAGAGAACCACAGAATATTGAGGTCAGAAGGGACTGCTGGAGGTCATCTTGTCCAAACGCCCTGCTCAAGCAGGACCACGCAGTGCTGGTTGCTCAGGGGCCTTTTGATAATCTCAGATGTGGGAGACTCTACAGCCTCTCTGGGCAACCTGTGCCAGTGCTCCGTCCCCCTCACAGGAAAAAAGTGTTTCCTAACATTCAGAGGGAACTTCCTGTGTTTCAATTTGTGCCTTTGTTGTCTACTTTCATTATCCATTGCTCAAGCAGTAGAGTTGCTGAAGAAGTTAAGCTATATCTTTTATTCTGATGACAGTCCTTCTACTCATATGTAGTTAGTTCGAATAGACTGTGTTTTTCAATGGCAGTGGAGAAGATCCTGCTTAAAACACACAGAGTGTGTGTACACATGAGATAGGAGAAGCAGAGCCTTCTGCTGGATATATTGCTTGCTTCCTTGCCAATCTAGAACAGAGTGAATGTTGTATTTTACTGCCCAATAGCCCTTGCACAGTCCATCACTTCAGAGCCAGTTCTGTAGAGCAATAAGTTCAAAGAATTCAGATCATTATTTTTCAGATGGAAGTTAAGAGGCTATAGCCAGTTCTCTTCTATAACTAACGATTCAGTAACATCTCTTTCTGTGGAGGGAGGTTCCTGTATAAGAGCTGGCTGTTGTGTAGAAATTGACCTAACAAAACAATAGAACACAGCAGTATGGGGTGAAACCAGATCACAGTGGAGTTTGACTCATTTTCACTACTGGAAATATCTGCTACTTCTGGGAGGAAGGTGGAATAGTTGATTTCTGACAACAGGTTGCAGCATTGCTTTTGAAACTTTATTTTACTCAGATCTTTATATCCTACTGTAACTTGATGTTATTCATGCCCTAAAACTGATTACAGCATTCACAAGGTCTAAGCATTAAGACAAAAGAAAACCCATAGCAACTCTGGGTTGCTTTTGCTGCAATGCTAGTATTTTGAATTGCAGTAACCCACTACAGGATTACTATCTTGCATAACAGCAAGGCATTCAAAGAAAACTTAACCACTGAAGGGTTGACTTTGAAGAAAATAAACTATTACACCAACTGTCTTTCTTCAAAAGAAGCCTTCACCCATTCTGTACCAGTTTGCGTATTCACACAGTAGTAGTTATTCAAAGACAGACTGGAACACTTCTTGTCCTACTTTTATATAAGCTTCTCTCTCTTCATTTGTCATGAGAGACACAAGCTCTGGATTTTCACTGACTTCACCGTATGAGTGAGGTTGACCAGCTACCATTAAAATAGGACCTTGTGTTTCCTGTTCCTCCTCCTCTTGTTCGGAGTCGCTGCCTCCTACTTTGATTCCTGCTCTTCCTGAGTGCTTGGCATGTTCTTCAGACTCGCTAGTATCGCTGCCCGATTCAGGCAGTTTGCTTTTGACAACAGGAGCCTGGCCTGTGCTAGATGATGACTTGGATTCATGGATTAGAAGAGTCTTGATGATTTCATTATCCATGGCAGCTTCTTTAACACTTTCTTCAATTTTCTCAGAAGCATTTACTCCTAAAACACAACACGATGTGTTAGAGATAGCAATTGTTTACAGTTAGCACAGGTATCCTACAGAAATGATTTTTTTCTACTCAATCTTTTTTACCCACACTTTAGAATTCTCTTGAAAGTGCATCATTTCTGAGAGCTTTCCACTTTAAAGGTTACCACTAATGTTACTGCACGATTAGAGCCAAAAATGTTGGGAACTGGAACTTGACCTCTGGCTTCAGGAACACTACCTAAGTCAGTTTAAAGAGGAATTTTTTTTTTAAACAACGATCTGATAGCCACTAGTGCAGAATTAAGGCGTTTTTCTATATTCTAAACAAGCTTGCTACATTTTCAATAAGAAAGATATATTTAAATGCGGTAAGGCTGCTGAATATATTGTTTGCTAATGCTTAAAACTTACCAACACTACTGTTGGTGGCTGCTGTTGCTCCTTCCACAGTGCTCTGTGACATCCAGATAGGTTGCTCTTTAGCTGCTTTTTCTCTTGTTTTCTTCTTGGGCTCAGAATCTCGGACATCAATAACTAAGTTTTGGGTGTACATATTGCCAAAAGAGGAACTTCTGTTGGCCCATTTTTCAGGTCGGCTGCGGGATTCCAGCACACTTGAACCCACCTTCTGATGAAAGCTGAATGAGGTGTTACCCATTGTGGACAAGTTACATACAGGCAAGACCCCCTCCATGCAATCCCCAGTCAAAAACAAACAAAACCCCAAAAACAAACAAACCAACCCGCCACACACAACCATGTTTGGTCGGCAGAATACCTTTAACAAGGGCTCCATATTTAAACAAGTTGGATTCCCCATTACCTCATCACAGAGGCAAGTGATTCTGAAAAACTGATTTTTGCATGGTCTCTTAATTAATGCATGACAGGATGAAGCACATAGATACAGAAACATTACTTCCTCTCAGGGACGGCTATGAATGTATTAGCCAAGGAAGAAGTCTGTAAAATAACTCCTTAAAGCAAAAAAGGTAGCAAAAAAAACATAAACGTGTAACAAAAAATTAGAATGCCTTAGATATTACAGGCTTCTTTGTTAAGCAGCTGACAGTACTGAACAAAGTAGAGTAGAAATTAGGTTGCAAGATAAGTATTTCAAAGATTTTGAGACTGGGAAGTTGTTGGGTGGTTTTATATTGACCAGAAGTACTAGCGTTATGTTTATACCTTTCTGATAATTCTGGTATTTCTGTTGGCTGAGGCTCCAGCAAGTCGTACGGCAGAACAATATCTTCAGTCTCACGAAGCAGCACAAAGATGGGTTCGATCTGCTCATTGAATTTTGCTAGCAAGGTTCTAGCATCACGCTTTGGAAGCGCTGAGGCATCTTCCTCTACTTCAGTGTTGCAGTAAGTGCAGCGGAAAGTCTCTGCAATGTTAACCAAAGTGGGAATTCTCATGTTTGTAGGATGCAAAAGGCAAGCAGTACCTTGTTAAGAAATCCACAGCCACCAGAATGTTCTGACTGCACTAGGCTTTATCCACTTGTTCACATGTAGGGGAACTCAAGTTATGAAGTTGTTATAAAGCTGCCTTTTTTTGTTTGTTTGTTTTTGAGAAGGGCTGATATTCACACACTGGCAATCCAAGAGAGAAATGTTCATATTAGGGGAAAAATTAAATTGGCTCAACATGGAGTACCATCAGATGGTACTGATCTTTTTCTTCTCTGATCTTGCCTTTTTCTTATTTCATAATAAAGAAAAAAGACATTTGTAAGCATAAATAGCATCTGGGTTTAGTTGTTCAGAATTCTAAAGTTTACAAAGACTTTCTCTCTTAAAGAAAAAAAAATAAAGCATATTCTATTTAAAATATATCACCAGCCTCAATGTTTGCATTTCAGTAATTTGACAAAGTCACTGCATTTAGGACAAAGGGCTGATTTTGCCAAGTGGCGGTACCCTGACTTCACCTTTGGCATTTCAAGTCGGTCTCAAAGAGTCAAGTTCCTTCTCCCAGGCTCTGGCATCTTTTCCAGGTAACATGACCCAGCTATTAGCACTGTAGTTGCACTTAGAGTCTTGTATTTCAATATGATGCCATTTTAACTCATTTTGAAAGAGTACTCTCTAACTAGTTATTTTGATTTTAGAGAAGAGAAACCCGCAAGCTCTGATGCCATTTCTGCTGTGGATGTGCCTGCGAGGAGCCCAAACCTCCCCGTTCCCAGCACAGGAGTGACAGAACACCTCGCTGCTGCCGTGCTGCCACACGCTTCTTACAACAGGTGCCCGCAAACTGTTTTATCTGTCTTGTCCAACTCTCCCATCAGAAAAATTGAATGCAGAAATGGATTAACTAACAAATTCAAAACAGTAACGTGGGTACTGAATTATTATTTCCACATGAGGAAGTGGGACTCACAGGACTTGGATGAGTAATCTTCACCCAGGTTAAGCATCTTGTTCCTAGTAAAGCTGAGGCCTGAAATCTGGTTCCCAGCCCCAGCTTGTATATTCAAGATTTTTCTTCCTCTTTCTTGGCCTGTTCTACAGAGACGACTTTTTCTCTTCTTGTCACCTCCCAGCTTCTCCTGTCCCAGGCCCTTGTCCACCAGCAAACAAGAAGTACATCCTAACAAACATGCTTTATTTGCAAAGTTTGTACAGAAGCCAATCTTGTGCTATCACGATTATTCTTTAAGATAAGGGCAAATAAACAATATAAGGAAAATACCTGTAAATACATCAAAGAGTTGATTGACTTCGAGGTCTGTGTAAGTGCTGGAGCAAGATGGACATTTAAAAGAGGACCTGGTGGTTGAATCCCGCTCATCCGCTTCTATTTTCCGACGTACGTGATCCAGTTTGTATTTTACCACATCCACCAGCACCTTGTAATTGATGTAGTAGTAATTGTGCCGAGTGCTCCTGCCATTAGGCCCTGTCTCAACTCGCATACGCAGCTTCACAAACTTGTCTGCCTTGAGCGTGTTGAGGATAGTGCGCAGTTGTTTACGTTCGTACTTGAGCAACTGTAACAAGTCATCCTCTTTCACACAGGGGTAGCGGATCAGTATATCGAGGGCCAGGGAGTACTCTACTCCGTAGAAACCACGCACTATGTATTTGGCCAGGCGCTTTAGGGCTGCTGGGACTTCTGTGATAGCGTTTTGCTCTTCCATCGGGAGCTGAACCCCTGTCAGGAGGAGAAGTGCTGTGCAACAAACAGAAGGGAGGTGAGCCATAGTGAACCTTTCTCAGCACTCAGAGCCAGGTACAAAAGCAAGTCATTTACTGTGCTGCACTTCTACACTGAGTAGATTAATGCAAAATCCTTAATCTACACCTGAGAATGGGGAAGGTATCGATAGGTATCAAAGGTTACCTAATCTTTTGGTACAATGATTACACCTGAAATATTCATGTCATCTTGTGTAAAAACACACTGAAGGTATCTAGGAAAACAGGTTACAGAAAGTTCATAATAATCCTCTTTACAGAGGACAGCATAGTTAACTTGCATTGTCTAGGTCTGCCCAAAGGATCTGTTTTCATTCACAGCCAGCCAGGTAAGATCTGAAGTAGACATTATATGCCCTTGAAAGTAAAGCTCAGGACACAAGCTGGGCAAGAAATCTTTAGCTTAATTCATAAAAAAATGTGTGAAATAGATGAAACTGTATCTTCCTTTGTGGCAAAGCCACAAGAGGTGTTTGAGCACCTTTTAGCTTGCTCTTTGTAATTTTTCTGCTGGCTGCTGTAGTCAAACAAGGCCTAGCAATGCTGGGGCACAGAATGCTCCATCTTATCTGGTACCGTCCTCACTCAGCATGCTCAATTACTGGGCAACACCTGTAGCAGAACGTTTTCCTCCTTAGTACTCTCCTGCAGAAATAAGGCTTCTAACAATAATCAATCCCTAATCCCATTAACTAGACCGTAACTAATTTTAATCAGTGAAACTGTCCTGTTGCTTATTTCAAGGAGCGAAGAAGAAAAAAGAATGAGGTATGTTTCAATAAAGCCACATCCTGATTCCCTTTGAGGCATGTTAAAATCCTACAGCCCCATTGATACCAAAGCCTGGCTGCTTTGCAAAGAACCAAACAGGGCTGGTTGAGCCCTGGGATCAGAAGGCAGGGGGGTAGGAGGTAGCATGTCCCAGCACAGCACATTGCCAGCACTGGCAACCACTGCTGAGGGGCACCTTGCTCAAGCCCGGGTGATTGTGTATTGCTACACGGAGCATAGGTGACCTTCATCAGAAATCCTAGTTAAACAAACAAAACCTATTTACAGTAGCTTAGTAGTTGAGCCATAATTTGCATCTCATAGGGGAAGCACTACCTTTTGATTAAGCTAACCCAAATGTAAACCTGCTGGTCTGAAGCTTGAAACCCAAAAGCAATAGCACGACACTAACTTAAATTTCCCACAGGAAGAGTGGAGGAACACTGGAACAGGCTGCTCAGGCAGGAGGTCAGGTCTCCATACTTCAAGTGGGCAAGAGCCTGAGCAGCCTGACCTTGCTTTGAGATTAGTTGTTATGTGAGCAAGGGTTGGACCAGATGTCCTCCAGAGGTCCTGTCCAACCTAACAACTTCTGTTCCAAGAGAGTTAAATTTAACCATACTAAGGAGAAAAGCTTTGAGAATGTCAGTCCACTCCTTGACAGTC
Source organism: Pampusana beccarii (assembly GCA_013399365.1). Classification (NCBI taxonomy): domain Eukaryota; kingdom Metazoa; phylum Chordata; class Aves; order Columbiformes; family Columbidae; genus Pampusana; species Pampusana beccarii. The sequence goes on from VWYH01003020.1 coordinate 328,901, forward strand.
CTCCTCAGATTGCAAGAGCATTTCTATGCTTTTTCACAAAAGCCTTGAGGAAGGAGCGATTTTATTACTATTATTACAGTTTTACTCTGTCACTTCTCCTTTGCCCTCATCCTCCAAAGAGGCTCAGCTGCAGTACACATGACTGTCACATATTAGCAGGGCAGCATAGCTCATTGCGTGCCTAGACAAAACAATATTCCCAGCCACAGGCAGGAAAGCACAGGACCTTGATCTTGTATTCAGCCAGGTCTCCCAGAAGCAAAATCCTGTTCTAGCTGCTAGTCAAACCCTAGCAAGGGCTCTTTGCTCTTAGGGCTGAGTAGGCTTTCCTGGAAAGTCAGCGTAAGGGTACGCAGAGGAGATGGCCTATATATTGAGAATAGCCAAGAAGCTTCAGACAGCAGAGAAGCTGCCAGTGTGCAGGACAGCTGACACTTACTGCTCTTGACCTAGGGCCACGGGCTGGATTCCTGCATCTACTCTCTAGTGTTTTAACTCCAAGGGCATGTGAGCATAAAATACAAGAATTCTGGAGCACAGATGAACATCAGACTTCTTCCACATAAAAATATGCTAAAGACTTCTCTTTATTCTTCTTTCTGGCCTCACAAATTTGGAATTTGTTTCTGTGCAGTGGCTTATACTCAGCAGGAAGGAAGGACAGACTCTGCCCTCAGCCAGCCCCAACTCCAGAGATCAGGAGCGTGGCTTTGAGTCTCCTCAGGCTCTGGAGAGCACTGAGCCTTGGCCTTCTATACTGTGGGCAACTTGCCCACAGGAGGGAGACACCGCAGCCTCCAGTATGTGCCCACATCATGTGTTTCTGTAACCTGGTCCAGTGCCACTAAGTGCAGTCCCAGCGTCTGTGTTGGGTACGACAGCAGTCATGTGAATTTGTTTGGGCAAGCACCTCAGAAAGGGCCGAAGTGCCCTCTGTATGGATTAGTCTTATATGAACACCAGTTGGATTGCGGCATTACTGGAAAAAAAAAAAAGAACAAAGCCATTTCTGCATCTAGTCCTTGGCTAATGAGGGCAGAACCCTGACACTTGAAGGACCTGTATTAGGAGCAGGTCTCATGACTGTTTTTTCTTACCCTAAGTCAAATACAGAATGTAATAATTTCAAAGGGAGTGTGATAAGTAGATAATATCATTAAAGAAGAAGTAGGACCTGAACTGTAAGCTTGAGGTTTGCTAACCTATCAGTTCTCTGGATGACTCCTTCTCCCAGACTTGCATTGCATCTCTCAAGCAAGCAGTGCTCTGAAGTGCTGGGAAGTCTGGACTGTGCTGAAGTGTTTCTGAGTGCCTTGATGTTAAAAGCTTTTCAGGTCCAGAGTCCTACAACCATGCAAATTATTCAGGGGAGAAGAGGAAAGACAGCAAGCGAAAAAGAGGGCGAGCGAGGAGACACACAAAAACAAAACCCCACAAACAAACACAAAGCCAACAAAACAACCACCAAAAACCACACACAAAAAGCCCACCACACACACAACAGAGCCTCCTCCGTACATACGCACATAATGTAAATGTTATGACTGTATCCTAGGAGAAGACTGAAAAGCTTTTTTCAACAACAAATCCACAGAACCCCTTGTCCACTTACTGTGGAAATTTTGATATGCAAACCTTTGATTCAAAAATAGCTGAATTTGCCCTGAATTAAGAACATTCATGGAAAATACAGCCCGCTCAAGAAGTACTCCTTTAAGCTACAAAAGAACCAAAACTGTACGTATTTTATAGTAAAAACTAAACAAAAATCAAAATTGGGGGGAAAGCTTTCTCTACAGCACTTTGGTATATGAGATTGTATTTCTCCAGTCTATTTTGAAATACCTCGCTGTTTTATAATTGCCAAAGTCTTGCAATAAAGGAAAATGGCTGATTTTTAAAAGCTGTTATGTACTTTCGAGTTCACAGATAGCAGTTCCCCCTTTAAGAGGAGCCTGAGGCCACCCTTATCAAGGAAAGGAAAAGAAAGAGGAGCAGCTCCCTGCAAAGAGAGAAGGGCTTTAAACAGGTATCTGCTCTGCAGCTCAGTTACAGTCTGCATTAAGGAGACAGGTATTTTGCTACTTGTGTAGGTTGGTTTATTTTTTTTTCCAGCCGATAGCATGTACAGACAAGATCTCTTAGAAGTCACAGTCTAGCTTCTACCATCTTTTGCTGCTTTTAAAGTACTTGTTTTTAGGAGGGTAGGAGCTACCTTCTTATTACATTCATTATTTTCAAGATTATTCAGTAACTTAGATGCCTAGGAGGCCCTTCTGCTTATAGTTAATATGGAGCCATTATAATCTTCACTAAGGTGAGAGAAATGTGATATCTTGTTTTCCCCTAAGCAGGAACTACCTTTAGGAACCTCTTTTTGCTTTGGGAAACCTACACAGAGTTGCTTGTTGGCAGGCAACTATCAAAAGCAGAATTTCAAGTTAACAGGCATCGTACAGAGCAAGTTCTGCAAGATTTCTCTGAAGCCAGTTGCTTAATTAACATTTCAGTTGAGCTGCCTGAGAGGGCAAACTACCCATTTCACACTTCAAAAGACACTGAACCAGAAAGATTTATTATGGTAGCCTTTTGTCAAATTTCATATAACTGTATCATTTGCAAATAAGTTAAAAACCTTATCATTACCTTTCTTGTATAGGCAGAAAACTTCAGGCTGGTCTTGTAGAACAATCACTCCCCTGCTAAGAGATCATTGTAACTGCCAAACAAGCTTAAGTATTTTCCAGCCTTTTCCTAGACCTCTCTCTGATAAGCCCTAATTATCATCCAGCTGGAGCTGAGAGAGTCCCCAAATCACATTTCATTAGCAACTAAATGAATTCAGCCTTATATACATTGCATCATGATAAAGTTATAAATCTTATTGCTCAATGAAATCCACCTACAACAGGCAAGGACCTAAAATGTGACTGCAATCTTTTATTAGTGTTTCCCATTAGTGTGACTTTAGAAGACTAAAAGTAACATAATAATTAACTCTTTTTTTGTTGTTGTAGCACACCAAATATTTAGTATAGGTAATTTACATAATTTGTTTAGAAGTTTTCATAACCAAACAGACCTGGAAACTTGAATATCTTGCAAAGAAAAAGGCTGGAATTAACATGTTTAATAGTTTTTGCATTTAAACTTTTATGTTTTCATAAAGAAACAAAAAGCATTTTTTGACTGTATTTCTCTAGAAGATAAATTGATGATGACTATTGTCCTTTTATATGTTAGTGATGTGTTTAAAAAAAAATCTTGAAATCAGGTTGCCAGACACTGTACAGTCCAGGGTTAAGATACTGAATTCTATTAGGATTGCAATCATTGTATCATCATATTCTATCTGAAATCCATGTGTCTTTCATAAGTTTTTTTTTATATATGCACAGTGGAGGCTGGTGTTTGTCATCGTGTGACTTAGGTCTTCTTGGTGCATGTTGCAGCATGCATTGTGCTTTTCTTACTGCTGTTTGTTGCTGGAACTTTGACTCTCTGACTTACCTGGCATGTGGGTCCACAGAGAGCCCCAGAGGTGCAGGAGCTTGTCTGCATAGGACAGGTTGTGGGACTGGTGTCTGTAAACCTAACTACAGAAGGTACTGCCTCTGAGAAATATTCAATACCAGGAAAGAAACCTCAGATTGTAGTAGCTGTAGCAAGTTTTTAGATTTCAAAATACTTCAACGTTTTGAGACTGCTGTTTAGAAACTGCAGGAAGAGGTGACTATAAAAAGAAATCCCTGGGGTTAGGGAGCTCTGCTCTTGCTGGTGATTTATAGTAGCAGAGATTATTTTCGTGCCTTATGCTGGGAAAACCCTGCTACTACTTGTTTTTGTTCCATTAAATAAGAAACTACTGGTCAGACACACACAACTAGGAAGTATAAGTGGCATAAAACTTCAACTGTAAATCTAAAATATTCACACAGGTAAAATTAAGCAGATATACGTCATTCCACATAGTGGTTCTTGAGCACGCTCCTTCGTTGTCATATTATACTGGAAAACACAAAGGAGCAAGACTACTTACTGGTACCTGTTGGATTTAGTCTGTGGGAAATGTTTACAATGAATAACACCCATGGGTTTCCTCGACGAGCGTTTTGAACATGGAAAGTGTCGTGTGGAACCAAATCACGAGAAGACACGAAACAGCTTTCTAAATTAAGGAGAGTGATGGTCTGGGTGGTACCACCGCTTTCAGAAACAGGAAATCACAAGCACCTGTGCAAGCTGCAGCTGACAACATCGGAGTTGTTCGGCAAGGGCAGTTAACCTCTTGGTAGCAGAGGTATAACTCCACATAGCAAAGCTGCTGCTCAACCAGGTATCTGCCTGTTTGGTGGCTGGGAGGCAATTGTGTATGAGGCTCCTGTTGCGCTGCCTTGGTCCCACATGCTCAGAGCAGGAGTAAAAATCACAAGCCAGAAAAAAAGGACAAAGCGTGGTTTGAGCAGGTATTTCTGGCTGTGGGTAGCCCTGGCACTGAGGGCCGTGGGAAGCAGGATTCAAGCTGGTATGTTGTTGTGATGTTGTGTAATAGAGACGTTATTGAAAGTAGGAGCTTGAGATGGGGATAGGCAAAGCCGCCTGGCTTCATTTCAAACCCATTTGGGTGAATGGTTATGGGCACGCATGGCACTCGCAGGCTGCTTGATGGAAAGGAGGCAGGTAATCAACTGAGCAGTCCCAGGTGGGAGAAGTAAATATAGTCTGATCAGAGGCTGAAGGAGAACATTAATGGGGTAAAGGTGTAATCAAGATCCTCAAAGAGCAAATGCAGTATGTTGCTTTATTGTCCTCTCCAGGCCCAACAGCTGCTCTTCAGCCATTCTCTGGACAGTCAGCATAATGCTACATTCTGCTGGATCCTACATTTTCCACACCAACTGGTACCCAACCCTCAGTTTAAAAAGTAAAATCTCTAGCTGTACAGCTCATACATTCAAGCACTGCAAAATAAGAGAACACTAGAATCTCATACTAGGTGCCTGTATAACCTGCTGCCTTGTACGTGCAGGACTCCTAAGGGCACGATCACATCTCTCTTGTTTTTCCTCCTGCTGGCCCTTTCACGAAGTCTCTCCCTCAGCCAACATCCAGGGTGTTCATGTTCATCATTCGGTGTGTGGCCCTGAGCCCTGCTTATTTTGTGAGCCATCCAAACATTGCATTGAGATGATCCGTTCTCTTATCTGTTTTCCTGTGGTGCTTTCCCTGTATTACCTCATTCTACGATCCTTGAAGGCATGCTGGTATTGAACTAAAGCACCTTTGTTTGAGGGCTTTAGACCTCTCTTTGGATTAGTTTATGTTGTGATCTTCCTGATATCTAGAAAGAGGATATCGTGCCTGTGTTACATATGGAGCTCTGAGGTACAGAATTTGAAACCGAGATTGCTGGATAATTTTAAGAGCCTGAACTGAGATGTAAAAAATTAGGATACATCTTGCAGTGCTTTATATGATTGCAGCACAGCTCCCTCTGTTTTGATTGCTGTTGTGAGCCGTACTTCCCAAATACAACCACGGGTGTCACAGACTGGGTGCTGGCCGAACGACACAACCTGCGGGGTTGCCTGTACAGCACCTGGCAGAAATGAGGTGAGAATTCAATTGTCCCAGTAGGTGCTTAGACCTGCCTGGTCTGTAACACTGTCCTTTCTCTTGCAAGGCGTTCTCTTATTTACTGTCTTGAAAGCTGGAACAAAGCAAAAGCCATTCTCCTTTATTATGTCATCCTCATTCATCACGAGAATGCAGCCTGTCCTGTGCACTGAGTGAAACAAGGGATCTCTGTAAAAGGTTTTGGGATCATACAAAGAAACCGTATCCCATCCAAACAGGAAGGGGAACAAGTGGCTGCTATGCTTGTTGGCTTCTGGACACTTCACAGCCTTAGTATACGTTTAATGTTATTTGTCTTGCTTCTAAATCTAAGGAATTGTTGCCTGGGATAATATGTATTTTTAATTTCAACAATCTTAGAGAATCAGGTTAGATCTACTGCCTCTCAGCATAATTTGAAAAAATGCGGTAAGAGGAGCTATTAACCACATAAACTGCTGGGGATGGGGAGGCACATTTTGGTTGGGGTTTCGGATGACAGCAGAGGAATGCTTCATTTGGGGACTCATGGGGTCAGTAGAGGAGTGGATTGCAGTTGCTAGATCTTCATAGCCTGCCACTCTCAGCCATCTTCCTGTTCTGTTTTACTTCTCTTGCCTCTGACATCTCCTGACCCTGGCTCCTGCTCCTCTCGTTTGGTGGGGTTTTTGGGGTGTGTTTTTATTTTTTTGCCTTTGTTTGTTTGTTTGTTTGTTTTTCTTCCCATTTTTCTCTCTCTGTCCAGTCACTTCTGCTTCTCTCCCACCCGGTCCATGCGGAAGGTCTACCTTCTGCAGCGGGATGTGGCCATCTCGAGAGCTGTGTCCGGCTCTCAGGAGATGGTGCGTGTACACCTCTTGCAGGGATGCAGATGTAGCATTTTTGGGAACTGAACTGATGCAAATTATATGTAACTACTGAAAGGTTTAAATACTGATGTAATTCAGATGGTGGGTGTGGCCTGAGAAAATGCTGTGTCTAATCCAAACACCTCCAGGTACCTGAATTAAAGTTCAGCTTTAAAACTTGCTACAACTCAACATTTGTGGTGTTTTTAGGTTTTTTTTTACTGCAGCCAAAGAAAATCATGTTTTTGTTTATCTTTCTTAATGAGATGAACCATTTGCACTGAAATATAAAGAGGGAAAAGTCTAGGGATGATTTTTTTTTTCTACACTGGGTGTCTGCCTAATAGAGAAAGCTTAGCAAGATTAAAAGACAAGGCTAATAGCGGAAAACTTTAAGCAAACCTTATGACTGGAGTTACCTTAAATACAGAATACCCAACAGAGGTAGCCTCACTACTGAGGCTCTTCTGTCACTCATGCATAACCCTAGAGCTGGGAGAAGGAACTTTGCAAAACGAATTAGACTGCGGAAGGTTGTCCTAGGAACAACTAATATAATTCAGAGCTGATTCACTGTAAATCATGAAGTGTCTTGAGTGTGGTGCTTCTCAGTACATAAACAGACTAACTCCTTTATAATTATTGTCCTCTCTTCCAAGTAACAGAGTGTGGGAGCAGACTGAGCTATGTAAGACCTTTAAAATCTTTGATACTGCAAGTTATGATGCTGTGAAAAATTGGTAGGCAACAACTGCGTAGTCTGCTTGCTTCTTGATGAGAGTATTTGGCCAGCTGGTATGTTGTGTTTCCAGACTCTCTTAACAGTCAAAAGCAACTTCTTGTAAAATGCATGAATATCCAGAGATTTCTTGCCAAGGCAAGTTGTGGTTTCTGCCACTGCTTTGACTAAGCATTATTCTTTCTGGCTCATCTCGTTCCTCTGGTGCATAGGATGAGACAATTTACTGCACAAAGAGCTTGGGCGTGCCTTTCTCACCAACACTTTTGGGCCTCAAAAAGCAGAAGGGAGTCCAGCTGATGATCCGTGGCCTAAGCAGGTCATTTGCTGTTGCCACTGAGGTGAAGTCCAAGCTTTTGAGCTTATTGTTCACCTCTTTCTCCTTCCAGCTGCAGCCTGAAGAGCTGGTCGTGTGAACGCGGGACAGTGGTGGTGCAGGAGGAGCATTTTGTTGGGAGCTGTGGTGCCTGCCTTAACGTCTCAGCTGTCAGTCCACAGCCCATCATGCCTACTTGCTCCCGCTCAAGACTTTTATTTACTTTTGCTGCTTTTCCTGCAGGTACTTTACAGGACATCTGAGGGTGCTGCTATGGAGTTTTGCTCCTAACTGAAACCTTAATGTATAACTGACTGTAATGCAAACTCACTTGCATGTGCATCCCCAAACCACTGCTTGATTTTGGTAGAATCAATTCATTTCCTGGGTTCTCCTGTCCTCACTAGATGCCAACACTTTTTGCTTTACACGGAAGATGCCATTCTTTCTTCCTCTGAAATGGTGTGGGGCTTCACTGCAAAGGCTTCTTAAATTGTAGAGGTGATAAATTTTCTTGGCAAACTGACATGTTTTGCATTTTAACAGCAGTGCCCAAACAAACGCTATGTCATTCCTGTAACGCCTTATTTAATCACATTTGGAATAAACTGGATTAACTCTTTCCATTTACATCAACAGTAAAAATCTGCTGGAAGCTAAAATAATGAGGCTGTTCTTCATGGAACTAGACTATGCAGTAATAATAAAAATGTTTGTCTTGTTTACATCAATAATTTTTTTTCAACCCACCATTTTGATGATTTTTCACAACAGAACTAGGAAAGCCACGTACATCTCTTTGTTAAACTTAAAAGAGAAAATACATATGATTGCTTACTGACCTGGGGAGAAAACAAACCAAGTTAAAAAAACCTCCCAGTGTTTGTGAGGTCCCTCAACTACGTGTACAGCAAATGAATATGGAGAAGCAAACCCATTTTCTTTCTTTGTGTTTGTTGTTGTTGTTGTTTTGTTTTAAAGGAAGCTAAATTACATCCCAAAGTTGCAAGTAGTTGTACACGTTTCTTCAGTGAAATGGTCTGAGCTTCCATTACAATGCCTATGGCAGCAGAAGCAGGAGGGGAGGGGGGGCAGTAAACTGCTGTTAAAACCAGATGTCTCTATCGGTTGACAAGACCAAATTAAACTTTTTGTCAGACTTGAGAAAACCTTCAGAACAAGTGCTTTCAGAGGTGACACATGAAGGTGAAATCAACGTACAATTAATCACATTCATCACTTTTTCTATATTAAGGCAGACACAGTAAGACAGAGTTGTTGTGGTTTTTTGTTTTTAAACAGCTCTGTTTATTTCTGCCAATAGCAGGCACAGGCATTCAGGCTCTGGACAGAATTCCATGGGATTTAGCTGTGCTTTTGCAATTGTAAAGCAATTTCCAGTGTAGAAATGTGGATTGCCTTGCACAAGTGACATACTGAAAGCTCATTAGTTAATGACTGTAAATAGTCTACACTGCCTTGCTTCACATATGCTAAAGTGGGACAGGACTAACTAAGCAAGTAAACTTCCTACTTATTTTTAAATGACAAAGTAATTTGATTATGGCTGTTACGCAACTAATTCCAAATAAACCTGCATAACCCCCCACCAGATCAAGGTGCAAATTCAGCAGTGTGTGATGTGCCCTTCAGGGTACAGACTGTAACATTTGACTTAGTGTAACAGTTTGATATAAATCAAATGTCCCAGATGTTGCATTTCCCACTATATGCGCATTCTTCCCTAATCTAAGTCACACTGCTCTGTTGGTTTTGGTTTACATAGGTTCAATATTCACAGCTCAGATTAAAAATGGAGTCCGGTAGCACAGTCACGCTAACATGCTGCTTCTTGTATACTTCAGTTAAGTAAAAAAAATCACGTATAACTAGACTAGCCCTTTTTTTCATGTCAGTTCAAACAGCGGGATGCTGATGTCTGTGTGCTCTCAGTGTGTCTGTGCTTTGCACACCTTTGAATTGCTCCTTGCTGTGCTCCTACAGGCACTGTTCTAAGGCCCAGAATATCATTTGCTTCAAGCAGAAGCCACATCTCTTTGTCAGCTGCTAAAGTTATTTGGCAAATAGCATCCCTTTTGCCCCTGCTTCTGCCAGCGTTGAGGCAGGAAGAGCCTCTAGTAAGAACAGAGTTTGCTGTAAGCTGGTAACCTAGTTACTGAAACAAGGGATGATTAAAGATTATTTTTTAATATTTTAGAAAAGGAAGCAATATTAAATAAAGGAAGCAATATTAAATAAAACTTAGCCAGTTGTACTTGAATGAAAATTGACTTTGCATCTCAGATTTATGGGTAATAACTTGTCTTCTCTTCCGTAGACTTCTTAGTGTTAAATTTGCAATTATTTAAACAAACAAGCAAACCCCAAAAAACAAAAGAAAACCACTTTACAGCAGCCTTTACTGTTTGCAACAGAAAACTGCAGTGTCCTCTCTTCTGAACTTCTGCACTACACGAATACTATTCCGCATGTCCTGGACATCAAGAATCCTGTTGTGACTGGATTTCACAAACGTGCAGGTTTTAGTTAGGTGTCCTTATCCCATAACATCTCTGCAGATGCCAAAGAGACAGGAAACACTTCCCTTACACCAGTGGCAACTTTAAGGTCATGGCTCAGTGGGAATAAGCGCAGCATCTCCTTCCTAGGGTGGTTAAGATAGCAAGTGAACCACCACATACACCAGCCCCTGAGCTACTCTGCAGTGTCTCCTCTTTGCATGTTATAAAACACAAGAGCTGGCACTGGAAACCAGTCCCAGCAATGCAGACAGCGACACAGATAAAGCTGCTGCCTTCTACATCATCTGCTTCCTGGGATATTAGGGTGCCTATACTTCTATTTCTAAAGGACCTTTACTTAATTTGAATTTCAGCTGAAGTCTGACTCTGCTTCCCTCCCCCACTTCCCAAAAACCAACCGACTAACCAAAATCCTCCCAAACAACCCAGCCACTATTTAGTTGGCTAATTCCTGTTACAGTAATAGCTTTAAGTGTCAGTTTAAGAAAGAAATCAGTTTACCAGACACTGTTAAAATCAGCATATTTATTTGGAAGTGAATGCCCCTTCTGCTACTGGACATGTAATGTGCATGGTGACTTCCACTGACATATGACATCAGTGCATGTATAATTTGGTTAAAGAAAGTAGTTCTTAAGAATATTTTTTTGTATTAGTATTTATTTCTTTGAGACAACAGAAAAATCTGTATTTAAAAAAAAAAATGTTAACAGGCCAAGAATGAGCTTCAGCCAAAGATCTATATATCGTTTTTTGGCTCAGATCTTGTTTTTGATATTTCCCCAAGAACTTACTTCTGTGACTAGGTATGACACTTGGTAGGTTATTTTATAACAGGGCATCTCAGACATATCCTCATGTTGGACCAGAACAGTAGCAGTTCATCTGAAGTGCTAAGGAAAGAAAAACAGAACCGTACTGTCACAGGGACCTCCCGATACCCGATTCTTTTCCATGCTTGGTAGGTGCAATTTTAACTCGCATGTGCTCTAGAAGTATTTTAATCTAAAACAACCCCAACGAAACAAAAAAATATAACAAACCCACAAACCAACAACACACCAAACCAAGAATACTGTAACGACTGAAGGGATCTAGAGCTAACTGCTGAATTCACGGCAGAAATGGCTGAAATCAAACCAGACATAATTAGTACACATTTCTTGTCAGCAGAACTGCTGATCAGAAAGCAAGAAAGTCCAGTGTGAGAAAGGGTCCTCCATTGTTAGAAGCTCATTGCCATTTCTATATAGCCATTAGATTTCTGAAGAAAGGAGTTAGACGGAGGAATCTTTTTCCAGAAGTATCTTTTCTTGGAGGACCTCCAGTTCAGACGAGCATCTTCCAACACAGGAGAGGTGCAGGACTACCATGGACTGCAGGGATCTGGGCACTCCCGCAGGTAAGTCTCTGTGTGACCATTATCCACCTCCATCAGCGTTGTGCACACAGTCAGCTAACAGGAAGGTGGAAGGAAAAAAAAAAAGAGAGAACCTCATTACAGCAATTAGTGAAAAACCGTCTCTGATACTAGCTGAAGAATTCAACTAAAATGAGCATTTATCTTTCTTAGTCAACAATATGCAAATATGAGTAGCTTGTGTCTGCAGCCAAGAACGCTGCCTCTGCTGAATACAGTAACTAAACTTCATCATTCAAAACCTCTTCTCATCCCAGTTCAGACTAAAACATCTTCTGTTGCAAGAAGGATGTGCCTGTAGCATGGCTAAACCGTGAGCTATATTAAGTTTCATGCTGCTTATAAAGGCATATATCACAAGTTAATTCACGTTAGAAGTGTCCTTGAGATGCCAGTGTAAATGCTGCCTCAAACCAGAGCCAGCTATGAGGAAAGAAATAAGGCTACTCAAAGTTTTCAAGCTGTAGGGCTTTTGGAAAACAGCTATTGTTTTTCTTGTTTTTGCTGTAAAGCAATTACATTTTACTTTTACAAAGTAACATGGTATTTGTTTTGGTTTTACGTGCATGTTTACACCTAAAAAACAGCCTTGAATGTACCACTGTGACCTCCTCCTTAGATGTACAGTAGTTAGTGGTCTGTCCCGCACTCTGAGCTTTCTGCAAAAATAGAAGCATTACCTTATTGAGGACAGGCTTTGTGGAGAGAACGTCATAAATTGCTGGTGAGGAGATGTTCTGAAAGAAAATAATACATTGATGTTAATGGACATTAACCTGTTGGTGTAAATGCTGAGAACTGTAACTTTTTAGCGCTCCATTAGATAATAAGATAAAGCTTTGAGAGTACATGATACCCATACATCTTGAGATGGGAAGAACATGGGCTGCAGAAACTTGAGCAGACCAGATCTCAGTACAGCATGGGACACTTGAGTGTCAGCGTTTGCTGCCTAACTGTGTGTGTTTGAATTCCACTGGTGATAAAAACAGCCCAGGAAACACTGAAAATCTCTCTCAAAGTATCTCCAGGCTTAAGCCCTTGCACATGCAGCCACAGAAAACACTTGCAGGAAACCCACCTAGGTGAAGAGAAAGCCTGAAACTAAAAAACATTTGTGTAAAGAGCCAGCTGGTACTTTACTACCCAGAAGCACAGACAACATTGTCAAAAAAACAACGTTAGCCACTTGTGTCATTACAGCTGAGCTTGCAAATTCCCTGAGCACTCCTGGCCGTGTCAGGCCCCTACTGTACCTTGGGAGTTTGAAAACAGCAAGGTGAGGTATTTGGAGGATGTTTACCTCTTGCATTGTCTGGTTCAGGCATTTCATTGCAGGCGTTCTGCGATTATCCAGGACTAGCGGAGGCTTCCAGCGATCATAATTTGTTTCTATCACGTACCACGTGCCTTTCTTGATGTCAAGGCTGGAAAAGAGGTATATGTTTGTGGTTTGCTTCTCTAAGTATATAGTAAGCACACACATAGTATATACAGCAGGATGTTTTTTAGGCTTGCTGTGGTACTTTTTAATGATGCTAAAGAAGTGAATTCTTGCACAACAGAGGTCAGAAGGAACACAGGATGGCATTATTGGTGGAACCTGTCCTTGTCTGGAAGGCTGAGCCTGGTGTCAGGTCAAGCATACTCACTCCCAGATGTCCAGAGTAGCTGTCCTGGAACGAGTTATCACACACCCTTCTCCAGAATTTTTTCCACCCAGTATAAAGTAAGCTGGAGCCAGCAGTCTTGTGTTTGCCAGTTTGTCTTTTGCATCCTGGTAACTGCGGATAACAAATTACTGTTGGAATATTAAATGCTATAAAAGGTTCAAGTACTGAAGAACGAGTTTCACAGACCCAGGAAAAGTTTGGGTAGTCACACCTTTCATCCCTATTCATGCATATATGAGGAGATTGTACCACAGTGAAGGAACACATTTAAGCAAAGCTCCTCCAATCACTTTGTACTTGAAGTATGGTTGTTGGGAGGCCCTCTTTGCACTTTTTCTACATTTAAAACAAGAATAACATGCTGTAATAGTCTTATATTCCACCTGATTAATTTACTGCATGAGAGCTTTGTTTGTGTTACTTCCTGGAATATATAAGCCTGTTGGATATGTTTTGATGCAAAATGCTGTTACACATTCAGATATCAATAAGTTAATCAGGAAAAAAAAAAAAAGATAAATCAATTTAAGGATATCAGGTGTGATGCCTCCCCCCGCCACCAGAGTACCAGCAAAATTAGAAGTATTTAATATTAAGGCTTCTAGGAAGATAACATCTATCATCAGATACAAAGCATTCATCTACAGCGTTCATGCCCCTTGGAAGCAAAGAAAATTAAAGCAGCAGAGTATTTTGGGGGATGGGGAATACCTTGTAGCATTCTCTAATACTGTCCTGGTAAGAAAGCCCATCCACATACCATCTCTTCTACCAAGAAACCATTCGAAGATTCCTGCAAAATATCGCTGGTTACAATAATTTGTTTTCAGACAGTTCACTCATGGTATCCAAACTTTCACAGCCTTTAAAATGAACTGTGTTTTATCTTACTCATCTGGAATCTTTTTACCACTTGTGTGCCTGTTTATTAAAGTAACTGGTAGGCCCAAGACTTGTACAGAAAGACTTGTACAGAAATAATGGAAGAAATGAGCATTACTCACCAATGTAACCACCATCGAGACTGAAACGCTCATTCATTGTCAGAGTGAACAAGTCCTGAAAAGCATTAAACAAGTCAAGCTGCATCCATCACCAGCCCACTAATACCAGTAATAAACAAGAGGCAGCATTGCAATGCACATGCCAGTTGAGCTTCATTAGACTCTTCCTGTTTGCATAATGGGCTGTAAGATCAAGCCCACATGGAGAATAAACTAATTTATGAAGGCCTGAGTAAGTAGAAATGATAATTCATTGTTTTCTGACTAGGCACAGCAATCCAGCAAACCATGCTTTTATGCTAATGGGGCCATTTTTCTCTTGGTCCTTGTTGCATCACTGAATTACTGGTTTTCCTTTCCCCGATGTATGTAAACTTCTGCTCAGACCTTGCAATATTATTCTAGTTTGAAGGCAGATTTTTAAGTCACAGTGCTAAGCACGCCCTGATGCGTTATTGCCATTCACATGGGCATGCAGCTGTACACAATTCAATCCACGCTGACAACGTGCAATTCAAACGTAGATCCCAGCCTTCTCCAACTAGTGTTTCTTTCAGAGGAAAGTGGAATTCACCTAAGCTGAATCATTTTCAGAATGGACTCTTCCCAACTTATTTGACCAGAAGTCAAAAATAAAAGCAGGGATTTATGCCAGAAATGTTCTACTATGAAAAGGGCCACCTATAATAGAGGATAAAGGCAGAGCCTTTACCAGTTGTGGTAAGCTGGAGACCCGGGCATAATTCTGTATTGCTGTTTTTTAAGATATAGATAAAACCCAGATTTCGGGTGCCTATTAAAAAACAAACAAAACAAAACAAACCCCACAACAATCTTGCAATGTACGACTCCTTTTTCAAGACAGACTGGAGAAAGAAGTAAAATAGCACAAGTGTACCATTTCACCTCTGGGATCACAGCAGTATCTGTTTGCTGGCAAGAAACTCCAACCACTTGAGCGCTTTGTATCCACTCCTGTTCATATTCAGAATTCAGCATTGTTTTCAAGAATTGTCCAAACATAAATAGTTTATTTAAGCAATCTCCTCTGACAAGGAAGAGTGCAGCATTGTTTTCTTTTACCTTTCCTCAAATAGCTATACTGTACACCAGAACAATTAAGAGATCACTTATTAAAAACCATCCCAAGATAGAGGATGAAAGCAGGAAAATGTACATCTTAAAAATTAAGTCTGAAGCATTATTAACAGATTGACAAGCCCCCGCTCCCCATACTTACTGGTTTGACTCCAGACACCATGCCTATGTATCCTGCAAAATTTGTAGACCTGAATACTGTTTTGTTGTTCCTCTGGAAGTCCAGGTTTACCACTATGGGCTTCAGTTCCCGAGTTACAGTCCAGGAATTATTTTTAACATCCCACCTGCAGAAGACGGTACAGCATTTGAAACTTCCCTCCCTCAGCAGCTTTTAAAACTCCCCTCCACAGCACGCAGATTTCCTGTGTGTGATGCCCGTCCTCTGATCTTACTCATGTCAACCAACACCGCTGCTCAGTAGTTACCTGAGCAGCACAAGCGAGGGACAACGAAGAAGTCTAAACACCGTCAGTGGAAAGCACCAAGTTTTGTTCAAAGCACGAGCACAAACACTACTCAATATTAAACAGCACCACCACTGCAGCTGGCTTGTTTTAAACACACATCCTTGTTCTATTCCCGCTGGCAAAGAGAGGCTGCTATGGGTACTGCCCGTGACACAAACCTACTGTATCCTGAAAGTGTCTCTAGCTTGGTCTGCAGCAGCTGGTCTGCAGCTGGTTCCCTCAAATCCTTTATTTTCAAAGGGAGAAAACAAACCACATACCACACAAAGAAGTCCCAATTTTAGTTAAGATAAGCCAGAACAGCTCGTAGGCAAGAGGGTGCTAAGGAACACTTAGCCAATCACTCAGTTCTCTGGAAACAATCCAGGTTCTGGGAAGAGCTTTGAAAAGTTGCCTTCATTTTCAGGGAGCATGTTCGCAGTATTCCTGACAAGCGGGAGAAGATCAACACAAGCAAACTAAGGGACAGGTGGGAGTCACAGTTGACAGCATTTGAGGTTTTGATAGGCAGGTAAGAATTTTAATAAAGGTGGATATTTAAATTCCACCTGGGTATTGACAGTCATCCGGATGAGTGACGTTACAAAACACACTGGGCTAATTAAAGGAAACACTGAACTACCCGATCACGAGGTATGACATGAGAACTAAAAGATAATCCAGTGCTGGGCAACAAACTACAGAGTCTGTATCCACACGAATGATAATGTTAGATCACTGGAACAGAAATCACTGGCTTCTGAGCAGAAATGGTGAATGATGGGAAGGGGCAGCAGAGCACAGTACACTGACTAGGGGGTAATTTGGTAAAAACGCAAACACAAAACCAAGCCCCAAACCAATCCACATTTCACTGCATTCGCTAAAACTGATGCTGCTGTCTCACCGTGTAAAGAACAAGATATACCACAACTCAGAGATAAGGTGACACAGAGCGTTCCTTGCTTTGAAACGGTTTTATCTAGAGCTGAGAAAACACTAAATAACACTGAACTCAACTGTTTTACCAAGTCACTCCCAACCTGCTCGGAGCAGTTTGACCAAGATCAGCCGAACAATCCTTTTGTCTATTTTAGCCTTTTTGCACAACATGCAATGCAGAATTACTTGTCACAGGCTTACCAACACCCAGATCTTCATTTAGACGCAAAGAATGTATGCAGAAATTTCAAGTTCAGCTAGGTTTTGTGTTTAACAAACAAATAAATAAATTTTTAAAACGGCACAATTTTAAGTATTTACCCGAGAAAGAGTCCAAAATCCAAGTTTCTGGCATGGTACAGCTTCCCTACGTGACAATAAATAAATACACTAATAAATACAATTTTCTAAAGAAAGAGACATAAATTTCAGCTTAGAAAACCAGGAAATGAGTAAGCAGGAAAAATACCTGGGAAAGTAAGCAGGGAAAATACAACTGTCTATTTGCGCTTTTATAAGCACAGAAAAATGGTGGGGTTTTCTGGATCAGAGAACATTTTTGCCATAATTGAAACAAAGTAATCTTGTAAACTACTGTCCATCTCAGCCTCAGACGCTTCCCACATTACTTCACTGCAATGGTAACACCTTGAGCTTCCTCAAAAAGTGAGACATTTGTAATCTCCCTTGAGAATCGCTCAGAAATTTCCTAAACTGGTGCAGACAAGGGCTGCAGAACTGAGTGAGAGAATGAGAGTCTCATTTCTTAAAGCAGGGCCATACATATGCAATAGCCAGAAAGTAGATGCAAAATGGATTGCACTAGAATCCCCCAGGGCACTGAGAAAGTTACAGGTGTCTGGCTGGTGTTACTTTCCCCTAGAAAAACAAATGCTACCTATTAAAACAACAACAACAAACAAAACCAACCCAGGCAACAAAACCCCAAACGAACCAACCAAAAAAACCCAACAAACTCCCCCCAACAAAAAACAAAACAAAACCATCTTTCAAAGTATTTTTCCTTTTTTTTCTTCCAATCTAAGACACCTGTGATCTCGTATTCCCTTCTCAAGCAATATGGTCTTGTTATCATTGTTTTTAGTCTCTTCTACTAGACATTCTTGCCTGCAGTTGAGAAGGACTATGTTTGTATAATTGAGGTGGACTCTCCCCTACATGACAGAAAACTGTTAACAGCATTCTGGGCTGCATTACCTGTTTTATCTTCTGCCACTATTGATGTACATACAGTAAAAATTTCATAAAAGATGTTAAAAATAACAATCTCCCCTAGAACAAAAAGAAACAAAGTTCAATAGTCTTAAACTTTTGCCACAAACAGAAAAAAAAGATAGAAAAAAAATAATACTGTGAAGTTCAGCATTCTATAATATTTATTTCAAGAATTTCTGCTTAAATCTCATTTGATCTTTGAAATGATCAGTTCAGGAAAATCAAGAGCTTCCTGAAAGACAAACAGAAGGATCAGAATCCCTTGGCCTTGTGCTGACAGTCACTGCTACTTCCTCTTCTGGAAACTTCCAAACAAGCTAGAAAACCCACTTTAAAGAACAAAGCTCCATATGTACCACTGTCCCCATACCAGAGCTGCTGACCAGCACCAGGTGTACTGCTCCTGTACGAGGGAAGCTGTGGGAGCAGGTCTATGGACCTTCTCAGTCTCAATTCTGGAAGAATCCAGTGTCTGCTTCTCACCTGGAATGGCATTTGCTCGCAGGAGGTGTGGAAGGAAGGCAGGAGGACGGGGCAAGGATCACAAGGGAAAGAAAGCTCAGCATGGAGCTGAGCCTTCTCTTCTTGGCATGTCAACAGCAGACACAGCTGAGTGGGAAACCAAGGAGAATCAAGGATTTCCCCACACTTCGCTCTACAGGAGCTGAGACTCACCCCAGCTCCCCAAAGTCTGAAGCAAGAAGCTACAGCTCTACAGGAAGTCCCAGCCTGATGAAAGGTGGGTGTGATTTATTGCCACTCTCCTCTAAAATTCTGTTTTCATTCAGTGTGAGGTGCAATTTATTGCTTTATCTACTTAATTAACAATTTATTTGTTAAAGTCACAGATGACTACAACTATACTGTGGCTTGGTAGACATTAATTTTAAACAAGTCTGGATTCCTAGTTTTCCACTACATTAATAAATTGTTGGCAACTATTACCCAAAGGAATCCCAGATGAATTTGCAATCCCCTGGAGTTCTTCATTGAAAGGATAAGGAAGTGTGGCGGTCAGATGAGCCTGAAAGGAAAAGTTTTTTATGTTGTTTGTGTAAGTTAATGCTATTTTGTTACAAACCTCTCCCCAATAGGTACATGCTTCTCACAACTATTACATTGAGTATTTCATTCCTCTGCAGCCTGTAGAACTTGAGGATGTTTGTAGAGTACTTGGACAACAAGCACATACTCAGGAAAAGTAAAAACTATTACTTATAAAAATATTGACATGTGAGCAATGGAGATTAGCACAGTATCTTAATTATCGTCAGGAGCGACAGACAGAGTGAAGTAGGACTCCCTCACGTTAAGAGCTTAACTGGAACTGAGCTTGACGTCAGTGTTTAAGGGAATCCCCACCTTTCACCCATTGGTTTGACCACCTGTCTGCGTCACCATCACGTCAGTTGATGGTTCAGAGTATGCAAGAAGGCAAAAGTTCACCAAGAAAGCAAAATTCCAGAGTAACTCTTCAAAACGGCACTTTTGTTCTGGCAGTGGAGGAATGATCACTTGTAAAGTTCTTAATTGCCAAATTTAGTAGCATCCTAATTCTGGTAGTTAGAGCATACAGTAATAAAATAATTAAGCTGAAAATACTTACTATTTTTTTATCCACTATGTCAACAATTTTGCCACTGGGAAAGAAGGTATTTGCTATATCTTTAATATTCTGGACCACAGCCTTCAGCTAAAAAGAACAAGAGACATCATTGAACAGAAGATCTTGAGCATAAGAATTGCTAGAATGCTAAAAGAACTCCCTCACTTTTCAAAAACACATTTTGTTGAAAAAATACTTATTTAAAGAAAGTGCTAAACACGGTGTTCTTGATGAGAAAGACACCCCCAGCTCCCCATTAAAGAGTCACTCTTCAATCTTTATTCAGATAACTTTCTAGATTAGCTCCAACATGCCCCTCTACCAGGGAAAAGTAATCACAGAAAAAAGCCGTCCTCATCTTCTGCTCCTTGGATCACATTTTAATATTCTGTGCTCTTCTGTCTCTTAAAAGGTTATTTAGAAGCTCTTCGCTTAAACACTGATGTCCTTCAAGCCAAAAAGACTCAGTAAACTTTTTATAAAGGTATGTGCTCTGCATTTGTGACATGCGAATGGTCACAAACAGGAGTTCCGCTCGGTGATCGAACTCTAAAGTACACGAGAGATAAAACCTTTCAGAATTTTATGTGCAACCTGAAGCTTCCAACACCCACTGGTTTAAAGAAGACTTTTAAAATAAATAGTATGGTGTAAGTAGAATTTGCCTGGCTTTCAGAGGTGAAAGGCCAAAGTCAACAGGGATACAGCAAAAATCCCTGGTCTTTTTGAGAAATTAAGCATTACTGAACTGAATTTTCAGCAACCTTCAGAAGAACAGCTATTCCAAGTAGTTTGGAACAGGCTTGAGTATTTTAAATATTATTTCTGCTGTGTAAATGCCAGTGCTGCAATCAGCATCCCTGAACAGGTCAGGAAGTTAATTCCCCCTGTCACGCAGTGTTCTGAGAGCAGCAGGGACGTGCAGAGGGGTGTGTGAGGCTGCCCCCTCGGTGTCCTCCTCCCCTTTCAGTCTGTATTACCGCATGACTAAAGGGCTTTGAGAAATGAAAGCCCGCTTTATGCCGCACTGTTTTTCATTCCTCTGCACCCCAAATACCAGTGTCCCCACGCTTGATGCTGTCAGCTCAAGTGTTGAACAGAAAAAAAGTTTTACTCAAGCAATTATTTCAGTCTAGAATCATATTTAAAAAGTCAGCTAGAAATATTGTCCCTTTCAGAGAATTTTAGCACAGGTATTCTGTTCCAAACCATTCTTTCAAAATAAAAGGCCACGTGTTAGTTTTACACCTGCCAAGCTTCAGCACAAGCTCTGCATTTCATACCTCTGTCTTTTTGTCATGCATCAGGTTATCCCATCTTTTGCTGGGAGGTAAATCAAGATTTATGACATATGTGGGTATATTCCCTTTGAACCTGAAAGAGAAGTACCAGAATTCAAATTTAAAGAAGGCTTTGAAAAAACAGGTGACAAAACAGGTGATTCCCACCTCTAAATAGCATTTTCTAGATCGGCAACAGGAACGAGTTCCCAAAAAAACCCAACCTGTTCAGACTCAAAAATCACTACTTTTCTGCAATTTGTTAAACTAGCTGAATCAGATTACTTACGTTGGTCCTGAAGGAGGGTACATTTTACTCCTGCATTCTTCTCCATACTGTAAAAACAGTGAAACACCACTATTTAGCTTCTTTGTTAAAACACTTCATTATTCTAGCAGACTTAGTTTCGAATTAAACCTTTAGGACTAGTCAGCTAGTTCAATTCATGACGATTTGACAAACGAAGAGAAAGTCTTGGGACTTTGGAAAGAGTGCAGAGGAGAATACAAGAGGCAAGGGACAAACAGCAGCTTCCCCGTGCTGTCTGACAGACTTTCAGACAACTTGCCTAACGAAGCCCAAGGCGAGCACAAGCTTACGATAGATATGCAAACTCATTTTTACTCAGTGCGATTCAATGAAGAGCACTGCAAAAGCATATTCTTTACACAAGTTCAGAAACCTTACATCTCAGCGTGGACCGGTTTGTTCTGTTGGTTCAATTCATAATCTCGTTTTACAGTGTCATTTATAATTATGCTCAGTGTTAAGCTTCATTGTGTAGCTGGGGCAGAGAAAACACGCTGAATTTTAGGCAAATTACTCAGCTGAGAAATGAGCTATATGGCACGACTTTTTATTTAGCGTGGAAAAGCCCTGCTGGACTGGTGTTAAATATTATGAGAGGTGCATTTCAGGAATATACCTAAAAACTAGTTACCTTCACTCCTGTAAGCACAGCTAGTTACAAATGCAACTTTGAGAACTGTATTTAGGTGTAGTCAAAGTGAATGCAAGGGTGGCTTCCCATCAATTACATAAAACACGCACATACATACATAAACATATGTATATACATGCCACAATTATAATTGCATGTTTTACGTAATGAAACACAAGCAAATGCCTACTAGCTGCACTTGTGCTTCAAGCCAGGTGAGAGCAGCCCAGATTTGGTCCCTGAGCTATCTGAGCGGATCAATGACTCCTACGAGCACAGTCTGTCCCACCAGGAAAAAGGAGAGGTACACATGCTCTGCCTGGAGTCCATGCAAAGGCTCCCAAATCACGAGTGTCTGGGAGACAGAACAGAAACAAAAATACGTAGGGATCCTTCCACCAATTCCCCGCCTCCCTGCCCTCAATTGCCAATATCTATTTGGCTGTACTAATTAGATTACTTTATGAGTGTGTCCTTATGGTGCCTTCTGGCTCCAGTAAAAACCGACCGAGACAAGATCTCTAGCAACTACGTATCTGGGACAAGCAAGCTCACTAATGTCCATGTTCTCTTTGGGCTAATCACATTATCTGTTTTTAATGCATTAGTCTAGAAAACACAATGTCTTACGGAATGCCATGGACTTTAAAAACTGGAGTAATTTGTTAGAACTGGCAAGAGGAGCTTTAAAGTTAGATTGGTTTCTGTGTGTTATCATGTCTTATTTTTGTGTTGTTTCCAGTAGCTGCAAGAAAGCATTAAATTGATTTTGGTTTTCCTACACGCAAGACACAGGTATAGGACCAGCAGCTCTGTGTTTCCTGGATTGCACTGCAATGCAGTTATAGCCCTTGCAGAGCTGGAACAAAGGTCGAACACAAGAGGCCATTTAATTGTCAAAACGAGGAAGTCTCAAAGCAAGGAGGGTAGGGGACGACATCAGATGACTAATTAGGCAACAAGAGTCAGAGGCTTCGTGCAAAGCCAAGCAAATACTTAACAGTATTAATGCAACCGTCTTGTGAAATTTTCCATCCTGCAATACTAAAATAAATCACAAAAGTGACATTACATATACATCCTACTGCAACGGATGCACAGATCCGGACCTTTGGGAGATATTTGCTGTCAAAATATACTTCTTGACAGATAAAGCAAGAAATTATCCAAAATGGATGAAGGTTCAATTGATCTGTTGGTATGGCCCATGCGTACACAGATGAAAAAGTGGCAACCATGCAAACTGATTTCAGAGGATTTTAAGTCATGCCTCAAGTGCTAAATGTTATGTCACTGCTGACACTCTCTCCTGAGATTTTAATCTTGTATTTGAAGCTATTTTTACCTTACCAGTCCTCTGCAACCTAAGGCACAAAAGAGGTGGGGAAAGATGCAGTTAAAGGAAGTTAAAGGAGACAGAGAACAATGTTCCCTCCTCACATGTCAGTAATTTTAGACTTCTTACCTGCCTTCATATAAAGCAAGCTAAAGAAACCAATAATCCCCCAAACAACCCGTACATCTCCCCAAACTGTTAGCATTGATTTGAGACAGCTGAAGAAAGCCAAGATCATGAACAGTTTCCTTAGGTAAACTATCATATGCTGGCATATAAGCAGTAATTTTAAAAAGATGTCAAGACAACCAGAAAACTACAAGTAATTTTGTGGTTTGTCTTTTTTTTTTCCACACCAAGCTCTAACAAGGAACAAAAAAATTATTACGTTTCGCAATCAGCTAAAGACTAGCAGCAAACTCTTCTGACAAGGGAAAAAGAAAAAAAAGACACCGACACAATTTCCTTACAGCCATAGAAAAACCACCAGGCACTTTCTATCACCAGAATGAAATAAGCAGCTATGAAGTTAGTGCTGTGGTCAGTGAGATCCTCCCTTCTGCAGAGGCTTGACACTGGCAGAGGAACAATAAATGCTGTGCACAGAGAATCAGGAGCAGCCTTCCAGCATGAGAGAATCGCCTCGAGTTTCCAATGTGACAAGCTTGTGCTTCATTTTCTCCCAGAAAGCAGAAGCTGACTCCAAACAGAAGGATGTCACTATAAATTTGCTTTTCAAAGATGCATTGAACACCCTAGGAGGGATACAGTTATCCCTGAATGGTGGTTAAATGGCTCTTTTTTTTATTGCTTTAATTGCCTTTTACTAGTAGGTTGCATATTTTGATTATCTAATGTACTGCTGACTTCTGAATTTGCATGTTTGTAATGATACAAAAATGGATGCATGCCAGCATAGCAGAAAGACACTAAAAGAAAGAGAACACAGTGGGAAAGAAAGGCGATATGGTATGGGGAAAGATGGAAATAATAAGAAAAAATGGAAATAGCACAGATTATTTATCTTATGATCAAATGTATGACAAAATAGTAGAGTAGAGCAGGAACCAAATAGCTAACAAACTGCCAAGAGAAACTGCTACCTGGGGGTGGGTGGGGGAAATATGAAGAAATAACAGCCATTATTCACTGCAGTAAAGAACATTAATCCATAACTTAGTAAGTACTGAGTAAATATTTTAAAACCTAGCCTGACTCCATTACTGTGAAATAGGTTGAAAGTAGCTTCTCCTGTCTAAAGAATGCCGGCACTAACGCTTTCTTCACTACTCTCAGACATACGCAAATTTAAGTGAACCCTCTCTGGCATCCTTCCTTAATATTCAGTGTTTCTCACCTTCATATTAAAAAAATATATATAAAATGACCTTGTTAACCTATTAAATATAATTTTGTAGATTAAGGACACGGCACTCAACCTCCTTCAGAAAAAAATTATCTGTTCTATTCAGCATCTTTTGGCCTATGAACTCCGGTCTAACACATTTTTCTCTCCATTCTTCTTCTCTTGCAGGACGATGCCAATGCAGCCCCGTCATGCTGCAGCAGTCCCAACGCTGTTCACCCCTCTGAACGCAGAAGTTAAGAGTACTCCCGCAGCGCTGAAGAAATGGGGAATGAGCCAGTTTAAATTACAGTTTGGACAAAAAGCTCATTATGACCAAGGATGCCTACGCAGCCGCAAGCTAAAGGGACTGACAGTCCGCACCACCAAGATGTAATTCACAGCATTTAGCTTCCATGTTCCTCGTTAACGAAAATAACCCAACCAGCTGTACGCGAGAAGACAACAATCGTCGTTCATTCTTCGGCAAATGCATCCCAGCATCTCGACCAAAAATAAAATATCCAAGCCTGACACGGGGCTGTGGAGCAGCACAACCTGCAACCTGGACACCCAGTGGATATTGTGCAAGTGCAAAGATAGACTGAGTGCAAACAAATGCAAAATCAAGCTCTAATGACAGACTTTGCTGATAGCTGGCATTTTCTCCGCCACCCCACACCCACGGAAGCTTTTGGCTAAAATTCTGAAGGTGTTTTAAGCTGAGACTGGCTTATAGTCTTGGGAAGCTGCTGTTCGTGGGGAGGATGGGATTGGGTGCACAGAAGAGGGCCCAATGCTGTGTAGATAAGATGTTAAGGGAACATGGGTCATCTAGATGTACACAGTCCTCCAAAGCCTTTCCTGCAGCCCTGCCCTCTCCCCAAAACCATACTTGTTCTTCCGAAACCAATGTAATTTGCTAGGAAAAGTCTTTGAGCAAGCACAAAGTAATACAGCAAGTAGTGTGCTCCCAAAGTATTTTAAAACAGATAAGAATATTTTGAAGTTCAGAGATATTTAATAACATGTTCTCTGCACAGAGACTGAGGAGATTCAGAAACTGCAGAGACGAAGGAGTGCTTCCCAAATGCAAAACACATGAGGAGGCAGAAGAGCTGTCGCATGCCCAGGAGATGGAAGCCAGCCTGTTCCAAGTAACTATCCCTCTCCCCGACTTCACAATGCCACTAAAAGCTAAATACTTTACCTAGTCATGAAAAACCAATACAAAACCACCAACGAGAGAAACAACAGCAACAAAACCCCATAAAAAAATCCCAAACCAACACCACCACAGCACCCACACAAATGCAACACCCTAAGCCCACCTGCTCTACACTTCTCCCCTTGGGTGAAGCTCCAGCAGATTCAAAAGCATGCGTGCTTTTAGTAAACTCTTACTAATTTCTGCTTTGAAAAATCACTGTTTCAGTGCAACATCACACTATTTACGTTACAGGTGTACGTGAAACTGAACGCAGGAGCGAGTAAGGACTCGTCCAACACCCCGATAAACACCAGGACTTGGCGGCCAGAGGAGCCATTTAAAAGTTCCGAAGTCCGCCAGGGCAGCGCGACGCCGCCTTCGATTCACACCCGTGGATTTAAAAACACGCGTGGCCTCCTGTCGCTCACCACACCCGCCCGGCCCGCCGGAGCCCCGCCAGCCCTCGCCCGGGCCCGGCCGCGCCGCCTCCCCCGCAGAGGGGCCGGGGCGACCCCGTCCCTTCTCCCCGCACCACCAGGCTCACCGGGTCCGGNGGGGCGGAGGCAGCAGGGCCCGGCCGCCGCCGCCCAGGGCGCTCCGCCGCCTACCCGGCCCTCCTTTTGGGTTTTAATAAAGCACAGGTATTGATGCTCAGCCGTACTTCTACAAGAGAGAAGCTTCGCACAAGGAGATCTGAAGGAAAATCGCCTCTCTTAGGCAATACCGAGAGCAAACCCGTGGCACCAGTTTTCACGTGGTAAATGTTGTGATGTTTTAATTACTTTGTGGCCTTGGGAGACTTTTTAGGCAGGTTTTATGGTAATGAAAGGTGCCTTCTTTAGGAAGGAGTTTCTCCTTGTCTGCTTAAGAGCGCAGGAAACGAGCAACTGGAGAGACAGTCTAATATGATGAGAAATACGGGGTTTGAGATGCACCCGTCTGAGCTTATTGCCTATTATTTACTCACTACTATACGTAAGTGGTGTATTTGTTGTAATATCAAGTACAAGCCAGCAGCAGAATAAGGTTCATCTTCCAAATAGGTATAATTTTAGTGTGAGCAAATGAACGTACGACGAGTGTATATATTAGTAACAATTGTTGGAAGCACTGTGAATAAATACTAAAAATCTTCTAGGATGCCTGTGTTTTAGTTCATGTCTTCTGCTTCACGCACTGCCTGAGATATGTCACGTTATTAGGCACACAGAAAAGCAGCAATGGAGTCTTTCATGTCATGACTTAATTCCATGTGCAATTAACTCTCTTTAAACAAACCAGGGGTGGGAAGAAAAAGAAGGGAAGTCCTTGGCGGCTGGTTGATTGGAATGTTGTAGAAATTAAGAAACAGGAAAGGATAAAAGAAATTGTGAGGTGGGAAAGCCCTGGGCAAAGGGAGGGTGTGCTGCGGTGTATAGGAAGGAATCGGCTCAGAACTTGAGTGGAATTGCACAGAGCTTTAGAGACCAAGGCAGAAAAGCGTTAAGCACTGGTGGAAAAAGATACAGAACCAATCAGGGAATTTAGGAAATGTGGAAAATTACAGCATTAACATGAGAAACCTTGATATTTCAATGAGAGTGTCTTTCTCAAGTAGAAAATAGAAATCAAGAACTTTCTATACAGCCCAGTCAATTTTTGTTGTTGTTGTTGTTTTGTTTTGTTATCAAGTCCATACCTGCAAGACAGCGATTTTATATTTACTTGCAGGTACTAGAAGATAGTATTATGGTCTATGGGTCTATGGTAAGAAATCTCTTTATAAAGTTGGTCCCCTTACTTGCTAAACATCTTCAGCCTCTTTTGCTCAGATTTAGTTTCTGGAGCAGACAGTTCTTTAGAGGCTTTACTGTCTTTAGGACATTTTTAACAGTAGGAAATAGAAGACTTCAGAAAATTACAAACTCTGAGAGCTCTGGAGGAAAAAAAATACACCATGGTACACATTCACAGCTTAGTTTTCTGAAGCCTCTTCACACTTTTGGTTTAGCTTATTCACCAGTAAAGAAACCCTAAGTTTCTGGAATAGTTAACATCCTCCAGGACCTGTATTTCTCAGTACCTGTGTTTCTCTCACTGTGGCTATCCTGCTGTGCTCTATCAGAACGCCTCGCCTCCAGGGTCCATGGCAGTACTTTAGGCACTCCATTTTATTGTCTAGATTTCTTCTGTCAGTGAAATCTAAGTTAAGGCAGAAGAAAAAAGCTGCTTCAGATGTGCAGTTTACTCATTAAGTGTCCTACTTGACAGCTGGTGTCACTGATACCAGTACTTCACACATCTACCCTTCTCCTTTCTCACACCTCCATGCAATATTTTATTGCTCCTTCCCAGTTCTGTTGCTTCTTCCAGAAGTTCAGGCTGCACAAATTACTTCCCCTTTGCTCTCCACTTCAGTTAAATTAAAGCTCATTGTGCTAACACTACTGCCAGGACGTGGTATCACCAAGAAGACTCCATGAATGCCTGCAGTGGGAAAATATCCCAATGGACCCCTTATAGCAACAGTTTAAGACACATATTGATCTTCACTGTTGTGTCGTACCTTTGATTTCTTTTTTCTGGGACTAAAATTCCAGTGACTTCCCCAGACCTCTACTTCTGTTATTTCAGGACGGTTTTTAGCAGGACTCTAGTGCCCAACACTGAGGGCAACCCCATTGTTACTGTACTGTCTTTAGTCCCCACGGGGCAGCCAGTCCCTTGCTAACTCCAGTACTTCCCGTTGTACTGGGGACAGTTTCATTTCAGTCAGCCTGGCATCTTTTTGCTTCCCTTCTTCCTAGCTCTGTAACAAACGTGCCTCTCGGTTCCATCTTTCTTTTACTATCACTTAGAACTGCTTGTAGTGCCTACACCCTGCATTCTCCTATTTACATTGATAAATAAGAAAACTCCTTTCTGGGGCTCTTCTTTGGATTCTGAGTACTCCTTTCTGCGTGCTTTCCACCAGTACAGCAGACTTCTGCTTCCAGCTCCATCTGTGTTTGAGTAATCATTTTTATGAGTTCTACCAGACATTATTTTATTTTAAAAATATTTTTGTGAAAGGAAAAACAGATGCTGTAACATCAGTTTACTTCAGCCATCATAATTCACATCAGGTGTGTTTAAAATTCACACTGGATTGTGGGTCAATGACACCTGCAATGATCAGCCCAATAAATAATTACTCTGGCCCAGAGCCTGCTCCTTGTGATGCTGCCTCCTTCCCACTGTTTTTGGAGTGTTGGCAGTAGGACACTTTCAGGTCTGTGATGTTGCAATGGATGTACATCAGGTCACTTACATTTCTGGGGAGGGACATACGGCATGGTACCTACAACCAGAACTACTTAATGAGCCCTAATCCCCAGTCCTACACCAAACTGAGGAGCTCTGAGGAAAAAGGAATTACATTTTTTTTTCTGTGATAGCACAGTCCACAGCTATGCTACATTTTCATCCAAGAATTCCTTGGACTCCAGCCAGGAGTGTTTGCCAACAATCATCTATTTACTTACAGCTTTTGGCTTTCTCCCTGCAAATTCAGCACTCACACTTCTTTCAGACCTCCTGGGCATGCTCAATGCACCTTTTCCAACAATATAGGAACTCAAAATATGTCCTTTGCTCACTGTGGAAAGGGCAGCACAGCCCTCTTTACAAAAATCGAGCCACAGAGTATATGGACACACACTGCAATTCAAAAGCTTCTAAACTACATATACAATTGGTTTCATCTGCTTGACCATTTCTGCTATTGCTAAAAAGTTGGCCACACACTATGCCTACATGGCTCTGATTGATGGGATGTCTGTTTTTAGAGAGCAATCAGGTTACATACAGAGTTCCCTGGAAAACCCAACTATTCTCTCTCAAGATCACTAAAAGCCAGGGAGCTTTCTCTCTGGACCACATAATTGTACAGCCCTGTCTCCCAGGGCTAAAGCTAAAAGCAAATAGCTTACCAGTGGTATTTTATATACCCTTAATACAAGCCAAATATTCACAAGTGGTACAGTTAATAATATTTTATAACTGGTTTATTGACATATGAGGGAATTTTAATAGAACTCTGGAGATACTTGAACTAGATTCAAAGATCAGTTCTGCTAAATGCAGCTTCTTTTTGCAAATGTTTTAATGCAGGGTCCCACTACAAACACATTAATACTGTCAGCAATTGATTGCTTTGAAAGAATGTGTAGTTATAGAAACTACCAAGAAAGAAACATAATTTTCAGTCATTCCCGCTATGTGGTAGGCTTAAAGAGATTTGCCCTAGAACTAGAAATAAAATCTGTGAAAACTTTAAAATGAAGCCACTGAATGGGTAAAAGGGTCAAGCATTTGATCATTTTCCATGACCATCTGATCCAATCCTGTTACCTTTTTGTTAACAGTATATCCTGAAATACATTATTTAGAGAAGTGACAAGATAGGGGAGAAAAGACAATTCCCCTTTAAGAAAATAATTTGGTTTTAAAACAAACAAACAATAAAACCACAACTACAGAGGGGTCTTTTGTACCTTTAAAACTGGAAAGAAAAATACTTATTTGATAATTTCATTTTAGTAATTTTTTTTTCATTTAGCATAGACCTTGCTTTTATTTAATTTCCCTGAATTCTGATATAACTTCTGTCAGCATTAAGAAGCAGCTGGAATGACAGGAAGGTCTCCATGGCTTTGGCCCCTATCCTAGTATCGCTGCACAAACCACTCCCCAAAAGGGGCATTTTGATTTCTCATTTAATATCTTCCTCAGCAGAAAAAGCTAAAATTGGAGGAAAAGGAACTAATTCCAAAACAGCTATTCCTGCAAGGAACTAGTGAGTATGCCTATTCTTGTAAAATAGGGCTTAAATGAGTAGTAGGTTTAACATATATAAAAGACGGGGTTCTGCCACCTTAGAGGGAAGAGCCCAGTGGCAAAAATCTCCCTACTCAGCTGGATAGAGCTGGGTATGGAAAAGCTTAAGAACGCCATCAGGAAAGGTTTGGATTATTGTTTGCTTTTCTAGAAGCAAACATTTCTAAGAATCCCTATGTTATAGCATGAATGTGTCCAGCCTGGGGAGTTTTCTTCTTTTGGTTCCATAAAATCTGTATGGGCTGTATTCTTAAATTCTTTGAAAAATGAAAGCTTTTACTGCTAAGCTCAGCTAGCCTTCTCTAACCAGCTATAATTACTTTTCACACTGAAAAGTCACTAGAGGATTTAAACAATTATGATGTACTTAAATTCTTTCTGCTTCTTCCTCAAGACCAACTGCCTGTGAAATTAGACTGATTTCAGTTGCCATTACTGACTAGACTTTATTGGTCCATTCTTTGTAGACACATCATTGTCTTCCAAAGGATTACAGTTTTGAACTATGTATGCAGTTCAAACTGACAGGTAGGAGAAACCCCACGGAGACAATTCAAATGATTGCCATAAAAATCCTCAACATTGTTACAAGTAATCTTTGTGACACCAATTAGAGAAGCTGTGAAGAGAGTAAGCAATTGTTCTGAGGTAGTTCCTATGAAGAGGCTGTTACTGAAATGCTTCTTGGTAATCAGAGCAGATAGGGATAACCATATTTTATATGAGATCCTAGGAATGCATATTATACTATGACCTTAAAAAGAGTCCCTGCTGTTTTATTAAACAAGTTGAAGTCCATGCCGTAGAGAAACCACCAAGTTTTCAAAATCAGTTTTTCCCTCTTGTAAAACAAGCAGCCTGCTAACACAGAAGAGCTATCCATTTTTCTTATGAAGCGCCTGCATTTTCATTTGTAATACGGTTCTTGTGACTCATCAACGCTTTTTCCAGCACACAGATTATGCCATTTACCAACTTGAACAGTGGGGCTGTTCTGAACATTGTTTTACAGACCCTGCACCTTCTGGGCCAGTCCTCACCTGATGACTCCACAGATGTGCTACTCAGGATCCGGCAGAATGCGTTCTAAGAGATGCATTTTCAGTTACTTCTTGTTCAATACTATTATGTATTTCTTGATGGTTCAATGTGTTAACGACATTTTACTTTTGAACTTCACTGGTTTTCTCTTCTGCTCTTAATGTCTTCTGCCCTGTCTTTAAGTTCAGATTCCTTTCATCAAACCTGGAACATTCAGGAAGTCAATTTCTTCTCCATTAAGTAATCATTTCCCTATTTCAACAGCATGTAGTTTTAGAGTAAACTTAATAGGATACATTACTGAAAGACAACATCAGTTTGATGCTTAATTATAGCTCTCAGGCAGTCATTTAAAAATAAGGTAATAAAAACATCAACAAAACACCTTCAATGAAAAATAAATTAGAAAACATTTTACTCTTGTTTTCAACTTGACCCTGTCAAAGATGCAGAAGAAAACAGACCAGCTGGTTGTCACTTGCAGTATCTATCCGCTTTCACTTTTGCTCTCCTGTATGGAAAGAATAATGAAACAAGATTCAGATTAAGACCAAATATGATTACATCTGTGTGTTCTATCTGCCTCAAAGCATCAAAGAAGCACTGAAAGCAATTTTTCTTGAACTTTACTTCAAAGCACACATAAAGGACTAACACCAATTTGCATTTGTTTGTTTTCTTAAGAGCTAGAACTGCAATGTCTAAAGTTAACCTTGTCTTTCCCTTCAAATCATCATGAATCGTGTGTCGTCCACTCTGAGGAATGCAGTTCAGATTCAGCACGATTTGAAACTGATATTCAACCTGTGATGGCCTAAGAGTGTTCTCACATTACTTGCAATTATAATAGTATTCTGCATTCCAGCCACTGAATTAACACAAATACTTATACTGTGTACTGATACTAAATGTTTTAAAAATTCAAGACAGTTTCTATAGTCTCAGCTCAGGGAAGAAAAAAATATTCCCGCTAGATAACATGAAGACTGTTCTTAAGAAATGCTATTTCTCTTTAAAATGCAGCATTCCCATCTCCAGAATGCTGTGGTGCCACAAGTACTGAAAATGTTAAAAATCAGCTTAATTTTTTTTATTAAAAAGCTTCATCCCTCAACTCCTCCATACTAAACAAATTTAACAACCTAGTTTGAGATTTTTCAAAAGATTTCTGAGTAAATCCAAACCTGCAAACTTTAGCTAGAGAAGTAAAAAGTTTAGAACAACAAATAGCCAACCCCAGAACTCAGGCAGACCACTGGTCAGGGAGGAAATGCTCAACACCCCACAACCCTGAAATCTGGCTTTCTTTTGTACCCCAAGTCTACTGTAATTCTGCCTCCCTGTAGTTTTTCAATCAGTACATTATTTCTTGTATGCTGAAGTACCTGTCAAGCAGCATTTCATGAAAAGTGCCTTCTTTCCTGGCTTTTCTGAGGGCTTTTGTATCTTCTTTGCTTATTTTAAGCTTTTTGTCTTGAAAGCTTTGGAATTTCTTTCTGTAAGGGGAGGAAATGTAAAAAGTGTAATTTCTTTCAAGTTTCGTGTTTGAATAAAACAACAGTTGTGATAAGAATCTTAACTTCTATTACGCAGGAGGCAACTGGCCTAATAAAATCCAGCGAACCAACACAGTATCCAGTATTGCAACTAAGAGTTCTGTCAGTGAAAACTATTCAGGTTTTTTTGGCAGTCTAAGTGAG
Organism: Pampusana beccarii; assembly: GCA_013399365.1. Classification (NCBI taxonomy): domain Eukaryota; kingdom Metazoa; phylum Chordata; class Aves; order Columbiformes; family Columbidae; genus Pampusana; species Pampusana beccarii. The sequence continues at coordinate 362,101 of VWYH01003020.1, forward strand.
AATGAGCCCTACATGATTGGCATGACATGGTTACAAGTTCTAAAGAGCCCCTTCTTTAGCTGCTAGCACGACAAATCAGAGAGCCAAGTGTTTTGGATGTAGGTGGCAAGACTCTTGTCTTTGTTTCTTACTCCCTAAATGTGCTTTAAAGGGCAATAAATTTAATTAATTTTCTACAAGTTGTCCGTTTTGCCTGTGACAGTAACTGGCACACAGTCTCCCTGTCATCCCAACCCATGAGCGTTCTCATCCTATTTTGTTCCCCTGTCCTGCTGAGGTGAAAGCAAGTGAAAGGCTGGGAGTTTGGCCCTTCCACCAAAGTCAGCCCCAAAGAGAAATGAAAAAAGGTACTTGAGCCCGGTAACAGCTCTAAACTACATACACGTAATTGATTTCACACTGTTTAACATTTCCTTTGTCTTCTTGTGGAACATCATCTTTCTTCTTAGCTTCTCTTTCAGCACAAGTACGAATCTAGTAATTGAGAGAAAAACAAAACAAACCAGAAAACACCTGCATTTTTAAAACCAGAAGGTACAGGTTAAAGACAACGATACAGACTTCACAACAGAATGAGACTCACGGTGACTTTTTAAGTTCACAGCTTTCAAATTGTTTAATTTGCAGCTGGAAAAAACTACAATAAAAGCAACAACTGCATGAAGTATGTGAAACACTAAGTGCAATCTTTGATACTACTGCAAAACATAACCCCCTTCATCTCAAAGCAGCGCCATTACATTTCTTCACTTTAACAGGGGTAAAATGCCTTTTTCAGAGACTGTCTTAAAAATATTATTGCTTTGACTAGTGGACAAGTATCTCTACTTGGAAGCACAGATATATTTTCCATACCCAGATAAAGTCAAGATAGTTTTATATCTCTCACTTAAAAAAATCTCTTCTGCATCATTGTGATAAACACGCCTCTGTCCCTGCCACAGTCATAATTCATCTCTCTTGTACCAAGCTGTTCAGAACTATCTGGAATAGCATATGGTGGTCCTGCCCCCAACATCTGGCCCTTCCATAGTGGTAGAATAGCTTTCTATCACTACTGGAAGCATTGCAGTTCATGCAACCCTGGAACTCATTTGTCTTTCTTGTAGCCAAATCACTTGACAGCTTATAGAAAAAAATTACGACTGTATTAACAGTAAATTGTAGCACACAGACACCTGTTTTTTTGAATATCCATGCCAACTCTGTATTAATTATAGAAGTCATAGATTACCTTTATCATTTCTTCTTCCCCTGCAGTTTTGCTTTTGGCTTCTATGTCTCCCTCTTCGTTACATCTAATAAAACGGCTATTTGCTGCCAGTAATGCCATTTTCTTCTGCAGAAACAATATCACGTATTGTTAAAGAGTTTGTATGTAGTCCTTGATTCATAACATTTATCCTTTACAATACACTACAAAACTCCATAAACGCATTTTATTCTTTTATATATGAACACTTCAATAGCTAGCCAGCAGACTCGCTGGCTCCTGCATTCTCAAGATGCTTATAGCTGCCAAAATATTTTAAGAACTTCTGATTGTAGTAAATGCATTGCAGTTGGGAAAACAGAAGATTAAAAGTTAAAATATGGAACAGATTGCAAAAGGCTTTTACTACACAGATAAAGAATATCAATATAGATGAAGTCAAAATACAGTCAAATGTTAGAAACATAACATGAATTATTCCAAGCAGCTTACATCTTGGAAGACAGGTTCCCATTGCTCTCTTGATCCTATTGCATCTGAACGTCCAATAACAAGTCCATCTGAATTTATACCAAGGTATTTGCCATAACCAGACTTCAGAGCAATCCTCAAAGAGAAGATACAGGAAAACAGTAAAGAATATTTTTAATTCAAGCAACTCACAATATCCAACACATCACAGATCCATTCTTAGCAGGCAATGTATTTCAAGAGAATATTAAAACATGTATTCACAGGAGAAACAAACATAACAAGTATCAAAACTTGTAACATTTTGTTACAGTAATTACCTTGTATCAGACAACTTTACTGCTGTAAACTGTTCAGGGGGACTAGGGCCTTCATCATCTGTGGAATGAATTTCCCATTAGTTACATATGATGTATTAAATATACGACATTTTAACCTGTTAATATTGCCGTTTCAGAAAAAAAAAGCCATTGCTAAATACTATGGAAAGCTGCAATACTTCATTTCTTTAAAAATTCCTTTTTCGAATATTCACTTTTCAAAAAGCAATGTAGGTGCTCATTATTCATGTTCATATATTTAGAGTGCTTTGAACAAGGCAGAAAATAAAGATAATCCTTGTGTCAAGAAATTTACAGCGAAGAATATTTTGTAATTCTCCAGGTTGCTTTGAAAACCTCAGTCTCCTTGTAATGCTATTTTTTCCATAACAAAATGTTACTATAGCTGAACCATAATACTAACTCAGTATCTTAAAAGCTCCTAGCCTCTCCACCCCTCAAAACCAAAGTGAGATAATATTGCCATTGTTGCTTTGATCTCTCCCTGGAGGTGAAACACACTGTCAGGCTTCTGGAACAGTCCTTGTCTGATGGATGGCCCTCAAATTCAAAGTAAGGACAGGCTAATTATCCTGCCACATTAGCAGCCCACTTGTGCAGCAACAAAACAAGTATATTAAGATGAGGATGCTACAATAAGGCTTGAAAATCATCTGCCTCGAGTTTCCCTCTTGAACTGACACCATAAAGATTTTATAGTATTTAATAAAAGCTATACTGCTTTTTATCCAGTAAGTGGTATGGCCTTTAACAGGTGATCATCCCCAATGCAGTTCAATTTATTGTATACATAAAACAGCAAGAAACTAGTTAAGTGAAACTGATTGGTAGTCATTAGGTTTAAATTGCCTGCATGGTACAACGAGGATTATTGCATTATTTGTAATAAACTGCTTCTAGCTGTAAAACTGCCTGCCTTTAAGTGATGCTACTTTTATTTTTTTATGCCTTTCATTACTAAACCTGCTTCCTTCCAAGTTTCCCGAAACAAACCTTTATGTGGTGCTCCAAGCGTAAACAAGCCATTGTCGAGGGCATGGATGTAAGCTCCTTTATCCATTTCTATAGCTATAGTTCCTGTAATTTCACCGAAATTACTGACAGCCCACCAGTTTCCTAAAATATGAAACCATGACAGTTAGAGTAATTACAACTTCTGATTGCAGTGGTCAAGAGATGATATTTTTTTTATCTTCTCTGAGATTTGAAATTCTAAAGATACAATTGCTATTGCCATCTCATGATCTTTGTGCATTATACTACAGAGCAAATTTAACGATGTTGCTGCTGAAATGAAGTCCTGCTGTTCCACCTTCCCTGCCATTGCCAGTCACAGGCTCCTGTGCTTCATCCCTTCTTTATGTTTGTCCATAGAGCAAGTTGATTCATTCAGCTGACCCAGCAAAAATACACCTCACAAGGAAGGTATTTTTTTTTCCTCTGGACCAGCTCCCTGCAGTTTTGGGGTCATATCAAATTATTACCTTTTCCAACACAAAGAGATTAACTGTCTCATTTTGCTGTTCAATTACTTCATGTCAGCTGTAATCCTCAGACATCAGTTCTTCAAACCAATCTGTCATGAATGTTAGAGCTCCACCAAAGTTAAAGGTAGCCCTACCCAGGTGCACAAATTAGAATTATTACCTTTATATTTTTCTAACTGTAAAATTTTGTCTTGGTGTACCGTCTCAGAAATATTTTCTACCAATTAAGATAATAACTATTTTTACTTAATCAGAATATGATGTCTCTTTTTGACATGGTAGATTTGGCACATCAATCTGTCTTCAGCAGAAATAATCTTCCCCTATCTTTATACAACATATGGAGCTAATTGTCTTGTCCTATATGGTCAGGGCTCGTAGATCAGTGTATGAATTTTCCAAATTTCTCCCAGTTTTTGAAATCTGGCTAAATAAAGAATGTGGAACATCCATAACATTCTTCTAGTTTAAGACACAACAACCCATTTTATCATGTATTATAATTTGTTTTAACACAGGACCAAGGATGATTTCCCCTTGCACTGCATTAGCTTACATCTATATACACATAATAGAAAAATAACATTTATCCAGTAATGTGTGCTGTGCTACAGTATACATCTGTATCTCTCATGACTTTATAGTTAGTTTTTAGCTGGTTTTGTTTGTGAAGTGAGCTGTGATCAATCAAGGACATGACAAAGCCAAAGGGCAACAGTCTGACAAGTTACCACTCATGAGTATACATACTTTGATCTTTTTATTTTATGAAAAAATAAAAAGTAAAGTTATATTTTGTTACTGGTAACGTTTGTGTCTTCAGCTTCAATAACAGTAGCAAATTTATAATGTGAACACATCACAGCAGTCAAGCAAGTATGTGAAACTAAAAATAAATAAACAAACTAACCAAAACTCTTTTCCTTTTGAAAGGACCAAAGGTTTGAGTGAAGTAAAGAAGGCTGTCAGAAAGTAACTAGTGGCAGAGTAAGCACAGGTGATCCAATCACTAATTTTTAAAGTCATAGTAACAGATATAAGTAATGTACATAGAAATGCACTCATTAAATAACAGCATTACAGTGCTAGAAAAAGTCTCTCCTCCTGAAGCAAACACTGGGGGGGCAGAGGGAGAAGAAAAAAGATCCAAGCTGATAAGTAGCTTGAGAGTATATAAGAACATATTTTAGCTAAAAACATAAGTGGAGAATCCATTCTGTTGGTGTCAGAATGTCCACTTGGAGTCTAGCAAGATCCCAACATACAAATAACATGTTGTGAGAAACAGTTATAAATCTCCACAGGGACGAAGTTTACACAGCACTACACCAATCTCCTCAGCTTCTGCCCTCCCCTACAGTTTCCACACTACCGCGTAACTCCTGGAGCTCACCAACAATGTCAAGTTGCTCGGCCGCATCCTCTTCCCTTTTCCTTTTCTTCTCCTTGTGCTTTTTCTTGCTGCAAAGGGAGACACAAGGAAATAAGAAGGTGTCTCCGACCCAGCCGTTTCAGGGCGAGCTCTCCCGCCCGGCCCCGCTCCCCAGCCCCACAGCGGCGGGTCAGAGACACCGGCCGGGACCGAGGGGCTGACAACCCGGAACTCCCGGCCGCCCCCGCAGCCGGGACGGGGCTGCCCGGCCTCGTCCCACTGCAGCCTCCGGCGCGACGCCAGCGCAGCGCGGGAAGCTCGGCCGGGGTTCCCCGCCCCGGGCACAGCCGGTCTGTCAGCGCGGCAGCTGCCGCGCCGGCGGGGCGGGAAGGCCGCTCCTCACCTCTTCTGTTTCGCCCCTTTGAGGACGAGCTTGGTGGATTTGACGCAGGAGTACTCCGCCATGTCGGGCTACGGCGAGCGCGGGAGGACACGCCCAGCTCGGTACCGCGCACGGACGGAAGCCCCGGAGCGACAACCTTCGGCCGCCCTCGTTCCGTTGCTTCCTGACCGCGCGCGCCCGCTTGCGGGCAGGCTGCAGCGCCACAGTGTCAGCTCCGTGTTCCCTGCGCACAGAATTTGAGGAGAAAAACAAACCAATAAAAGTTTAAGATTACGTTTCAGAGCATGTCCCCCAGCACCTTGCCCTTGGCTTGGCTCTACCGGTTGCTGTAGCGCTTTGCAGGACTGCAGGCACCTAGCGCCACGGAATGAAGCGCCCACAGCTTTCCCCTTCTGTGTGTGGTAGCAACGTGTTCATGTGCAGCTAAAGGCACATCGAATGGACCCACAGCACAGCCCTGTGCCCTCTGCCAGGGGCGGCAGGCATTGCTGATGCAGGAACAAAAGCTTCAAGGGAAGCCTGTGAGGACAAGCTGGAGAAATGAAGCTTGTAAGTCAACCACATGCACCAAACTAGGGCCAAAGTGAGGTTTATGACAATTTTTCCCCATCCTGTTAGCCAGTTGTTATTCCACAGGGTAAAATCTACCTCAGGCTTTCCCCTAGGGCTATAACCAGCTTTCTCTCGCAGTTAACTTACCACCTTCTCAAGAGCTATCATTACTTCTTCTTAGGGGAATGGCCTTAATAGTACTTGTGATTAGACTCCCAATTTGAGCAGTTATTTATGTTCAGTCTTGTTGTTTCTACTTCACACTAATGCAGGGGGCTTTGTGCGCCAAAGCCTGTCTCCTGATGATGTTAGCTGGTCAAATGAAATGAAATGAATCAACGCATACACATACAGAGATGCTTGCGTTGGCTTGCTTCCTTTTGGTTTCTGATTTCATTACCTATACTTGCAAGTTCTCAGCACCTCAAAGGTATCTTCTCCAAGTAGGAAATGGGAGTGTTGCAGAGGCACCTCAAAAGTCAGTTTGGGCAGGTGATAAGCTTCAAATAGACTTTATTCTAAGCAGAATTGTTCAGTGGAAAACCAACTAGAAACGGGGCTAGTAGAAAAATTATTCAGCACTGCAACATAAAACACAGATTTGGGTACTGGTTAGGAGTTCAGTTACTACACAGCCGATTCAGACTCAAGGGATCCAAAAACTCTAGAATGATGATTCAAAATGTTCATCTTCCCACTCATCAAAAGTGAGCACTCTCAAAAGTACCTAGATGATTGCTTCACCAATTAGGCAAAGTGACTTACTCCTCAAAGGCATTTCCTTTGACAATATCCCACTCCACAGAGAACAGACCTACCAACTCAAACAGTGTCTCTGGTGGGCTCCATTTATACCTTGGGTTGAATCTGAGCTGTGGTCATTTATAGTAGTGGTCCAGAAACTTCACTCAACCAAGGTGTTTCATTGGTCAGGGGCCCTGTCTGTCAACTAAGGGGCATGTGCATGACCACACTGGTCTGTTGCTTTTGGGGTAGGAGGTGGCGAGTGCGTCTACTGCAGGAGCTTTGTGCATGGTACGTGGTTATGTCAAAGCCTTTAAAATTACTGAAATTGTGGCCAGGTGATAAAACTCTGCGTGTGTAATGTCCCAGTGATTGACCCTGGAGTTTGTGGATGACTGCAGGTGTCTTCCACAGACACTGTGATTGGATCCAAGACCTTGGCAGTTCTTACTAGAGTGCTTTGGTTTTCTATTTATGTGCCTACTGTGACTAACCCCATAATTTTATCTGTGAAAACAGAGCAGTTGCACCTGCCATGTAAAATGAAAGCAACAGTAATGGACTTTCAGGACATTTTGGCAAATCCTTGATTTTGGAGCTTTAGGGAGAAGGCAGTCGGGAGGAGGCATGGGCTTGTCAGCAAAAGCAGTACTTGAATCAAGCTGCTGGTGCGTTTAAATTCAGAACACTTTTCTGTGTCTCTGGCACGCTGCTTTCCTGCTAGTGTCGTCTTCTGTTGTAGTTTTTCAGTGAAAGAACAGTTGTGTGCTTGATCAGTGTTTGGGAAGTGGATAACCTGAAGCAGTGTGTTGCTGTGGTAGACAGCACGTGACTTTATTGATTTATTGACTTGCCAGTCCCAGGAACTTGCATCTTGCAATTAGTTCTTCTAGTAAAAGCTGAGAAAATAGGCAGTACAGAAAGCTGCAGGCAGTGACAGACAGCTTGCTGACCACTTCTGATCTCTGCATGGAGCTGCAATCAGGGAAGTGCTGTGTTTGTAAAGTCTTGATCCAGTCAGGTTGTGAGTGTCCCACACATCTTACTATATGTGAAGGACCAGAGAAGATCCAGATTTCAAAACACAGGATTGAGATACCTAGCCAGACTCCTACCAGTCCCCCAAGTACATTCTGTTTTCTGTTCTCAGATTTCTAGAGATTATTGCCTGGTTTCTAGAAACCTTTCAATACTGTCTTAGAATTTTACAACCGATAATGCAATAGTTGTTCCTTAGTTTGTGTCCTCGTTTTTAGTGGTAGGTACAATGGCTTGTTCCCTGTTGAAACATTTTGGTCTGTTATATTTGTGTTTTGTTCTACGTTCTCACGTCTCCAACACATTTGAAATTAATTCAAGCTAACCTCAGCATCAAGCAATTTTAGCAAATACAGTTGTAATTATATTTGACTCTCATTCTATCACTAAATACTTTTTTCTTTCCCTGGTTCTAAAGATATGCCTACAAGGCAGAAATTTTAGTAAAGGAAATATGAAAAATGAGAGCAATTACATTGGAGTTAGAAGAAAATATGGAGGAAATGAGTGAAGCAAAAAGCATGCCCGTCAGCAGGCTGATCGCTCAACTTCACCCTTGCATGCTAGGTTGTCCTTCAGTGTTTTGGTTATTTTAGGGTTTTCTTTTGGGGTTTTTTTTAGCTTTGATTCTGTGGAGAGCAAGTATGCAGGAATTCTTTATTGTTTTCTTTACAACTTTACAACGTTATTTGTGATTGATAATTTGTTTTTTGATTGCTTAATTGTGCAACCTTAGCATTTGTGGGTATTTGTATACGCTTGACAAAGTGGACCAGTATCTATTGATAGACCACGGCCAGCACTTCAAAGTACACAAGCAGTTGCCTTAGAGGTAAGATGGGAGAGGAAAAGGTGTTTTAGTATGTTATGAAACAAAGATGCCTTGACCACTTTTGATTAATAATAGAAAGTGTTTTATAAGAAGTGTAACAAGTTTGAAGTTATTAAGAATTACCTAAGTTAAATTGTTTGTTTTACTTGGTAAGTTTTAAAAAACAAAAGCAATTTAAAAGTTTGTGTTTTAAAATACATATATTTGTATCACATGATGGAAGTGCACAGCCTTTATGTTTTGCTGTTTGTCCACCAGATGTTGCTATAGCCACAAAAATAAATGCAGATTAAGAAATTTGAAAAAAATGAATAGCTTTAATTTCCTTGCAGATCACCCTTACATATCCTGATCCTAAAAAGAACTGCACACATGTTTACATTTTTGCATTGAGAATATTCCAAATTAATTCAGTTAAGCAACTAATCCCGTATAAAGTTAAGCATGTTTACAAACTTTCTGAGGATGGGGCTATATCAATTATGTTTGCTATTTTCGTTATTTGCTGTTCTGTTTTTCACATTATGAAGAGAAATAGGGAAAGACAGAAAGACAGACATCATAAATTTCTAATTTTGAAAGAAATGTACATTTTTTTGAGGCTCCCAGAATGTAAAATGTATCTTCTTGTTAATGAATATAATTTTATTTAAAATTCACATAGTTTAGATTTCTTTTTTAATTTAGTGACTTCAGCAAGAAACGGACATCACTACAGTATATACAGAAGACAGTAAAACCTTTTCCCACAGGAGAAAGTGATGCCATCAATCAGAAAACTGTATCTAAAGTGGTACCACTTTAGAAAAGCTATTTAAACTCTAATTTGCTAGTTAGTATTTTTGAAATTAGAACATTTCCAAAATGTGCTGGCTATGATTGTTTAAAAAAATATAACAGTTCATTTTCTTAATGGCAATGGAAATAAATGGAGCCTTTGTGTTTGCACATGTAGAAAACAAATCACTTTTTTAATGACTGGATTTTCCTGCCAGCTTGGAATTTGCCGCATGTGCATTTTATTTTGAATGCCTGAAGAGTGAAATCATTTGCCGTCTCTCATGCAGATGGGGCAGATTGGCTGAGGTGTCATTTGCAAAATGTGCACTCTCATTATGCACGTTTGGAGGGGATCATTACAAACAATGTTTCCTATAGACACTCAGCATTGATGAAAGCGGAGGGCTGAGGATCTGTGGGTATAGCCTGCAGTCATAAGAGCCTGGGCAAAAACTTGGGTGCTTTGGAGCTTTCTTCTGTCTTGTTTATTTATGTTAGGAGATATAAAAATACCTCCCCAAACCAGAGAAACTTGAATTAGCTCTCTTGATAGCAGAGGTGACAGATAGTTTATATGCTTTTTTTTTTCTTTCATCTGTAAGTGTGGGGCCCTTGTGAAATATCTAAGCTGCTGACTGATTTAACAGCCAAAACTGATACAGTTTTGTTTACTTTTTTTTTTAGCAAAAGGAGTGAAATCTGATGTGAGTTAGAACCAGAGCAACTACGTTTTATTTTTTGACAAAGTACATACAATGGAATGTTGTGGCTTTTTCTCATAATGTTCAGCAGCAGTTGTGTCAGAGTGTTGGAGCATCCCCGGGACATGATGGGGCATAGCACAGTGATGTGACAGATGTAAATAAAAAGTTGATTTGATTCTTGGCATTTTTAACATTGCATGCTGAAAATGCTTTTAAAATAACTTCTAAATTGGAAATGTGACCTGAAATTACCTTTTTTAAAACCTAAATTGTTAGTATTAGATTTTTAGCACAGGCAAGTAGGTATTCTCAAAATGGTATTTCTACTTCTCAGCTTATGGTGTAGTAGTTAAAGCCTATTTGGAAAATAGGGTTTCTCAGCCTGTCAGGGGCAGGATGCATGCCCAGCTCCAACCTGCCCACTCTCAGCATCCCCGGTTCAAAGACCCTGTGTTGGTTGTGGCTTCTCAGCTGCTTCTGCCTTGCCTGATCACTCCCTCACTTTCCTGTGCTGTTGCTCTTAAAAGTTATTGCAGCTACATTTTTGTAGCTGGTCACTTTCTCAGTATCTGCTTCTCCAGACTTTGAGACCCTGCTCTACAGTTTGGCAATGGGGGGACAGAGCACTCACCAAAATCCTGTTCTGCTGAACACTGAGGGTATGTAATGAAAAGGCAACCATGAATGTACAGTGGTCTCATGCAGATGCCAACTCTGTGTGGTGTTTACTTGGGCTCAGGCCTTCTGGTTTCTGCTTATCATCCCAAATGCATTAGCATGTGTACTTCTTTGAATTCTGTTATTCTTTTCCACTGATCGCTCTGATTTTTATCCTGATGTATTACGGAAAATTTTTATATGTGTATGAACTCATTTGTCTCTCTGCCTGTTAGTCTATGTTTCTTTACCAATATTTTTTCAAGTGGCCATTCTTGTTCCAGTTTAACAGATAGGTGGAGGCCACAACAATAATTGAACGCTGGTGAGTTCTGAAAAAGATCTATAACTTCCCCGATGGAGGAAAGGATTGCAGTATGAACTCCTCATCTTACTAGAGATGGGAGAGAACCCTCAAGCAGGAAGGACTCTGTAAAAAAACTCCTAGTAAATCATGGGACACTAATGAGTGAAAAATCAAACTGCATTATTTCCAGTGCTTAAGGAGCAACTTATTGCTATATACTGTAATTTCAGATTTTGTGGGATGGAAATTTGATTCTGTAGGTTGATGGTTTTTGATGTTTCTGGACAAATAGCTATCATATTTCATGCAAATGTAGTTGAAACTCCCTTCCCTTATTCAGTGGTGCTGTATGGCAAATGTGGACTCAACTATAAATTAAACACAATTTTTGTGGCAAGTGGCCTACTTTGTGCTGTGTGTTCGTATGCAGACTTTTCCCTCTCCGGGACACACTTTTTTCTTGTCTCCAGAGAACATTGTTTCCCTTGTTATATGTGGTTGAGTTTGTTTATCTCATTAGGAAAGCCATAAGATCTGTGGGGAAAGATTTGCTGTTTCATGTATACATAGCACTGTCATCATTGTACCTTGTTAGCCTGTAATCAGGTTTAATTTAAATACAGTTCCTCACTAGAGCCTTTTTTAAAATGGAGTGTTTAAAAAAATTTCTACCTTTTTAAAAAAAATTTCTTCTGTGACTTAATAAGAAATAAACAGGTGGTTTCACATGGTCTAGGAAGGGTGTACTCACCTTCACAGCATTCTTTCTGGGAAGTGGCTTACCGAGGGTGAGCCCCCTCACCCCTCTGCAAAAGTACGTGACTTCCCTTTGGGCTATATATTTTTCTTACTCCATGTCCTCTGAGACTGCATGGGTGTCCTTTATATTTTCAATGGAGATATGAATTGGCAGGACATAAAAGGAGAATGAATCCGCGGCATGGTGTTCTTTTTCAGTGCTGCTGTCCTCCTGGCCATAAAACTGTGCACTTTTTCCTTGTAAATTATGTTTCCTTTCCCCCAGGATTGCGATATAATTTATTTCTGCATTTTTTTTGCTAAGAGGACTTGAGCATTTACCCGCTATGATTGTTTTCGTTGCCTGTTTGAATTTGAAGAGCTTTTCTAAGTCATTTTCCCCTCTTATCCTCCATAGCTCCTGATTCTGTGTAATTTGTCCTGAATGCAGATGCTCTTCCACAAAAAGGCAATTCTTACTAATGCGGTGGCAGTGAATGTCTTGTAAAAAAATGCTTTTGTACGGACTTAGCAATTGTGGATGTGAAAGGGGGACCTGTAGACTACTGCATAAAGAATAGGTATAATCTAGGCAAAGATAGAAAAAGCTTTATGCTCTGGAGGGAATTCTGAGCTGTTCATTATCCCTGTCCACTCACCTCCTTGTAAATGCATAGAATGTAAGTGGACAGTAGTTCCACTTGTGGGTTTTTTGTGTGGTCTTTTTTTTGAGAAATAAATACACTTAACCGCTGCTCTTTTGTGAGGTCCTGACTCGGATTGTCTTACTTTTTTCTTCATCCATAGAACCTTCAAATGATGTCAATATGTATTAGATTTTCGAGCAGTTAAGGAGATGAGAGCTCTACAAATATAGAGCTTCCTGATCTTCACCTTAAGCAGGACTGTCTTTAGTATCTCATTGTACTTTTGTTTTTATTTTTTGCCCATCATGTATCTGTTAAGCCTGGTTTGCCCAACTTTTTGTGTTATACTTTCTAAAACCAGAACAAAACAGATTCTGAGTTTACAATCATCCCCTCCTTCTTGACATTAGGAAATAAAGTTTCTAACCCCTAGCACAGTCTACGAAAACTGTTTGGAAATACGGCAGCCAGAGATGGCAGCATTCACCGCCCTAATGCAACTTGTCTTTTTTTTAAAGCTGCAGTAACCTGAACGATTGAATGATGCCAGATTTTTAACTTCCAGTGAAAAAATACAATGCAGTCCACAATTCCTGTCCCTCATGGTTATGAAGAGACATAAAACTTGATCGTCAGAGTTTAAAAATTTGAAGGGCAGAACAAAAGAAGACCACATCTATTGTTTTTTTAAATACTGCTTTCACACTGTTGTGAGTTTTTTAGCCTGACTAATGATTGTTGAGTGCTTCGAGTTGGCAACATCTGTTGGTTTGTGTCCTGTCACAGCAGGTAAATAAGTGGGAGTTAAAACTGCTGATCTTCCCATATTCTGATCCTGAGAGAAAAGGAAAGGGAATATTTCAGTATGCGTCACCTGCTTTCAGGCTGTTTTCCCCACAAATTACCTTCAGTGTACATCAGTGCTTTTCCTACAGTCTAGATGCAGCACAAAATACTTTTTCCCAATTAAGCTTTATTTTGCTGAAGGGGTCTCTCCTGTTCCTGAAAATCCCAAATCTAATTTGCCAAAGATAAAAATAGTCTTTTTGCTGTCACAGCTTCATGAAACCGTGTTGTGGCAAGGCATGATCTGGTTTGGATCTTAAAAGGTGAAGTCTGTGAGACTGGTTAAGATGTTTCAGTGCATCTCAGAGTACCAGTTGGCTGGAGAGGAGTCCTAGGGAATAATCCAGGCAGAATTTCTGGCATGTGCAATAGATGAGGTGTAATTCATACAATTAACTTCTTAATGGAGCACTGTGTCACATCCGTACTGTTCTTCAGCCTGTTTGATGGCTGGAGTCCCTAGGGGTCTGTGTGAGCATCTGCTGTAGCCAGAGCACTAGACTTGAAATGCTCCCCAGACCTGCTTCAGGTGTTGAGTCCTTTGGTGGCTAGAGATCAGTCTTGGATCTGGTTACTTTGGGCTCCAGGTGAATAATTCAGCATTGGGAAGGTCCGTTGTTGCTGTTGTCTTTGTTGCAGATGACCAAGATCTGGCTTGGGTTCCATCACTGCCTGAGGTGTCCAGAACTGCCATATCTAAGAAGTACAAAATATCTAGCTCTGCTAGATCCATGAATGGGACATGCATTTTTCTCCAGTATCCAGTGGAAAGCCGCAAGTAGTTGAGCTAAAAGGAATAACATACTGCTGGGTCCTCAGCAGTAGCAATGGGCAGTCTGTGGTCATTTTCCCCTGGAGACAGGGAGGTTCCCTCTGCTCTGAGCAAGGCAGACCATCCCAGCAAGTGCAGAGGACCCCTCACCCAGGGACAGGACATGAGAGGACGACAAGTGCAGCTGGCTGAAGTTAGAGTGAAAAAAGAAAAAGAGCACTGTGCTAGGTTTTGTTCGTTTGTTTGTTTTTCCTTTCCCCCAAACGGGATGAAATTCAGGGACCAGGCTCATGTTGTTTAAGTAGAGCAGGCTTTTCAGTGTAAAAATAATTTTGGTGGTCTTGTGGTGAGAGGCAAGAAGTGAGCCCTGCAAGCCAGGCTGCTCTTAATAGTCCTTCAGTGCTCCTCTGCTATGCTGGGCCATTAAAAAGAAAAGAGGATGCTTACGCATGGGTTATGCTTCTTCTCAGGGGCTGATGGAGTGTGTAAAGGCCTGCCCTTCTTGGTAGCAGTGTATAATAGTCAAGGTTCACAACCACATAATATTTTCAAATATTGTTTGAAACACTGTTCACGGTAGTTTACTGCAGCAGTCTGGAAAGCTTCAGCGTCAGTTCAGACTTACTGTACTCCCGTGTCATGCTTGGGTTATGGCCTGAGACAGATTATTCACAGGAAGACAACAACCATAAACACTGACCACACTGTGACCTGATTGTTAAAGGCAATGAGAAACAAAAGCACCCTGTGGAATCAAGATGAGTCCAAAGCAATACAGTTGTTAAAAAGCAAGGGTTTGTGGCAGCCTAAGACCCAACTTACCTGTACTTACGCATGCAAATAGAGCATTTGTCTGCTGAATGATAGTGACAACTCTAAAAATGGAAATGTGGAAAGAGAGCAGTCAGGCTCCTGGATGCTGTGTGAAACCCCCTTACTTGCTTTACCTAGCAACTCTCTCCACTCTCTGACCTGAAGGTGCTGGGTCTTTTCTCCTTCTGCTTCATGGGGTGTGGGTGCTGATGAGAGATGCTAAGAATATTTGCAGGTGACACCTCTTGTTTCCTGCATATGGAGGCACATGACAGGACTCTCCAGACTTGGTGCCAGTGATGTGCATTTTTGAAAGAACATCTAAAAAGCAGTTATGGCTTCAAATGTGATGCTAGATTGAGAAGCAGTCATCCATTTGATCAGTTGTGCTCTCTCCAGCAGGTAGATACATATTAAGACTGTATATCAAATTTACATTGTCTGTGTTGATCTTGGGTTTGTCTGTATCGGACTTACTGCTGTGACTACAACTTCTGACAGGTTGATTGCCTGCTTATTTACCAGCTTTTGCACCTTACTCTACTCTTCTGTGAAGCTGGTGAACCTGAGAATAAATTATGTTTAAGCCTTGTACCAGTGATACCTCCACAGAGGAGCATATCAGTGTGGGAGTGCGATTCAGATGAAAGTCATCGGGAGCTGGTGTGGTTTCCTAAAGGTCACCTGTGAGTCCCTTGCTAGTGGAAAGAGGCAGAAAAGCTGGAGGCAGCTGGTTTGTTTTTTTTTTTTCAAATGCCTCCTTTGATATTGGTGACAGAGTGCTCATTTTATCTGGATGCATAGTACTGTCTTATACCTCCATAAAGTGTCTCCCTGCAGAGAGGCCAGGGAATAATCCTGGCTGGATTGGTGACATGCTTTTGGCTACTGCTGGGTTCTCCTGCTCTTGGCAGGAGAAATACAATACAGCCATCCTCTTGGGTGACATCTGAAGGGTCAGATACTTGAGGTCTCCTGTTTCTTCCTCCTCCTGAAGGGCGGTAAGATTCACTACCCAGGCTGCATGATACCTTCATTCATCCCTGACACATAGTCAGCCCACAGAATTTTGCCTTTTATCTCTTCCCATCTCCCATAAAAGAGCTGTAGACATCTCTCTTTTTTTTACTTTTTAACGTGAATTTGGCATGGCTTTTAAATCTGTTACAATCCTGAGAACTGAATCAGGCAGTTTCCTCAATTGTGTGCCAGGTTTTGGAGATTATGATGTGTCCATCTGGCTCAGACACAGATCCCTAGTGCTGGGATCATGTGATGCCTCAGGCTGTTGTCTCGTAACTGTTAAATGGTATTCTGAGTGTCTTTTTGAGGGGTTGTGCGCTTTGTGTGCACCGTAGGATGTGATGGACAGGTGGGGGTAGAAACAGAGTGTCAAAGTGACTACAAACCCAGCTCCATCTTGTGGGGAAGATACTGTCAGACTTCAAATGTTGAAGTCAGTGAGCAGGTGGAGAACTGAGTCATGAGAATACTAATGGAGGTACATTTGTGGGACTGTTTAGGTTCCACTGAAATACCGGTAATTTAACTACATCATTACATGGAGAAGACTCAGCCCTTTAGTCACACCAGTAAAAATGATGTGTATCTTGAGGCAAAACGTTTCAACCTAAAATAGAAACAAGGAAAAGGACAGTATGTGATTGGGTTAGTATTGCTCATATTTATGAGTTGCAGCTAGCAGCAGAGAAGTCCTCATGTAGATATGTATTTTCTCTTAAAGGGAAGTTGTAAAGGCAAATAAGTGTTTCCTGAAATATTTTGAAAGTTCAGGTAGAAGACTTGTTCACTTATTCTGTAGCTAACTTTCTAGCTCTATAACTTTATTCATCACATCATCATTAAACAGGATAATGCAGACCTATATGTCTTCTCCTTTATTTCATTCACTGCACAGAGCAGTTGTGTATTCTGGAACGTTCAGATCGAATAGCTATTCCGTAGCCTAGCTGGAACCCAGCCCACAGTATTTTGCCAGTGGTAGCGCATGCAGCTGGTAGTGGGCTGATCAGTTTGTAGTTCTCTAGCGTCTTCTATTACCTCCCTTAGAAGACCAATAAGGGCATTATTCTGTTTTTCCCAGTGTTGTGCAAAGCAAAACAATGAATGTTGAATCAATAAAACAATCCGTGGTTCAAGTGCTCTAAGGCAACCCCTCCCCCCAATTTAAAACTATAAATTATTTATTTTTCTTAAAGCATTTTAGTGGCATCATCTTTTTGTGTTTTTCTTGAAATAACATTTGGATCCGCTTTATGTGAAATTCTTTATTTGAAGCTTTTTTCGGACTGTTAAATTAACAGATTAGTTTTAGTAGTGAGCCAGTTGGAGTTAATCAATTGAGAACAACTGTACAGAGGTTCTCTAAGCTAGGCTGGATTTGAAGGGTTTAATTTTAATCATAGTCTGAAAGCTACAGCTGCTTCATGTTTGTTTAGTAATAGACTTGATGAGCAGCTAATTTGAAAGGAAAGCTCAGGCACAGGTGTGAAATTCCTCATGAGTATAAGAGAACTGGCCCTGGGTGTAGGAAGATGTTGCTGAACATATTGCTCTACAGTAAGCCAAAGAGTTTTTAAAAAAATATTTCTAAACTAGCACGCTTGACATAAATCCCTTGACCCAAACATCCTTCAATATTTTATCATACCACTTAAGTGATCATCCAGTATGTCAGAGAGCAGGATTTGAGCCCCCGCTCTGTCTGTTTTTCAGTCTCCTGGCTCTGGGATTTAAGGCCTAGTGACAGTAATGCTCTGAGTAGGGCTTTCATTTTTTCCATATGATGCTATTACAGTTTGCCTAGAAAAACTCATATTGATTTGAGGAGCACCAGTTACTACTGTCCATTCAATACACGTATAGGGGATGTGGAGGTGTGAATCTTCATCTGGGCTAGTTGCCTCCGTGGACCTTGGGCAAGGGAAGATGCAACTTCTGAAGAAAGGCAAAATTGAAAACACTTTCTCTGGTATTTCCTACTCTCTAGGTTGTGACGTCTCTGGGCAGTGTGTTTAGTCCTAGTAAATACTACTCTTAGGTTAGTAAAGGTTCTGATTTGTGCTCCCTCATACTTGCTGTGATTACCCTCATGCTCCTCTAGCAGTTACTGCAAGTCATAGCTCACAGATGAGAATATTTACTTTAACAACCATCTCCTTAACATTATGTGAGCACACAAGCTACTGAGTTGTGGAAGCCGAGGAGATAACACATGATTTGCTCTGTTCCCTTTGCTACAAGATTGTTAAGCTCTGTTAAAGGCAGCTGTGGCAGACGAAAGGGCTGCTGCTCACAGATACTGCTGTCAGCGTTGACCATGTCTGCAGTTAGGCCTCGGGTGCTTTCCATGGAGCAGGATTCCCCAGGAAGGCAGGATGCATGTGACAGGTGGTGTAATGCAATTGCTATTGCAATGTGGGAGTCTTTTGGGGCATCTAGTCCCAAAGCTCCAATTTACAGCAGGCTAATGTGGGGGAAAGAGATGGATGAGATTCAAGAAAATGTCAGGAGAAGTTTAAAATAGTCCTAGCAGATTTTGACCAGGGTGTATGTATAAAAAACAGAGATGATTCTCTAGTTTTGAGACCTAGGGACAAATTATATAGGTATTCTCCAAATTCACACAGAAAGTGGGAAAATATCTTAAAACTTTAGTTATTGTAATGACCTCTGCATTTTCTTGATAAGATCATGAGCAGAAGTACTGTGCATTGCTTTTCTAGCAAGAATTACCATACACCCCAAAAAGATGGGCCCAGTCTTAGAGCTTCAAAACAATCAGAAGACTGATTGGATGATAGATCTGTTCTCTGGCTTCTTTGAATTAATTAAAAAATGAAGTTCTTAAAATAGTTTATTATTAATGGGGACTGTTACCAGCATTTCTGTTAGGTAGTTAGGTGTTAGTATCCATCTTATTACAGATGGTAGGCAAGGTGAAGGTATGCAGAGATATACAGATATTTTGAGACTATGCAAGTCAGTGACAAGGTGAGGAAATGATGCAAAAAATCTTGATTTTAGTCTTCTGTTGAAATAATCAGATTCAGTGTGTTTCCTAGTGCAAAGTCACAGAAACCCTTTTGGAGTTCACCAGACATTAACTGTGCTTGAGATGAAGATGAATGAGGAGAGAGACATACTTTTTCAATTATAGGACCCTGAGTTGCTGCTGCCGCCGCTAATTGATTTGGTTAAAAAATGCTTGCCTGCTCTGGAAGGGCAGCTTCTGTGATTTGACATAATACATTTAGATGCTTCTCTAGCTGTGGGTTAACAAAGCAAATCAGTGATTCCATAGTCCCTTCATATTGTCCAACACTGATAGAAGAGGGAAAAAAAAATTCCATCACTGGTTATTTCTGGTTGTTATGGTTATTGTGCTGGCACAGAATTGATTTTGTTTCACAGAATTTTCTTCATTTTACAAAAATGAAGAAACCAGTTTTGCTGACATTTTGGTTTCACAATGTCTGCCTTTCTTAGAGAAAGCCACTGTGTTGTGAAAGGTGTTGGATGCAGTAGTAAAAATAACATCCTGTGCCTGGAAGGCATTGTGAGCCACCATAATCAATCCAAGAACCTTATCAAGTACAAGTAAACAATAAAATGAAACCCATTTATCTGAACCGGCAGTACAAATGTATGATATGAGGAACGCTCACTTAACCCTCTCAAAGCTAGCACAGCAGCAGGAGAAAGTTTTGGGTTTTTTCCCTCACAGTTGCTCTTGTATTCTGTATGACGCTAGGCTTGCGGGGAGGGAAGGAGTGTGTGCATGTGTGTGTCTCTGTGCAGAGACACACATGTAGGTGAACGTACAAATCATCTTCTGTTTCAAATAGAAAAATCAAAAATTTGTTTTTAATTAAGGTTTAGAGAACTAATGCACTAACACTGAAAAGAAAGATTGTTTTTCACGTGATTTCTGACTACTAGTATAAAAATTAAAAAACAATCTTTGATACTATCTGTATGACTTGCTCTACAATAAGACAGACTAGATGGAGCCTGTGTATTTTTGAAAGAATATCTAAAAAGCAGTTATGGCTTCAAATGTGATGCTAGATTGAGAAGCAGTCATCCATTTGATCAGTTCTGTTCTCTCCAGCAGGTAGATACATATTAAGACTGGATATCAAATTTACATTGTCTGTGTTGATCTTGGGTTTGTCTGTATCAAGTTGACTGCCTGAGTATTTACCTGCATTTGCACCTTCCTCTGCATTCCTCTCTTAATGAATTTGAGAGTAAATTAAGTTTGAGGTAGTTTGGATATGACTTGCAGTGACTGTGCTTTTGCAAAGCCCCAAACTCACTGATAGTTTTTTAGATGCTGCACAGATGCTTTTCACTATGCTGTTGGTAGAGCAGCTATTTGGCCGGAGGCTCCAGGGTCTGGATTTTTTTTAGCTACAACTAATACTAGTAAACAATATTAAAGAGAGTGAGTTTTATAGTACCTTTTATTAGTATTTGCATTCTAGGATGTTTTTGCTCCTCAGTGGCACTGAAACAATAAGACGTGGTATTACTTATTTTCATTGAGTAAGAGGTCATTATGGTCCTGGGCAACCTGCTCTAGCTGGCCCTGCTTGAGCATGGGGGTTGGACTCGATGGGCTGGATAGCAAGAGATCCCTTCTCACCTAAGCAGTTCTGTGACTATAAAACAGTAAATCAGAGAAAGTAACTATGGATTAAGTGATCATTAGTAAATTTAGCTTAAATTCAATGGAAGAATAATAGTGGGGTTTTCAATTCCAAACATAAAATAGATACTACATTCAGCTGTAGAATCATAGAATAATTTAGGTTCGAAAAGACTCCTGAGATCATTGAGCCCAACCATTAGCCTAACACTGCCAAGCCCACCACTAAACTGTGTCCCTAAGGACCTCATCTACATGTCTTCCAAATACCTCCAGAGATGTGACTCAACCCCTGTCCTGGGCAGCCTGTTCCAATGCCTGACAACCCTTTCCGTGAAATGTTTCCTAATATGCAATCTAAACCTCTGCTGGCACAACTTGAGGCAATTTCCTCTTGTCCTATCATTTGTTACTTGAGAAGAGAGACTGACACCCACCTTGTTACAACCTCCTTTCAGGTAGTTGTAAAGGGTGATAAGGTCTCTTCTCAGCCTTTTTTCTCCAGGCTAAACAGCCCCAGAGCTCAGGAACTTGAATATGGAGAATGCTTGTATATTGATAAATGTATTGGGAAAAATTATCTCAACTAAGAGGAAAAAAACATAGACATTTAGCTGGATGAACAAGCACCTTGGAGAGAATTAAGAAATTAAAGGGAAAAGAATGAAGACTTAAACGGATGAAGATAAAGGATACTGTAGGTCTAGCACCCCAGAACTAAAACCAAACCAAACAAAAAATACAACTGGAGTATGTAACTGTTCTTTCTAGAGCTCCCCAAGTTTTTTAATACAACCAAGAATTAAAATAATTAAACCGTTAATATGGTCCTCTGTCTTATACTTTGCCACCCATTCCTAGTTTCTATACTGACAATGAAGCTACGATTCCCAACATGCTTGGGAATGTTATGGTAGAAAAGAATCTGGCATAAATTGAAATAGTCCCATTAACATCAAAGAAAACATGCTGCAATGGAGTAGCTCTAGAAAAAGGTGTTAAAAAGGCAATACACTGGATTACTGAACATTCTTAGAGAAGTAAGAAAATTACATACTTTCCCTGGTCCGTATTTCTACAAACAATTTTTGGCATTAATCAACTTCCATTCTTTCCTGACAAAAATTATAGGTGATATTTGTTTATTTGTTTGTACACAGGAGTAATTGTGATGTAACACTGTCAGAAATTGGTTCACAATTTGTAGTCTCTTCAGGTCTGGGCTCTTGTCTCTGTGGTGCTATTAGAATGTGTGGCACTTAGAGCAATAGTAATAAGATGAAGGACCTGAGTTTTCTTCATTTGACAGCTATTACTTTGCAAATGAAGTTCCATTCCTCTCCTGGTAACTTGTTTTGTAGATGGGGAACAGCTAAGACCACTGCAAGTATGCACACAGGCACAGTATGTAATATGTATTTTCCCAAACACATTGCAGATTGAAAGAAATTTTATTTTCATCCTTTTGGTAATACGTGCTTTGAAGACAGTTGGTATTAGAAGGCACTTTAATACAGGCAAACAGTGGGGATTTTACACTGTCATTTGGATAAGCTCTGTTTGGTAAGTCAGTTATCATACTTGAGAGTCCTAACAGTTTGAAACACATGGCTTTGGTCTCTTATCTACTTTAAGTAAACTCCAGTTTAAAAATTGCTTTGCATGCAGCAGTACTAAGTATACAAATTCTGAGTTTAAGGGAGTAGTTGGTATTCTCAAGAGGACTACCCCCAAATGCTCTTCAGGCTCTCTGCTGTCTTACGACACATCTGTGTTTTCAGTCATGGGAATAAACTGAAATGTTTGGGCAACAGTTTATTTTTCAGACTGATTTGTGAATCTGAACTATAAAGTATAATTTGTATTTTTTAGGCTTTTCTTATGCTTACATACCAAACCAACAAAAACCAGTGGTTACTTCTCTCTCTGACCTTCAGGTGAAATAACTGAAGACATACATAGATATATTAAGAGGCTTTTGACTGATGTTTTAAAGCATTATTTTGCAGGGTTTTTTTCTCTAACAAATCAGTTTTCCTCAAGTTGAATGGTTGAGACAGAGGTATTTCCTTTGCTCTTTTATCAAGGTAAGTGGAAGTGATTAGAGCAAATTCTGTCATCAATTCCTAGTATTCTACTTTTATCTTCTGTGCCTAATAGTTTGGTCATGTCAGCACACACTCTAGGTCAGCCCTTGATCTCTTCAGGCAGCTGTAGGCCACCCATGTGCTCAGAGAGATGAGGTGAGGTAGAAAGGTTTTTTGAGACTGACACAGCATTTCTAAATCTTACCAAGTCTGATCTTTTACCTAGATTTCCAACTTTAGGACTCATTACAATCTGAGGTTTACTTTTAAGTGAAACTTCTAGTCCCAGGAAGGAAAATGAATGTCAGTACCTTGAAAAAAAAATAAAAAAACAATTGTGTTTTCTGGAAGCTGATACCAGGTTAATTCCATATTGAGACTACTGGTGACCGTATCAGAGGACCACAGTCCTCTCTTGATAGCTGGGACGCACATTTTCAAAGGTAGAGAGTTTGCCATGTCTTCTGTCTAAAACTGTAGCTCTCTAGAGAAGAAAGGGCTTCTGTAGTATCCCACAGGATTCCTGGAAAAAAAAAAAATGTGCTCAGGTACTCTCTTTTATTAGAATGACTTTATTAGCTTGAGATAATTTATTTACCAGGCTGCTCATTTGGGATCATATTCTCCTTGTGTTGTATGGGCAACCTAGTAAACAACCAATGAATAAATTTATTTATGAAACTCCCGGTAAAATCAAGGGAAGACAGACACTCCTTTAGTTCAGATTTCCATGTGTGGGATACAGTGACAAATGCTGCTGCATGGAAGTTACTTTCTGATGTCACTCTTTTAGGAAGCCAGTTTAATAGGGCTTTATCATTAGATTGTCATCAGCTCAACACATTATTGCTAAATTTTTGTGTTGAAAACAAAGTTCCAAATTTTGAGGCTACCCTGAGACACAGCCGGTTGCTGAAAGTGAAGATTTTGTTAGGAGGGAAAGGCTTTTTTGATGGAATTGAAACATCCAAATGAAATAGCTGCAAATATAATGAGTGTGCAGTGCATAGTGACAGACATTAGAAAGTGTTTTCAACAGATGATTATAAAAGGTGCATTAAGTACTAATTACTGCTTACAGTTGTTTCATACTTTAAAAAACATATTCCAAAAATGATTGCAGGGAATTAAAAATATCTGAAAAATACTAGTTTTAGAACTCTGATTTCAGTATGGAAAACTTAGAGCATCTGGGAACAGATTAGGCATTGACTTACATCGATGATCATAGAATGCACATCCCTTTTGCAGCTGAAACGTGCAAGAAATGGAGTTCACATGTCACCATTTGACTTAGCAAAGGCAGGGATCTGTGTGAATAAGGAGTTACCAAGGAACCTGTGTGTGTTTGCTCATTCTTTGTGCAAAGTTTGCAGTTTTGCCTAAAAGCTGTAGAAATACTTGTTGTGAGATATATTCTAGAAGTAACTTAAAATCTGATGAGATTAAAAAGGAAGTTTCACAGTTTGGAATAGTTCTTTTATAATTTTAAATTCCAGTTATGCATAGCTATGTGTGCATGCACATATGCATACGAATTTCTACGATACCAGGAAAATGGAAATGATACTGATGATACTAATGCCATCAGACATCGTAAGTGCCCTCAGACAGGATAGCTCATGACATACATGCATGTTCCTTTTTGGCAAATATTTCTGCAGTTGTCATTACCAGGCTGGTATACCTAATGACAATTAGAAAAATAGGTGAAATACTGTTTACCTTAGTCTGTAGGTATTTCTAATTTATTCCATGTTCCTTTACCTTCTTCAGCTTGGTGATCTCCAAATGCAGGTGTGATTGTATTTGTGAAGAGAAATGCATATGAATTAGTTAGTGAGCTAACTTTGGAAATATATTTGGTGCCTGCATTGGAGATTCACATAGAGAAACAAGTAGACATAAGAAAAGTTTAAGATAGGGATTATTGTTATGAATAGATTGACCAGGACATTAAAGCTGGAAAGAAGTGTAGCTAGTTATGGTGGAATTTGGAAAACAAAGCCACTGTAGATGAGAAGTATAAAAACAGGGTATGATTCGTGAAGATGTGGTGCTTTGGTTACGTGCAAGATGAAGAGCTAGAAATGCAGATGTGCTTTACAGCTGTTCATACTGTCACATGGTGATTCCTGAGCACGAGTCCTGGACTAAACAAGGTGCATTTTTTTCTTCAGGAGCACTAAACTTGAATATAAATTGAGAAAAATTCATTTTGTTGGAATATTGCTGAAAGCAATTAAGGACAAGAAAAGAAAGCGTTAGAAAAGAATGGAAAAGGAGCTTGTGCAAAAGTCTAGTCTTTGAAATTGCATTTACAGTAAAAATCCCGCAGCTCAGTATTCTGCAGTTGACTACTCCATCTTTACTGTTCTATTAACCTGCGGGTAACTTCAGGCAGAAAATTAAATGGGGAAGAATGAGCGTTTAGAAATAAATCACTTTTAAAGATTGGATGTTTGTACTCATCAAAATTAAGTAAATAGACCATCCATTCCCAAGTCAATCTTTCTGGGTCTTGCATTAGGTAAACATTAGTTACAGGTTATTTTTATTAATAGTTGAAAGCCAACACTGTACAAAGTGCTTTAGCAAAAAGGATAAAAAAGTTCTTTGAAATGCTCACTTTGTAGTTAGAGAGTACAGAGTGAGAGGATGAATGAGTTACGTTGAGAAGCATTGCAAATGAAGTTGAGCAGATATTGGTTTAGAATTTTATTATTTCCTTTAGATTTTTATGTATTTTTTAGTGTTGGTGGCTTTCATTTGTCTCCTGGTTCCATTTAATTTTCTTCTGTGCTAGAGTATGATATGGTGCAGAAAAGAGGGCAGGTGTTTATTTGAGCTTCTGAAAGATAAATATAAAGGAAGAGGTTTTATTTGTGGGGGTTATTGTTCATAACTTTCATCTAGTTGCAGCCCACTTTGTCAAATGTACATAAATTGGCTACACTTCAGCATTCTTGGACCAAATTCAGCAAATCTGTTCTAGGCAGCGATTTAAACAAATGGAGACAAGGAAGCCACAGTAAACATGATATAGATGCAGCTTCTCTTCTGAGTTCCTGATTTACAGCCAGTACCAGCAGATACCGAGGTGATAAAGTGGGGATGGTTCAGTCTTTAATAAAAGTGATTTAGGACTCTGGATGGTTGAGATTTCCTTTAAAGGCTAAATGTTTCAGGTCAGAGCTAATTGCAACGAATCTGAGAAATTGTCTCTTGCTGATTTCTATTTGATAAGGATTTCTTTTTTGGCAATGAGTCATCTTCAGAACAACCTTCTCCGAGTGCTGTACCTATTCTTGGGAGTACAGTTAGAGGAAGTTCTAAAACAAACAAATGTGGAAATCTAAATCTTTGGTTACTTAAACACTGGCACTTTATTTTCTGCCAGGGATTTGGACAGTCCCATAGCATATGTAACAGAGCATCCCTGTCAGAGTTAAACATTGCCAGCATTTGCTTATGCTGGCAATCCCAGCTGTGTGCTTTCAAAACGGAGCACCCTGTGGGCCAAATCCTGCATGCTTTGTTTGATGATCAGCTCTGGGCCAACAGACAGGAATTGATAAAAGACTTTTCGGCGTTAAATGCATGAACTGCTGCATCTTGATCAGGAAGCTACAATTCTGCTGCTGGGCCCTCTATCAACTCCTCTTTGGATGTGACTGATGTGAATCAGGCACAAAAGGGTCTGGAAAATACACTCTCACCACTCATTCAGTAACAAATATTCTAAACTGTTTGAATAATACATTGTCCATTGTTTACTTTTTTAGAACAACTTGAGTTAATTGATGTTAAAATCTCCCAGGGGTACATAATTAAGCCATTTGAGGAGGCCGCATAGGCAACGCGATAGGCCACGGGAGGGCTGTGGTCTCTCTGCTTCTACAACTGAGTGTCTCTGAAAACAAACAAAAAAAGGGCAATATTTTGTAAGTGTAGGCACACAAACAAGCTGTTATGATTGTATCTTGCAGCTTGTGTAAGACAACTTTATTTTGTCACTGTTATACCAGCTGTATAGCATGGATCTTCAGGTATGACTGTGTTAATGATGAACAGGTACTCTGGAGCTGCTGTTACCCTCTTTAAGTTTGCATATCTATTTATCCTGAGGTACTTATAGAATGAACAGTACCTGTATAAAGGGTAATGGTATGGATCACAGCCAGATAGCAGCTAGCTCTGTGAAGGCCTTCTCCCCTTTATGCCAAGTGCTCCATGCCTTTTGATACATCGAAGAATTTCAGGTACTTAAGCTTTGTGCAAAGTAGACTGAGGTTCATCCCCTGTGATCAGAGAAAGGCTATTCAGCCTGTCAAAGTCTTTCAAAGATCACTTAAAAAGCAGCACTTGAGAAACTGAGCTAAAGCAGTGATTCCTTCCGATTTATTCATTTTCACAGCAGCCTACTGCTACACCCTGTTATTTCTTTCTTAAGCATAATCTGCTGCTTGACTCAGGAAGCAAACAAAAGATGAGTTCTTTTAGCTTGTGGCACTGCTTTTAGATGTATAGTTAGGCAATGTGCATGTGCCTGTAAGTGCACGCATACATCCACATCCTGCAAACCATCCTGGGGATGGTTCGATACGAACTATCTAACAGTTTAAGATTACACATGAGAAACATAGAGAGGGATACAGTTTTATTTATTTGTTTAACTGGAGCAAGAGAGTATTTTTTTTTTTTCCTAGTGTAGTGCCAAACTGTGCTTGAATTAGAGAAGAAAAAGCTGAAGAGAGGGAAGCTGGAGAAGGTGAAAAAGCAGGATGAGATCTGCTCCTTGAAATATTAGAATAGAATAGGATAGGATAGGATAGGATAGGATAGGATAGGATAGGATAGGATAGAATAGAATAGAATAGAATAGAATAGAATAGAATAGTTCAGTTGAAAGAGAGAGACCTACAGTGATCATTTAGTCCAACTGCGTGACCATTTCAGGGCTGACCAAGTTAAAGCATGTTATTTATAGTATTGTCCAAATGTCCCTTAAACACTGACAGGCCTGGGGCATTGACCACCTCTCTAGGAAGTCTGATCCAGTGTTTGACTACCCTTTCAGTAATGAAATGCTTCGTAACATATGAAGATGTTCCTTCCTAACATATGAAGATGTGTTTCCAATATGAAGATACAGGGAGATAATGACTGGATACCTCAGTGCTGGGTGTTGCTATAGTAGTGGAAATTGCCAGGGGAGCTGGTGTGACTGCTGTTTCCAATTGCAGCCCTTAGAGTGCCTTGTGTTCTGTGAACACATGAATAATAGCTATACTTCAAATGGGCATAAGCTAGCATGTGGAGATAATATGAAGCGATCCGTATAGTGATACATATCATATCAAAAACATATCCAAGTACTTTTGCAAGAAAGAAGAAATATTAAGAACACTCTGCAACAACAAAGTCTTGCATTTGTGTTCATCTAAACCACTTTGTTTTTATTTTTCTTTCTGTGAAAATTTGGTTCAAATTCTCAATTTTTAAAAAGGATTGCAAAGTAGGTATATTCATATAATCCCCAAGCATCTTTGCCGGAAAGCTGCTGAGAGGGAAGTGTGTTGTTAGTATTGGAATAGGAGAGCATAGATGGCTCTAGTGCTCCAATTGTTAAAAGCAACATGGAGAAAGTTCTGAGTAATTGTGTGTGTATTACACATACCGTACATGCACATACAATTAGACTTGATAATTACAGAACTATTTTTCTATTAAAATGCTTGTTAAAAAGTGACACAACTGTATGAATATTTCCACTTGTAGCACAGCATGTATCAACATTCACTTGTATAGAAGCTAGTTGTATATATATGATTCTTTGTTGAGATGTGTTTTATATTCTTGTGAGGCACGGCTGCATTCCCAAGTATGAGTACTCTCTCACAAGGGATAAGAGCTTTCTCAGCCATGCATGTTCTGTTTTAGCAGGGTGGTGATGTGTGTGAAATAGGCCGTGCCATGGCAATGAAGCTTATTTCCTTAATTTGGACAAGTCCTTAAGGGTTCAGTCCTGCTTGTGCTAGCTGTATTATGTTATTTTACATTTGCGGTAGATTAGGAGTGTTTTGAAAGTTAATGAATTCTTTCAAATTTTTAGGAATTCTATATACAAAATCCTCAAAAGACTTTGTTCCTGATGGCTTAATGTATCATTTTTTCATATTTATGAATATTTAGACTTTTTTTGTTGTGTATTAAATTCCACATCACAATTTATATTAGATTTTCTGAACCTACATCAGTACCTGAGGCTTGAAGACTGAAAGCACTGGGAATGAAGGCAATCTATTTATGTACAGGTCCAATGTGAGGGAAAGCTGCTAAAATGTCACAGTTGCCTTGTAACTTTGACCGTAACTTTAACAACTTTGACCATAAGTTTCATCCTTTTTTATGTTGGGAAAGCTGTTTGCTTCCAAAGAAACCTTCTATTTATCTGTGCTGTAGAGAGCTGACATGTAATTGTTTTTAGAAAATAGTGGGAATCTACTTGGTGAGCAATGTATAAGTAGAGAAATATGGTGGTAAATGTGCAGTGATGTAGTAGATAAAAATGTAACACAGGATCTTATTTCAATAGAGGGTAGTGGGATATTGCAGAAAAAAAGTCACTTGTGAATAATGAGAAAGCTCAGCTTTTTATTGTTCACTTCCCTGTTCTGAGTCTCCAGTCCTTCTAAACAGGGACAGAGGCAGCATTTCTGTTACACTCAGCAGTCAGTGTTCATCTGTATTTTTGCTTTATAGTCAGTTTTCGTGTGTGGTGAATATGCCAACAGTCATACAGCTTCACAGGGCCCTCTGATCTTTAAAAGTGTCAGGGTAATGCCACTAAGAATCAAACCAATCTGTCTTTAAACTGCAGAGTTTAGTTTTGTATGTCAGGGACACTTAAACACTTTTCTTTACTGCTTTTTCTTCCTCAGAACAATGCAAACATCTAGATTTCTCATCTCTGGTACTTTAAACAAGTCCACAGCTGTTATCTGACAACCCTTGTGGACAAGACCAATTGTTCCCACAGTTATAATCTCTCCTTACTTTCCTTTGGCATTTCGAAGAGGAAAGGCTTTTATATACTTTTCAATTTTTTATTTTTTCTTTCCTCCCATCTCCCCTTCCCTCCCCTCTCCTTCGCTCCTCTCCCCTCCATCTCTCCTCCTCTCCTTTCACCTCCTTTCCATCTCCTCTCCCCCTTTCCCTTTTGCAAGACGTTTCCTTCCTCCCTGCTTTTCCCTTCTGTTTGTCTCACATCCCAAGTAGGTCTGGGAGTAGCAGTACAACGGAACAACTTCATTTCTGTTGAAGATGAACGTTTAAAGTGGGGTGGGAGCTGATAGCAAATGGGCTCGGTGCAATTGTTGGTAACAAGTTCAGTAGCTGATGTGCAGAGATTATCCTACCTCTGCGCCTGGACAGACGGGCTATAGCTTTCTGTACAACAATCACAAACAAATGCGTTCATGAAATCTTCTATATGGATAAAATACAAATGTCAAAATGGATTATACGACTGAAAATAGAGATAGAGAGGAAAGTTTCAGATTTAGGTTAAATATCCATTCTGTGTATCAATGTGCACGCTTATACATATAAGACCCATGTCATTGTACTTTGGATAACTGTGGTTAATCTTATTTCCCCAGCAGGTATTTTAAGATAGTTACCAGCAGCTGTAAGTGCCTGCTTGCTCTCTTCTCTGACAAGTATCAGAGCAACATAAACCAGAAAGCAGTAGCTGCTTTTAGCGTTAGATCTGTATTGTAGGCAGCTCATCCAGTAATGCCAGGAAATGATTTAAGAAGGATGTTCAGGAGCTCAGTATCTAATTTCCCTCTGAGTGCTCCCATACCAACACTATACCAGTGCAGATCCATCAGCAGGGGCAGGGATGACAAACAGACATTTGGTGAGGAAAATAACAGCTCAAACAGCAGAAATAAAACCACAGGAGCACAAGAAGCACAGTGTCACTGTGAAGCTGCTGCACCATCTTTTTGCCTTTGCGCTGGATCAGCGTGAGTTTGGTGCCAGCTGGTATATTGCTCAGCATGGTTGGGTGTTTGGGCTCAGTGCTGGATGGCGAGGCTGTGGAGGTCTGGCTGGCTGCTCCCACTGTGTCCGTAGCATTCTTCAGTAGTTTGCGCAGCGTCTGCTGTCTGCGCTATACCTGATTGCAAGTGCTCCTACTTCTTCCTCTTCCTTCTCCCATGGATAAATTTTGATGCCTGGTATTGAAATGTGCTCATGGAGACAGAGAAAAGCTTTTCTCATACAGAGATAACTTTGCTCCTCTGGCATTTCTTTGCTCTCCTATAGTCTATTTGCAGTAAGAAGTTATATTTCATCTTGGAGCTCAAAATCTCTTTGCCATCAACGCTATCTCCTTGCCATCAATGCAGTCTTTAAGAGACAGTGATTTGAAATGAGAGAATATGTCTGCCTTCTCAATTATGATGCAAATAACTTTACAATATTAGTTGAACCAGCAAATATTTACACACAGGATGCAGAAACAAATAATGAGATACACACAGAAAGTTGCAAGAAAGACGTAAGTTTCTCTAGGTTCGGTGTTATGATGTCTGCATTCTAAAATGATCTCTGAGATGGGTTTTGAAATGCTTTGTTATTTTCTTTAAGGCAGATTACAATGTTCTGTTCCATGGGAGAGACTGATTCATTGTGCTTCTTTTTTCTGTTTTGCAGTGATGGGCACACACAAATCTGTGCTTTTGGCTTTTTGGCCTCTATATATTGAAAGATAGATTATATATATAAAACCATAATATAACAAATGATAGATTTATTGAGTATCTTTCAACAACAATGTCTTTTAAATTCCCAAACAAAGGAAATGGTAGAATGATGTAGAAACACTCAGTTCCCTTCACCTACAGCAAGCTTTGTCCTCCACAGGATGCTAGGAGGAGCTTTGAAGTCCTGGGACAGATTATCATGCCAACAGCACAAAGAGAATGGTATTAACCTTCTGCAGAGACGTAATTCTTTAGGTACTAATGAACTGCTTTCATATTATAATGCAAGTAACATACAGAAGGTCTGTTCTTTTGTAAGAGCTATTTTAAGGTTTTCAACCATTACAGTTAGATAAGACCTATTAAAGACAATCTGATGTATGTAGTGAAAAATAAGCCTCTCTCTACAGAAGCTACTTATTAATAAACACATGGTATGTAGCCCTCTTTCCTGTGTTTTGTGAAATTTTGAAACACTAGAGGCTGTTGGAGTAGAGCAAAGGCTCTAGTGCCCAGAGTGGAAACAACAGTTGAAAGAACTTGCTTTTTGAGCAAGAGGCAATTGGAGATTCCATGTACATTCATTTTGGACATGGCCTGACAAGCCGCGCTGTAACTGTGATGTCTTAGTGAGACTACTTATTAATTCACTGACCCATATCCTGTTCATCAGACATGATGCTTAAATGATTGTCTAGATGAGGATTGTTAATGAGCTCCTGGCAGCTTGGCATTACTAACAAAAGAAGAGTAAGTACTGCTGATTGTCGACACAGTTGTAGTTGTAATATCTAATTAATCTTTAAAAAATGCTGTGGTCTTAGATTTGCCTCATGCCAAAAATTTGTTAGCCAGGCAAATTACTGTTTATGTCTGATATCAAGCACAAAAAAGCAGAAAGGTCAGACTGATGCTAATTCTTCCAATAGTTTATATGCAATTTAATATTTGCAATGTTTCTTCTATAAACAAAAATGCTAAGATAAGTAAAATACAGTAGTGTTTACATACAAAAAGAGCTAAATGCATATCAAAATGGATATCAAAAGCCTGTTAATACAGATAATACTCTCCAGCAAAATGCGCATGGGGAGTTAGTGATACAAGGACAAGGATGTGATTGAAGGGTCTCAGTAGAAACTTAGGACAAAGGATTTTCTGAGAATTAATGTGTATTCTGAAATTGAGCCTCTTTGTGTCCTGGAGTGAAAGTAGTGATTTTTTGGTCACACAGCTCTCCAGAATACAGACCTTACTGAACAAATGCCTGGAAGCAAATTCAGTAGTTTATACAATGTCTTGAAAATAATTTTTTAATGGGAATCATAAGAATGAATACTTCTTCACTGATCTTTTCACCCCTTCTGCTTTTGTCTCCCTCTCTCTTTTTTTTTCCCCCTTCCCTTCTTTCCTATCTGGGTATCCCCCATACCTTCCTTTTTTCTTTCATTCCTTTTTTGCAATTCTACCATTTTCATCTTGGTTGGCATTTTCCAGGGGAGGGCATACTTCTGTGCATTCCTCTGCCTGTTACTGTTCCTAATAATAAGACTAATGCAGAGGGGTTTGGCAAATACACGTTGGAACTGGTAGTGTAGAAGGGAGTGAGCTCACACCTTGCTCCCTGTACCCCCTTAGGTAGTTGTGCTGAACGTACAATATCTCTGTAATATGTCTAGAGAGAACCCAATGGCAGGTGACTGGGATGTATTCATAACTATCTACTCAGTCTTTTACTATGTATGTGTTTACAAACATCAGGCACTAGAAACTGAGAGAAATCTTTGCTCCCCTCAATACTGAGAGACAAGGACTAGCAGAGAATTAATTAAACCTGGCTTAGCCTGTTTTAATTACCACTGACTCTTCTAAAAAGAATAACTAAAATCTTGATGCTTACACTGCTTTTCCATTCTTATAAATACTATTCTTCTTATGGTCTGTTTTGTTGCTGAGAGTGTTATCTCAACCACCACCAAGGATGTGCTAAGAAATAAACTAATTTAGGAAATATGAATTTGGATACTTTTAAGAGAGCAGCTAATGCTCTGTAAAGCTTATAGTAGTGCACTATATTTGTACAGAATTTTGGAGTGCACAAGGTTTGGCAGATTTTTTTCCTGCTTTTGAGGGACACCTTCAGATACCACGATGGTGATGTACATTAGTATATAATGTAGACAAAATAATCTTTAGTTAAATTTGAAAATATGTACTTTTAAAGATAAAGATCTGTTGCACTTACTCACTAGAAATGAATGATCTTCATCACTGATACAGAAAGAATGAAGTGTTTATGGTGACTGTTTCTCTTTCTCCTGTGGTGGTTTGCAGGGGGTCTGTAAAAGTGCTTCTTTCTCCAAAAAGAGTGATTAAGGTTGTAAACTAACCTGTGAGAGAAGCTGAAAAACATACTTTTTCCCATAATTTCCATGTTGTGAATGCTTCTAACCTCAACTTCCATGGACACTGCTCAGTTTACATCTGGACCTGCACAGCTGTATAAATTAGTCTAACTTGATTTAATTGAGCTATGTTGCTGCTTTCCACCAGCATCATATATGCCTCTGTACAGTATGTTATTGTCTCAGATGTACTAAAAACGACAGGAACCGAATGAAGTCACATCAATCAAATCTGACATTAACATTCTCTATTTTTAGAAGTACATAAGCATGTGATTTTGCGAACTGGCATGTTCATTCCTATGTTAACCTAACCAATAGTGCCATAGGAATACTGTCATGATTTAATGCTGGTATATGTGACCCTGTGCTAAGCCAGAGGGACATACATACACCCAACACCCACTGGTAGTTGCTGTGCTCTGTAATTCAACTCTGTAATTCAGTAACATTTAAAAAACAACTAAATAGTTACCACATGGTGGAAAATTAGCAATAGGGGACTCAAATTTTTGTGCGGTATTAAATCTGCACATGGAAAAAGTTAAATATCATCCTCAATGCTATCCATGTGTTTAGTCACATTGAATGAAACGCTTATAAAGCATGACATTATTTAATTTTTATAAGGTTTCCCACATCCAGTAAAATTTATTGCAGTTGCTTTGAAAAGCTTTGTGCAGGTGCCTTTTGAGCTGAGCTCACTCAAGTCAGAACATCACACACACTATGTGCAGTTAGTCACTGGATACATAGTATGGTATTTAAGTAATCCCATAGTAAATTGATTTTTAGTAATCCAATAGTTTGGTGGGATTGTGTATATATAATTCACATGCAGAAATATTGAAATATAATCTTCAAAAAAGTGTGACATGAGAATTTGCCATGGTGAAGAGTCTTTTGACATTGTACAAGGGGGTCTGTGGTTCTCTGTAAGAGTGGTCCCATTTCCTTATTTCTTTTCTCATCTCGTAGTCCAGGGAAATAACTTTAGGAATACCAACATCTGCACAGGAAGGGTACTAGGCATTTGCTGATCTGGGTTCAACCGTATACTGATAAGTGCCGGTACTGATACCTCAGGGATATTCACAGTGAGAGCCAAGAGGGAATCACTTTTTCTCTGTTGGTTTTGAGAATGTAGTTGAACTTTTTTTCTCAGTTAAAACTATTTGGTAAATTGAAGTAGCATAGTAAACTGCCGAGTATCCAGGGCTGGGATGACATTTGAATCTTGAAATCTGTTTATCATTCCCTACACGTGATTTACATTACTTCCTTGAGTTAGAATTAAAGTAAGATTCCAGATTTTTCCTGTCATTGATGTGATTCGTGATCACATACAACTATCATCTCTCAAGTGACTGTGCCTCGTACATGGCTCATATTTGTGACCTTCATCCTGATTTTCAGGGATTGAGAGTGGGAATGTATGCCTATATGAGAGTGTATTGTAAGTCGTTTTGTTCACAAGCAACTTGGGATTTGTTCCCAAATCATTAGGTGAGGGGTCCTTCTGGAGCCTCAAACTCAGTTCTGCTGGGATTCAGATCTGTGACACTCTATCTCCCTCTGAAGAAAAATAACTAATGGTACCTGCTAAAGGAAATTGTGAAGGTTATTTGCCACTCTACATAGCAGGACGCCATGCAAAACTGTCCATATGGCCGACAAAACTTCCCTGCCTGTTAACTAGTGCATATTCAATATTCCAAGCTAGGCTTTCAGAGAGGAAGAAGGAAAAAGGCACTTTCAAATATCACTACAAAGACAAGTGAGAGTCAGAACTGACTATGTAAAAAAATCTCATGCTACTTTCAGTCAACGTATTTTGCCTCTGACTACTGTAATGATGGTTAGTGTGCGAATGTCTAGCCTGGTTAAGTCACAAGTCCCATGGCAGCTGTGGACATCTTGTTAGAATTCTCTGCTTTGCTTGTGTTAGTGAGGACAAACAATCTGTTGGAAAGGAATGGTATGGCTATTTTGAAAGGTGAATATATGATTGACTAGGTGTGAGTTTGCAGCATATCTTTTGTATCATGGCAAGTGTCTATATGCCTTTCCTAGATAACTGAAGTGAATGTAACTTGCTCATTATTGGAGCACAGGCGAGTTGTTTTACATTTGCTATAGGAGCAAATACTTGCCACTGAAGCAATTACTGCATTACTATCCATCTCCTGAACCCCAACCCATCCTCCAGTCTCATCTTTGCCCATGGACATTAGACCTTGATCAATCTTTCTGTTGACAGCAGCATGCTTTGGATCAGGATTTTACCCTTTTATCTGTGTTAGTTTGAGCCCTAGTTGCTCTGAAAATTAAGTCTGATGATCACTTTCCATCAAGTTTTAGTAGCTCTATATCTTTCCAGCTGCTTGTAGTAACTGGTTTAATATTTTTTTTTCTAGTGCTTGCTTTAGTATTTACTTGTAATTATTTTTCTTGTACTGCACATCCACATCTTGGAAATCCCAGTTAAAAAAAAAAAAAAAAGCTGGCTAAAAGTCATTAAAAACAATGAGAAGAGATTTTTATGGTTGTCTGTGCATTGAGGAAGAAAATCTGAAGTCTCAGAGGTACAGTTCCATGTACTGCATTATGATCAATACCCCTTGCTAGTCTTGTAGTGATAATATCTTCTTCCCAGGAACTGCTTTTAGCTGGGGATGTTTAACCATATATCACCTTCAGGCAGGTGGCAGGTGATCAAAGCCTTGAAAAGCTGCTAAGTGTAACTACCTAAGTGTCAGTGGTTTGGATTTTTTTTTTCTCAGCCGCAGCACTTTTTTTATTCTGAGTTTCTTTAAAGTAAAAACAGAGCCAGAGCAGGAATTGTCAGAAAGCTGCACAATGCAGTGACTGCGCTTCTGAAGCTGGTTCTAAGATTTTTGTAATACTTCTTGAAAGTCAAGCAACCAGAGATGACTACACAAGCTAAGCTGTGACAGCTGCTCTTCACAAGTAGTGTTTCTGCAGTGTACCGACCTTTTCACTCATTGTAGGCACATCTAAATGAAGAGGGTATTTGCAGGGGAGTCTGAAAAAACAGGTGGAGATTTAGTGACAATATTTTTTTAGGCACTAGAGCACTTCTTCCGTATCATTTTTGCTTATTGTGAAAGACTTACCAGTTTAGGATTTCCCATCTGAAAAAAAAATGAAGGTTAGCTGTAAAAACTGTATAAAAAAGAACACAGTAGGATATGCAAACCATCCTGCCCCCTGCCCCCACCCCTTTCCCACTCTAATTCTTTACTGAAAAGAATAGAAATCCTAGCAGAACAGGAAAAGGTGAGTTTAGGAAATTTGTACACACAAAGCAGGTAAAGGGAGAGATGGTAATGTATGTTAACTACAGTTCCTTGTTGCTACAGCAATGTTTACTTGTACTGTGTATACTCATTAGAAAGTAACTGAATTCAAATAAATTTTGTAGTCCATCTCTGAGGCCAAGCATTAAAGAAAATTGAGGACCTATAAATTACACAGTATTTGTTTTACAATTACAAGACAAAGTGGTTTTTTTTGTTGTTGAAGAGTAAGGACCTGCATTTGAATTACTCTTAAAAACTTGTGAAGGAGACACAGAGGCAGAGATAATCCAATTTCTGGGCGAGTATTCTGTTGGATTGGTTGCCACCATACTCACATTATTCATATTGTTACAGTTTGGATTTAAGCCCTGTGGCATATGAATTCTTTTGAAGAGACAGCCTTGTCATGCTGAATTTTTTTTATCAGAGTTCTGCTAATGCAGCTTTTGATTGAAACAAATGAAAATGAAAAAGTTTGTGTGACAGACTGAACACTTGCATGCCTGTCTAGGACTTCGTGCTGGCAGGTTTCCTGTTAGAGCCCCAGGACCAGTGTTGTTTCCAGTTGAATGCTCCTTTCCCATGGGAGTACGAGCTTAGAAGAATTCTTCCATTCGCAGCAAATGGAAGGAGCGCCCGTGGTCCACAGAGAGAGCGTTGACTGCTGAGGAGGAGGCAGGAACAGGGCTGCTGATCTTTTCTGCACTGCTGTGCTTACGAATGTCTCTGAACTGCATATGCTGTGCAGGTTCACTGAATGTCTATTTCCTTTCTTCCTTTGCCCTCACACCCCCGTGGCTACTTGCCTGAATAATGATTATTATCTTGATGCAAGAATTTAGCTGAAAAGTTCCATGGCAAGTGTTACGGAGGAAGGTGGATAGGCTGGAGCTTTATAAACTCCATGTAAAACTTCGTTGAAATCCATGGACAAAATGATCCTGTAGTGGGATTGGAATCTCAACTGGTACATCTGGGCTCTTTGGATTTTAATTTTCATCCTCTTATATGTGGAAAAAAATGTTCTGTGAACCAGCAGACAGATCTTCCTTTGTGGTTGAGCACATAAGTAAAAACCTGACCCTTCCACCTCAACAACTGTTTTTAATTGAGGGAAAGATAGATAGATAGATAGATAGATAGATAGATAGATAGACAGATTATTTCAAGTGTTTTATGATCATAATGCCCTATTTCTTTAAGCCATATCTGCTAGGGAGTTATGTATTATAGTGTGGCTCTCCACTGACATATAACGTACCCAGATAAATACATAGGGAAAGAGTTAATCCTGAAAGATTTTCTTTTTTCAGGAAGTTGCCAGTGACAATGAAAAAGCAACACAAGCTGTGCCAAAACTGTCTCTATACTGCCTAACGCAATTGTTCTGAAGTGAAGTAGTTGTCTCTACGGTTAATCTTCTCTCAGCACCTGTAGGAATATTTTACAGTGAGACACCTGTTCTGTATAAAAGTAATGTAAAATTGATAACATTTGATTGCACTTGTGCCCACTGAAATCTCCACTGAGGTCCAGAGGGATTCCACTCCTTTTAATGACTGCTTAGAGCTATGAAGCCGTGTGCCTTTAGTATTGCATGACTGGCTTCTTTGAACAGAATCTGGTACTATAAAAAATTAAAGCGATCATTTAGACAAGACATAATTAAGTGAACAGAACTAATGAAACACTGCAGGAGTACCATCAAATATGAAATTCCAAGTGCCCCCTGTGGGCACTTGCTTGATGAATGACTACCCAAAAGCACTGGCCCCATCTTTTGAGAACACGTATTAATTGATTTTATACTTCTTTGGGTAACGGGACATCCATGATACCTTTTCATATTTCATTTCAAGCTCAGAGTTGTTCACTAAGGAATCAAAAGTGGAGTCATTTTAGTACAGACATGATTTGTTCAGTAACTGAAAATCTGCTCTAATATCACAGGCTGTTGTAAAAGCTTTATTTCTGACTATGTAGCTGAGCTGCTTTTGTTCATGTCACATTCAGGACAATCTCATTGTCACGCACTGTTAGTAGCCGGCTAATCCTCATCTTCTGGTAAAGGACCACTTGAAAGTACTCAGCTCACCTGTGCTTCTTGTGGAAATTAGTCTTCACTGGTATGCTATGGCTCGGTTTCTGAGGAGACCTGGGAACAAGTAATGTTTAGATGATTCTGGGCTTTGCTCCACTTACATGAAATGTACCATGTCACAGTCAAGGTCTGCTGAGTTACGTTAGAATAGCTATGGTTCAGCATTGGAGTGAAGTGAGGGAATAGATTTTTCAATATGATTGTGATAGCTAACTTTTCTAGGGGATTTTGCTTAGAGATTTTATGCTAATTTACACACAAAATTAAAAAACAAACTCAAAAGGGGAACAAATGCAAAGCTAAGCAAGTTTCAGCTCATACAAGCCCCTTCATAACACTGCAATTATTTCAGTCAACCGTTCGTCCTTGGTAAAGATACTGCCATCCTTATGGTTAATTCATTCTACTAGTTTCATTTCTAAGAGGAAAAGACTTGTTTTAAAAACAAAATAAAATAAGCCTCCTCTCAGTGGTTTGTAGCATAGTAGCATCAAAAGTGGGGAAACAAAGTGTGCTTTAGTAGATGAAGAACATTCTGTGGAGATGACTTCAGTTTTAAGATGCATCTCTGGAGTGCTTATTGATGGCGATTTTTACACTCTCTTGGTGTAGCTGGAACTACTCTGTATTCCTTATTCAAGCAGATGTTGTTCTGATGTAGAATTTTACTAATCAAAGGATGTAGAATTCAGAAAAATGCCTTTAAAAATCTGATCAGTAGGATTGATCTGAGGAGAATCAAAAGCTGTATTTTTAATTTAAAGCTACCTTTTTGTTTTTAAATAAGTTCTCTTTCTCAGAATAACATGTTTAAGAAGATTAATGAGAAATTTGTGTTCTGAACTTGGTGCCAGTTGCAAAACAACAGCTAGAAACTGTGACGTTTAATGCATATGTTTAGACACACAAGTATACACTAAGAATGTGTATAAAGTTTTCAGGAGCAACTACTGATCAGAGGTACCTCAATATCTACATGCTCATGTTTTTTTCTTTTTAGAAGTCTTGATTTTAAAGTGTGTTGTTAGATAGGCTGCTTTCTCTAGGAGATTTCAGGATGGTTTTGGAGGCCCAACATTTTGTGGGTGATACTTAGCACCACTCAGTAACATCATACAAGTAGAGGAACCTCTAATATTAAGTTCTTCTGAAACATCAGGATTTACAAATCCTTCCAAATAGCAGGACTTTTTCTCCTAAATATGAAGTGATGCATGAATTTCAGTTGTTTCGCCAGCAGCCTGTGTTTACTCTTGAAAATAGAGGGATTAAGTGTAATCAATCAGCAGTAGTTTGGTCTTCGGAAAGGCTGAGGAGTCCTCTTCAACACTGCTTTGATGGAAATGAATTATTAGCGACACAGTTGACTCAGGGTTCTTATTTATCAGCACTTTGACTACGGTGATCAATCTGCTTGTCTTGTCTCACCTCAAATGTCCATTTTAATATTCTCCCTCATATGCTTATATGTGTCATTGTATATATAATGGAGGTGCCCATAGTATGTGAGTAGAGAGCTATGCACAACTGTGAAGAGGTGGTGAGTATTCCTATTGGCAAGCTGGGAATTTTTAGAAAAATGTTGCATTTGATTCAAACAGAGAATCCTGCTCTTTTTTTGCTGAGCTTAACCCCTCTGTTACATATGAAAGAATCATGAATATACCTGAATCTGACCCAGCAGTGAAAGTTTTGGGGTTTGGTTTTGTTTTGTTAGTTAGTTTGTTTGTTTTTTAGGAAAAAAGCAAGAGTGTAGATGTCCTAAAGATCATGAGATCTTTTTTGCCTCCCTTCCTGCTGGTGTTTTAGGAGGCAGATCCACAGCTGAAAACTACATTTGAAATTATTTTTGCAGATACCAATGAAAATATGCATGTCAAGAATTAAAAGAAAAAAAAATTAATATGAATAAAACCTCCTGTGTGTTTTGGAAACCTCACCTTAGCCTTTAAAGGATGCTTGATATTTCTGTTTGTGTTTACATTGGATTCTTTTGCTATATTGCACATATATACACATTTATTTCAGTGGATTATCTTTTTACTGGGTTTCTAGGCATAAAGTGTATATAACTGAGAACAGTTCTGTCCCCTGCAAA
Organism: Pampusana beccarii; assembly: GCA_013399365.1. Taxonomy (NCBI): domain Eukaryota; kingdom Metazoa; phylum Chordata; class Aves; order Columbiformes; family Columbidae; genus Pampusana; species Pampusana beccarii. The sequence goes on from VWYH01003020.1 coordinate 403,283, forward strand.
GCAAGAAGCCAATGTACAATGCAGCAAACTCTATTAGTAGTACATCTTCAGGCTAATGAGATGTCAAGAAATAGATAATTTACTTTTATTCTGAGTGAAAGGTAATGGGAGAGCTAGATGGTCCATTGTATGTGAAGAGTGGAAATGATGTCTCTAATATCACGCGGGATATTGATTTAAAAGTCAGGCGATACAGTTAGTAGTCCAGGTGCTGGATTTTGCTTGTACTAAAGGAATGTGGCTCTTTTCCTGCTGAACACAAACCTCCTGGTTGCTTCATAGAACTAAAAGTAATGTAGTGAGAAACTGAATGGATTGCTCATTTTCTAGTTCATTGTTACTGAAATCCTTTAGGAAAGTCAGAAAAAGATCTCTCTTCCAAAGAGATTAGATAAGACGTGAAGTTGACTTAGATAACACCAATAATCATTTTCCTTTTATTTGAGTCTAGAGATGCCCGAATACCTAAATTTAATGTAGACAATGAGACAAAGGTGGATCTCAAATATGAAAGAGTTTGGAGCATTGTGTATCTTAACATCTATCCAGACATGCAGGAAATGGAGAGCATGTAAGAGTGAAAATAGAGCCTCAATCATTTTAGCACTCAGGTAGCTGAGGAGGAAATAGGTTTTTTTCTTACCGTGTTTTCCACTGAGTGGCAAAAGGAAGCACTAGTGTTCTTTGGAGAAAAGGCAGATGGCTTTTGCGAGAGATTAATCTAGAACAGTGCTTGCCAGAAATGTCACTTACAGCAGCAGAAGGAAGAAGCAAAAGGGGATTTGACACCAGCAAAAAACCCAGCCGTTTCTGTCTTAGGATGTTGGGGAGTTTCAGAATGTCCTGTGCAACGTCAAACCAGCAGGTTGAATGATTGGAATAGCCAGATCAGTTAAAATGTGAACAAGGTAGATTGCTTCTTTCCCAATCTTTGCTCTGGGGTCTGAATCCTTTCCTAGATTGTATGTGCTATATCTCTTGCTTTATTTTAGAATATAGGTTTGCATTTTCAGGAGACTCAAAGTATATGAGTAAGAGGTAACAAGAGCAGTGTTATTGTGTTTTCTGTCCTTCAGAGCGTCACGTGTGTAGACATACACCAGTTGAATGTCTCCCTACGTGGTGACCTGGAAAACTTCTCTGCTGAAAACAGTCTTTGACAAAAAGAGATTAGTTTTGCTCTTCTCCAAATGTAAATCAAACTGTTGAAAATGTCTGTCAATGTGTATCTGTATCGGGCTCATTTGTCAGCCAGGAGCTAGCTGGACTTAGAGATTTCTGCAAGTCAAATGAAGAAACTGGAATGCAGACAGCATGAGATTGCAGAGATAGCTCTGGGAGGTGCTGTGTGTGAACAGAATAGTTTGTCTTGCTAGTGTGCCATAAGGAAAAGTTGCAGAAAGAATCAGGTGGCTAGAGCGACCATTTGATCAAAGAAATACAATGGCCCTGAGAGGACAGTCTGTGGAAGGGATGATGACGGATTATTCCAAAGCAGTGGGCAATCAGTCTCATTTGAGCCAGGGACTATTCTTTAAGCCATCAGAAAAAGACTGCAGTAAGGCATATCTAGTGAGCAGAGGAAGGAGTTGCCACTGACATTTAGCTTAGCTGGAAAAAACAGCAGTGGAAAGTGAAGAGGTGTGAGGTGCTAAGAGAGATTTGTTAATGTCAAAGTACGGAATATTCTGGTTTTTGTTCTCTGCAAAAGCTGAATTGAAGAAGAAGAGTTGAAAAAGAAGTGTGAAAAACAAAGGCAGTATAGGAGAGGGACCTGGGAATGTCAGCAGATTAGAGGGGGTGGTAATGTCTTCAGTGTGTTTTCCCATCTTAAAAATGAGGTGTCTACAAGTGTCAAGCTTAACCTTTTGCACAAAACAACTGTGACTCATAAAAATGGTAAAGAATACGTGCTACAATGATTCCACAGTGGTTCGTGATATTAACAAAGTGCTGTAGAAATGAAATTATAGATATTAGCTGTTTGCGTGCCAAACCTAGTGTTACTTACTTTAAGTGTTCTTCATAAGGCAAAGACAAACACTAATCTCTTTTTCTTTTCAAGGAGCATGACCAATAATGCAATGATTGTAGTTGAAAGGCTCACCAACAATGCCATTGCTACCAGAGTGGGGGAAATTCTTCCTTCATTACATTAAGGACACTATATTTTATACTTTGGGCTGCACATGAGGTCTGAAAAGAATAAACTACATAGCTTAAAGTTGAATAATGGAAAGTTTGTTGACACTAAAGGGTAATTTATGCTTGTAAAATTTCTGTGCATACAACATATGCTTCTGTTGCATTTGTGATTTCAATTGTAAATATTTTCATCAGGGTAAGGCTAGGTTCCCAGAACTGCCAGAGGAGGTGACAAAAGAAAGATAAAACAACTGCTTGTCCTCAAGATTTAGGATCAACTAAAGAATTTAGATGTTGAACACTGTCTTGTCAAGTCTGCTAATAAACACATTTGAAGCGAGATCAGGTATCTCTACAAATCACTGTGCAGATGTAACCCTGGAAACAGGGAAGTCTTAAAATTTAAAGCTTCGAGCTTGTGACACATGTCTGTGTCAACAAGGAGGTATGGGTCATCATGAAAGTATGTCTGTCTGCTTCTGAAAACTGTTCCTCTTCTTCATTAAATGTGCTAGTATTAGTCATTTAGTGGACCACTAAGGTCCATAACCTTTATAGAGTTATTAAATATAGATTAATGGATTTGAATTCTGCATCAGGCAAACAGAATAATAGGACAACCACATGCACTACTGCTGTTGCAATGTTAAGAACATGACAGGCTGTCATAATTTTTTTATATGGTGCTCATCAAAATAGTAAATGAATATTTCACACAGTTTTGAACTGATACATAGCATTTTTTGGGTCCCTGTTCCTGTTTTACCTGCTTAAAAAAAACCCCTAAACTTTTCTTTGCATGTCAGAGATTTTCCTGCTTAGGAAGTTTTCCCTTGTGCTGCCTTAGTTTGTTTTATGAAGTGGGATGCCTTCTACTCCTCTCTCAGTGCCAAATTTCCTGATTAGTATAGCTCCAAGTGCCAGGAAGAACAACTTTCTGGGGCCTCATATGGCTGGACAGGATCTCAAGAGTTGTGTGTCAGTGTGGCTCTACAGTGGCCCTTTGCATTCAGTAAAGATGGGGACATTACGGCAAGGCGCTGCCTGGGCACGTGGATCATTACAGAGATGCCCACATTCTGGCAATTGTCCTGCAGCCCCGTGGCTTGCAGTTATAGTTTGGGGACCGGTCTGAATGGAAATTGTGTTCTTGGGGAACATTTACTTTATCATCCATGTGCCAAGCCTGAAGTTTGATGTAAAGAAAAGGATTTGCCTGTTAGTGTCCTACTTAGACTTTAGATACTAAAGAAATACATTGTGGCTGATGCACAATTTCTTTACCAGTTCTCCTGGACCCATTCCTCTTAATTTTGGAAAAGTACAGAGTTTTGAAAACATATTTAGCAATATTTATATGAATTTCATTGCTTTCAGCCAAAGCTACTGACTGTGTAGGCATGTGATGGAAGGGTCTAAAAGTGGATGATTTTTGGTTTAGTGTTTGGTATGGACTTCACTTTGTTTCTTCTTAAACCAAGACTGATTGTATGAAACACCACCAATGATAAATTACACAGTATTTATTAGAAAGGGAGTATAACTTTTCAAATCTTTCAGGTCTCATAATCTTGATTATAAAGTCTTTCAATACATGAGGTCTAGCACTATTCTACAATTACAGTACACTAAAGTCATCATAATTTTCTGTGTACAACAAGTTCACATTGCAATTAGTAACACTGCAGAAGCATCAAGTAATACGGTGATTGGTGATCCACTGCGATACTCTGTGCCAAAGATGTTATCATATTGATCTCCACATGCTTAAACTATAGAATAAAATGTTCCTTCCTGAGCGTGTAGATTCTTAGCTAGACTAAATTACAGCCAAATGCAAAATCACTCTCAATTTGAGTGTCTGCTAAATTAATTACTGGAAGGAAAAAAACCCATGAACAACAACTAAACTTCAAAGACATGGCAACTGTGGGATCTGGTGAAATTAGGAAACTGGGACAGCTCGATAGAAACAAAAGAGATGGAAGTTGCTTTGACGAATTTCAGGTCAACTGTTGGAAAACTTTGGAAAGAAATCAAACTCCCCATTTTAGCCTAATCAGATCAAACAAGGTTCTATTTGTATCTGTTTGTCTGGCACATTTTGAAAATGGAATTAAAAGAGCAAAAGAGAAATGCGGTGACAATAAGATATATATAAACACGTGCACATGTGGTAATACACATAGTGGAGATAAATTATCTTCTCTGCGTAGCCACATGATAAGCTAGCAAACATAACAAGGCACTATCATTTTTTCTTTTTAACTGATTCAGCCTCACCTGTTAATTTTCTTCCTCAGTCACTATATTTGATGTACCAAAGTGATGACCATACTTAAAGAGCAAGTATAAAAAAGTATCTGATTTGAGGAACCTGACTGGCTGTAACTATTTGCACAGTCTGTCTTTGATGGAAATACGAAAGCAATTATATTTTAATCTTTTTTAGTCAGTCAGAGGGTCATAGGGCTTGGTTCAATAAGGAGCCAAAGCATGTGCTTAATTTTAAGCATGTAATTAATCCTGCTTATATGTTTAAAGTTAAATGCTTTGCAGGTTAGGGTCTAAAGTAACTGGGCTATATAGACAGAAATAGTGGAAAACACAAACAAAGCAATGAATGGACTGTGTGCTTGTTTGGTTTTATCCAAATACCTTTGCTTTCTCTAAATCTCCCCTTTCTATGGCGTCTTAACCCTTTCCTCCTCCAAATAGTGAAGAAAAGTCTCCAAGTTTCGTAAGAATGCACCATAATAAATACCCCAAGGTCATGTGTAACAAAGTCAAATCCTTGCCACACTTGCGGCCTCACTACTTATGAGCAAACACACAACTATTTAGAGTTTATAACAAGAGTGCAATTATATTTATGGCTCTTAGAAGAGTGCCTGTTATGTATATGTTAGAAGACGATAGGATAATATATGATACTTTACATGTACATACCTAGTACTCAAAAAAATCAGGGGAGCAAGGCCATTTTATACCAGCCAATCCTCCCTCAGATCACTGACTTCAGAAGTGGCAGGTTCAGACTCTACATGCTAAGAGTAATCAAGGCAACAAGACAAATTTTTTTAAAAGACAAGTAGTGAAAAGGATGATGACAGAGGGATGGGGAAGAATAAGGAAGGTGGAAAAGTTGGAAGAGAGATTTAGAGAAAGTAATGTGGAAAGAAAAGTAAATCGTAAAGGAAACTAAAGCTGCGAGCCCAAACTGCTGGCAAACAGCTGGAATATATACAGGGTGAATTAGGGAAAGATGAACAGAAAAGATAGGACATGTTGCTTAAAATATGAAACTTGGTGCCAGAATACTGCAATGACATTTAGAGTGTGAATTAGATCTCAGAAGTTGTGGCTGTGTTAGTAAGAGGCTGGATGTTTAATCCTGCTTTTCTTGAATTCAATGGACAAGTCTCACAGGGTTTTGCTCTAGGTATTATATATAAAATAGAGATGAAGTCTTTAGGCACAGGGCATAGTTTGCTGTTACATTTTTATGTGCCTAATACTGGGATTTTAAGATCACGTTCTGAAATGCCACAGAAAAATAAAAGTTCTAATGGTTTTCAAGAAGATGAGTAAGAATAATCCTGGCATTCAATATATTATAAGTCTTAGAATACCTATTTTTTATGAAATTGGGTGAATTGATGGTTCAGATATTACTTCCAAGTCAAGAGTATTTTGCTGTTTACCTCAACCCATTAGATCAGAGAACAAGCAGTACTTTGAGAAATATGAGATGATTCACATTTGGAAAAAGTTGTGAATATTAATTAGAACTTAAAGCAAAGAAGTAGAGGGACTTAGGCTGTGGAAAAATAGTATTTGGAAGTTTTTGTTTGGAAAAGGAAATTATGCAACATGGTTGAAATTGATATGAAATGTAAATTTTGTAAGAGGTGAAAACCAATACATTTACTAAATGCTTGATTCCAGCTTTTTATCCTTTACAAACACTTCTAAATTATGGAACAGCTGTTCGATATGAATGCTACCAAGTTTCTGCTATTCTGAAAAAGCTTAGGAGCTTGTTTCACTCTGGATCTCTCAATTACTTGCAACTGTGACAGCTTCATATATTGTATTTCCTAAGGAAGGCATGAAAAAGTTTTTTTTAAATTTTTTATTTTCATACACCCATAGATTCACACTTCTTTATCAGCCTAAATCAAACAGCTTCTTTCAGGCAAGATGCACAGATTCAATGAAATATTCCAGCACATCTCTAAAGAACTGCTGCATTGAAAGGTATGTTGTTTAACAAGCCCAAAATAAATACAGCCTGAAGAGGGCAGTAAAGATAAAGCTTTATTTTTCTTACCTTTTCACTGTTTTCATTGTACATTGTATTCTGAAAATGCGTTACTGGCCAGCTCTTATTTACAGGCGTTACACATTTCTGGAGCTATGCTGCATAAAATATACTGTCAGGTCAATGAAATGCTTTGTTGGGATTTATCTGAGGATCTAACTCCTTTACATGACAGTGTAGAACTGGAAGACATGTCCATCACTCATGAAAGTAGCTTGCAGATAATGAATTGCATGAGCCAGCCTTGCTTCAGCTGGGACATCCCCTTAGAACAAACTGACATTGAGTTCTGCAAGTGGGTCAAAAGAATAATTTTGCAGATTGCCAAAAAATGAGATGTTGTTTTCATATTTTGTCTTAACCATTTCAGAGAGGCCAAGCTCTCTTCAGAAATGGACCAGTGGGATTTTATAAGAGAAAAAAGTTTTATACTTTTTCCATTCATCTGTATTGGGAGCTTCCTGCCAGCCAGGCTCATATTGAAACTAAGGTCGTTTTCCCTGTGTCAAGGGGCATTGAATTTTATAATGTAAAGAATTATACATGTAGTGGGAGGAAACCGTAATTACAGAACAACAGATACCTAAATTGTTCTGAATATTCTGTGTGTTCATTTCAGACTGCGCATTGTTATTCCTCACTAGTTTGGCATTTGCTTTAAGGTCAGGACATAACATACCTTTTTAAAGCTGAAAGAAATGTCTGTGTTTGTGTATTTCGTTTGGATGGATACATATATATATACACATTGACACCTTTATGAAACTTATTTTTAAAGATATTTTGTACATAAACATGTAGTGGTTGTGTGTGTCTAAGTATACATCCATATAGATAGAGTATACCACCCATACCCGTTAGGAAATGTCTTTGGAGAAATTTAGGCAAAGTGAGGGAAAGAGCTTGATTTTTCCCTTTGAAGGAGACAGCTGGCAGAAGGTACTGGTTTAGTCAATAACTTTTAATCAAGAAAGCGATGTTGAAATGGGTGATATACTAGTAGTAAAGCAATGTGGAACCAATATTAGGGATGAGAGTGTAGGATTCTTAACGCTTGCTGACACTATCCCAAATAAGTCTTGCCACTCCCCAAAAAAAGTAACAGCTCAGATTTTCCTCAGATTCCTTCTCTAGACAGGAGTGCAAGGACCGCCAGGTACTCTGCTCAGGACTGAGTGGAGCTGTGTCAGGGGCGCGGAAGTTTTCTAGAGTCATAGTAGAGAAATAAGAGAACTGAGAAAGAAATCACCTTCCTGCTTGCCAGGTAATTCTGATTTTTGCCTTTCAGAAGTAGCAAGCTTAAAATTTAATGATGAAATCTTTTAGTATGTGAGAAACAAAATATTTTCTGTTTGTGCCAGTCTCTTAAAACTTATAAACAACGGAATTGTTTTTAGTTAAAACATTCAAACATTAGTTTCTGAAATTACAAGAAAAGAAAAACATTTTGTTTTGAGGAGAGACAGCATTTTCACTAATAATCCCTATCCTATGGGGCATTTCCCTATGAAATGTAGCTCAGTTGTGTTCAAAGGTCTTAACAGATTTTTTTCCTAGACTTTATTAGCTCTTTATCTTCCTAATCAATCAGATGTTGAGGCAGGTACTGAGGTGGTACGAACTGGAGTGATTCAATTGAAATACAAGCATCAGCTGACTGAGGAAAGAGACCAGCACGGTTAAGCACATTTAATTGTTTGGAATGGCTTCATTGTACTTGAGATTTAACATTGGAAAAATCATAAGGCAGAAACTGAAAATAGTCCTTTCTCAGCCACAGTTCAGCGAAACATTTAACCACATGCTTCAGTTCATCCCTATTTAATAATGTGCTTACAATACATATTTAATTGTAGTCACATGCTGAAGTCCACTGCTTTCCAAGGCTTTTAAACAGAGCTTCCACTTTTACCTATATTAAAATGACAGAGTTGTCCACTTGCCAAGATGTAACTGAATGATATTTCTATTTTTAAAATGAAGTACAAAGACGTAGGAACTACTCTTCATCTTCTGAGGAAGCATAAAACAACACTGGAGTAATTTCTTCACAACCCCAAGTTCCCATTTATGGTATTTATTTGCTATACATTTCAGGTGTCAATAAATAAACACAAGTGCAGACTTGCTCATAGTATTTATAATGTACACATGCACCCTGGTAACAAGATAAACTTGTGTGGAAGAACGGTGTTTCTTCCAATGACAGAGTGTTAAGATGTGTTTTGGCAAAAGGCAAAAAAGAGAGTACATGTTAAGCCACTGGACATGGGCTAGCACTTGTAAATAAGTTGACAGGCGTATTTTTTCTGAGTAGTGTAACCTGTGTGTTGCAATTGCCCTTCTTGGGGTTCTTTCCTGTTTTCTGGAATCACAGATCCCACTTTGGTATGAAGATGTGCCCAGCAACAGTGATGATGGCAACACAGCTCCTGTATAACTGAATGTACTAGCCCTAGGCACATTGCCAAATTAACCAAAATCCTGTTAACCAAGATAACAGCTTTTCGTCCTGCATGATATGAGCTTGTTGACAATTTCTGGCTTTCAGTTGTGCTGTGCATAGCCTATATCCTTCTGGATGGCATCTGCTATAACCTGGATTATTGCCAGACTGAAAATAAAAGTGGTTACTTTTCTTTTTAGCTGAAGTAATCTGCTGTTGATTATACTTGACCCCAGCAAACTTTCATTGTAGCACTTTTATACTCACTGTGTGTTTGGTCACAAAACATATCCCAATTCTGTCATTTAGACAGAACATGCACCTATTTGAAGCATATAAAAAGTATACAGACAGACAGTGATGTACTAGATACACTTACAGTTTGCTCTACAGTCATGCTTTTTATCATTTTGAGTTGGGGCGATCATAGTTTTCACAAAAAATTATTCTGAAGTGCTGTTAAATATATTTGTGCATTTTTCATCGATAATCAAGACTTTTGTACACATTTTGTTAGTCATATTAACAATAGTAGGTACTGATATTTTATTAAAGATGTTTCTACATCTCTACAAGTTTTTTTTTACAGATGTTAGGGCAAAGACATTCTAAAAAGAATCAGAGCCAGTATCTGTTCTTGTACCTTTCAGGAGCTTAATAACAGTATTTTCTTGCTGCTTAGAAGTATAGCATATACTGCTGTAAACCAAACTGGTGTCTGGTGCAGTCTTGTGTCCCTTTTTGCACTGTTTCCTGGAAATCTGATTTCAGATCAGGTTCAGTTGCTAAGTGTATACGATATTAGAAAGTGTGGACGTTAGTGCCCTGCCCAGATGTTTTAATAGTAGGACATTAGGCATTCCTGTCCTTCCAGACTTCAGAGAATCTTCTTTTAAGATTAAAAAATTATCGTTTTTTTTAAGCTCTCCTATTAAAAGTGTGATATGTATTTATAGTACCCTCAGGTTCTGCACAATAAAAATGGCTAAACCTTTAGTCCTTTTAGTAGTTCACAGTTTTATTACAGAAGTTATTTTGTAGATTTTATGCTTAGAGCAAGGTCAGTGTATTGCACTGTATAAATTATTCTAAGTAATTGCTCAGTTATTTTATAGCTTAGTCACAGGATTTTTTTATTATTAAACATAGCCTTTTCTTTAAGGCTGGGAAGAGAAGGGCACTATAAATCACATGGCAGCTTGCCATTTGGGGTTTCAGCTTTACCTGTGATAAGGATTTAATAACAATCTGGCCCAGACACCAGTTCCCTCTCAATTACCTTTCCACATGGGCATTAGTTCACACTGTTTATTAAAAACTCCCCTTGTAGTTGTTTTAATGGAGTGTTTCAGATTAATGGCCCCTGTGGAGTTTAACTTCATTGCACTTCATTAAAGCTAGATTGTACAAAAGGTTACTTCAATTAAATCCAGAACTCGACCTTAAATCGGTGTGGATTTTTTTAGAAAATAGGGTAAAATTACTATGCCAATCCTTTGAGATTAACAGGGCAGCATCATTCTTGGTGACTGAAGTTCAAAATATATCTATTCTGAGTTTCCTTGCAGATTAATATTCAGATTTCAGGAGATTAGAAGATGAAAGCAACTGAATGGTGTATGATCTATAAATGAATTGGCTAAGCAGTTTTGTTAGAAATAGGACAGCCTAGGGAAATTCAAGTGCTTCTGCTTGCCTTTAAAAGCATTTGCTGAATGTTTCGCAAAACTTCTCTGAGGAAATAACCATTTATCCACACTACAGGAGAAAGTGCTTCAATAAACAACCCGCTCGTATTTTCTGAACACAAACCCCTTAAACGACTGCCTAATACACTACCTCTTGTGCATGGATAAGCCTTTCCATGCAAAAAATCTTTCATGTTTTCAACTGCCCATTTTTGTGCCAAATGTCTTTGAACCACCAGGTGTTGGGAGATGTGTCCTGTAGTGAGGTGGCAAGACAGGTTGATGCAGAAGTTCCCTGGGAGTGGGATCAATTGTTGTAGCAGGGAGAGAAGGAACAATGGGGTGATGCTGGGCTTTTCCTGAACTAGCAGATAAGCTCACTAGTCTTCCTAAAAAAGACGATGGTTTTGATGTCCTATGAAACACGGTAGAGATACTTAATTTTGTTAAGGATTATGCAAATTGTGAAATGATGTGATTGGCTTTACACAATTTTAAGACTAGTTGAAGACAGTGTGCGACACATGTAAGTGGCAGGGAAGTTGTGTATGCAATATTTCTAATTAGTACTAGTGGCCTAGCTCTTGTAAACAGTTGGCTGTGTTGGGCAATGGATGTGGCCTCCTACTAAACTGGGATAGACTTGATCCCAAGATCTACTGGGAAGTAAATTAATTTGTAAACTTTAAGGCAATCTCTTGGTCAAAGATGCCTGTTAAAGATGTATTTTCCAAAAAGTCACTTGACTTAACCAGCTAGCTAGTGTATATTAAAGAAAAATTTCTATCCCTAATGATCCAGAAGTCCATAGTATTCTTATTTATAAAACGAGACTTATTCTACATCCTGTATTTTTTTAATATATCCATGATTAATCTGGCTTTTGTTGAGTATTTGGAAGATTCAGTGTTGCTATTATTATCAGTTTTCCCTCTTAAATACTCTGTTAAATTCTTGTCAATAAATTGTACGGTAAGTCTCTAGTTTAGCATTATAGATGATTTTTGTACTAATAAATTTTGTAGTAATCTCTCGTTAAAGGAAATTAAAAAGATGTAGGGGGAAAAAACCAATTAAAACTTCCATCATGATCTAAATGGAAAAATTTAGACTCTTGATATTTCATTCTGTGTATATATATTAATAAGAACAGAAAGCCAAGGCCTGTGGCCTTCCATAGATTCACACATGCCTCTTGAAATTACTGAGATTAAACAAAGATCTGAATATTTAGCATTAGACATTCTGAATTTATTTTTAGAACTGATTAATCATAGAAGTTATTAAATGTTATTCTTAAAGATATTTCTTCAGGCAAATTTTATACATCTTAAAGCAACATCTTCTCTCACAGTCTTTGAGGACTAGAATCATTTGTTCTTTGGTAAGGGAAAGTGTATTTCAGCTGCAAATGGTTACTAGATGTGGACCCTAAATGTATCACAGTTTCAAGGCAAAATATTGCCCAGCCTGTGTCTGAAGTTATGTGCACAAGAGAGCTGATACAGTCACATATTTCAAGCTTTCTATTTCAAAATCATTAGTATTTAGGATGATCTTTTCAACTAGTTGCGTCAAACACCTTTTCTCCTAACACTTTTGAGTGAATTAACGGATCTAGACAGGAGAGCTTTTGGCATTAAATCCTTCTGAACTACTGAGAGATCTCTGGGTCGAGTCCTACAGCCTGGGCTAATACCATCCAGGTTAGTGTTGTGAATTTTTCCCTGTAATATTAGAAGAAAGAAATCTAACAAAAGAACCAACCATCTTCCACACCCCTGCCCACCAAATCCTCTCTAAGCCAGCAAACACTGTGTGTCCTAAAAATAGCTGGTTGAGTAAACATATACTGTTTTTACTCAGATAACGTAAAGAACTGTTCATAAACCCCCTTGTATTGCCTGTATTCTGAAGCTTCCACCTTCTAAACGGGCCAGATGGGATGAAGGGTGAGCTGTGAGGACAATGTGTTAATATAAAATCATGAATGGTACAGATATAGGAAAGTCAATAAGGGAAAAAATACATCAGCTTTTTCTCAGTATAGGACATAGAGAACATTCTATTCACAATATCACAGGGCAGACTCGATACAAGTGAAAATAAGACTTTTTTCACATGATCCATAGTTAGGTTTTGCAGTGCACTAGAAAGGGATATTTTGAAGAACAGATGGATTTAAAAGGAGATTGCACAAGCTCATGGAAGAAAACCTTTTGAAACAATAGTCGGTTGGAGCCTTCAACTCATAAAATCTTCAAACTGTGACTGGGAGGTAGAATTGCTCAATGAGGGAAGTTTGTTCTGTACTATCCCCTTTTATGCTCTTCCCCATGGCTTTTGCTGCTGGTCTCCACCCAAGACAAGCAGCTGCATGGGTTACACTTGTGGCTCTCGAGCTCACTTTGGAGTCAGGACTTGGCTGTGGTCACAGAATGGAGTTAAGATCATTTTGAGGATGGATATCTCAGAGTAAAGAGCAGTGGTTTTTTTGCTTTTGGTTTTTTATGCTTGGTATCTCTCTGTACTTGTTTTTACTATGGTATTGCTTCTTTCCTTGTGCTTTGTTGTGATTACATAAAATGCTGAGGCTGGAGCTGTCATCACATGTAGGTGGTGAAATGACGGGTGTAGCAGCTGTCTTTTCGGCAGGACTGCAGTTTTACGCTGACTTGCTTCTGCCAACTCTGTGGCTTCCTGCTGATCTCCGTCACTGCATGGAAGACATCTGCCTTCAGCTGAACGTGAGCGTGTCAAAAAGAGTACTAGTCCTCTGCAAAAGGAATCTATTCCTGTTTGTTAAACTGCTCTGCAAACTAGGAAATTAATCTTTTAGTCACAAACTATTTTAGTCAGAGCTCACGACAGAATGAGAACTACATTTGTTTCACCTACAACTGATCAGAAATTGTTCATCAAATAGGAAACCTGTCCTCACTCCCAGTCTGCAAAAATGCTGGATACTGTGCCAATCCAGCAAAGCTTTTAAGTGTATGCTTACCTCCAAGCACAATTTAGGCCATTGATGCTAGTAGTACTGTTTATATATTTACATTAGAAAGTGAGTAAAAGCTTTGTGAAACTGAACGGGAACACTTTGTCACTATGCAAGCTCTTGTCTGGGAGTGTGTATCTCTGATGAAGACTGAAGCGATTTTCAACTATTTCAGAACATAACATCCTGCTTCTTTCAAAGTGCCAGCCCATTAAGGCACATCATATTGACACTCGCCTCACGATTCTGACTCCTCACAGGATGCTACGTTAAATTCAAGGTCATGGTGTTAATCTTCAAAGTCCTTCACAGAATTGGTACACGTTACCTCAGAGAATCTCTCTTTGTGACTACAGCCTCTCCTGACAGCTGTGTTCCTCAGAAATTATGAAGCTGTCAACCTCAAGGGTGAAGCCTGAGAGGGCAGAAGACAAGGCCTCCTCAGCAACACAGCCAAAGCTTTGGAAATCATTATCAGAGCAGATAAGAATGACCACAAATCTCTCTGTCCTCTAGGCAAAGTATAAAACTCACTACAACTTAGCTCCCATGGGCACAACTAAAGACAATAAAGATAGAAGGTGAAAAAAGTGAACAGCAAGAAAAGGAAGAGCAAGATGGGAGGAGGGGAAAAACTGCTCTCACATTGCCATCTCAGAATAAAAGCCTTAGTTTTAATTTGGGGACAAATAATGGGAATATTTCAGATATTACAGGAAAGTGTGTTTGTTCATTAGACATTCTATTTTACTTTAAATTTTAGTATATAGTCATCCATTTGTGTGCTGCTAAACTTATCTCAGTTTCCTTTTAATGAAGAGTATTAAAACCTAGTTAATATACATCAGTAATGGAGTACATGCCGGAATGCCCATATAACACAAAATGATAGTAGTTGCTTATTAAATATATGGGGTTTTGGCAAATAATATGAGGATAGGTCAGATTCCACTAGCTGTCTTTCAATGCTTAAAGGTTGCAAACTGATTCATCAGGATGTGAATGTTTTATGTTCTTGTAGGTAAGAAAAATATGAAAGCCACTAATATCTTGTGATCTGCAGCCATTATGACAACTGCCTGTTCCTTTATCTTTTCTTCATGTTTACCTGGGATTGTTTGCCTTTGGCTTTAATCAGTATGCATGGCTCCTGTAAACGCGAGCTAGAGGCGAAGATCTTTTGTCCCTCATGTTGGTGTATTTCTGATTTAAAAACATCAAGAGATCATGTTTTGTTTTCAAAACTATTAATTACTTATATATGTCGAACAGTATATGTCTTTCCTTCCTGCCATATAGGCATACAGGTTAAATGGAGCTGATTTTTGATTGGGGTGCTCTAATCCTGCTGCTGTTGACGAAGATATTTATTACTCAGAAAGCTCAGGCTTGTGGTTTTCCCTTCAAAATGGGCTCTTATGTTGCTAGGGTGAAAACAGGAATTGTAAAATTATATGCTTCTGGTTTAATTATAGTGATGTTAAATACAGAATTTAAGCCTTTTGAATTGCTGCTTGGAGATAAGTTTTATCACATTAGAGAAAGAGAAGGAAAAAGCTGAGTCCCAGAGACATCGCTGGCAGGACTTGTGCTTGCTGTCCTGGGGAGGAGACTTTGTGCAAGGGACACCTGCACACTTGCCATTAGTTCAGATGGACATAATTCATTCTTTGTGCTATAACTCTCCAAATGTTGGTAGCAAACAGAGTTCTTCAGCTCAGAGCTCTTCTCCTTAAGCTGAAAGGTGTAAATTCTGTTCTTACTGCCCAGCTATGAAGTTCCATGGGATTATGGTGTTCTGCAAAAATGGCAGCCATAATGTTGTAAATGGGCAGACACTTGTTACAATGTTTTATACTGTGGCTATGCTTTTATGTAAAATAGTCAAATGCATGTCTGTGAATAGTAAGGAAATTGTGGTTGTTATGCTTTTGATTAATATGAACTGGATCACTTCAAAAGCATTTGCTGATTTTGATATAACACTGGTACAGGAATTCTATCACAGAATCATATCCATAAGCAGTGTTTTTATGCAAAGGGGATCTAGTGGCACTTATCAGCTCTGTATGGCAAAGTCTTATGGATAGAAATACTTTTAATTTATTTTGCAATCAGACACCTACTGATTAAAATCCACAATCTGTGTCCTTCCCACTGGAAAACTGGTTCTTGAAACCAGATCTTTAGTCATCCCAATACAAGCACTTTGAAGATATGCTGTTGCTAGGTCTTAGCTTATATCAAACCTGTGTTTCTGGTGACTGTTCCCTGTCCTTAAGCAGTATCTTACTGAGATAAAGATATGTAGAGTGTCTCTGGATGCTCTAGTCCAGCTTTTTCCAGACATCACTGGGGCTTTGGGCCGGCAGGTCATGCTTCTGGTTGGCAGCAGTGGGAGTGCTTGCTCTTGTGGTTCAAGGGTATTTGCACCCAGTTGGCATCCCCTCCAAGGCTGTGATGTAGCCTCCTGAGCTGAGTGAGGATGCTGCCTGGGACAGCCTTTGCCTCTTAGTTAATGCTGAATTTCATCCATTAAGGAATAAAAGGGATAGAGTTATAAATTTAAATACCTCTTTATGAGCACAAAGTAATGCAAGTCCCCTGCCTGTTATAACGGATTCAATAGATTTAATATATATATATTTTTTTTAAAATAGCTTTACTGTTGGCATTATAGCTTCTGGAGAAACTGGCTACTATCTTCTTTCATCTGCACGCCAAACACCTGCGACTTGTAAGCAATTGTTAGTTAAATCACTTAAAAGATTGGCATTTGGTTTAAATGGCAATTAAACTATTGCATTAAGTCACATTTGTTTCTACTCTACTAAAAGTTCAATAGCCTCGTGTACCTTGATATGTACCACATTTCATAGTTGCAAGCTACAGGTCAAATGTAAAGACACTATAATATCGGGTAATAAAATACAGCAATAGCCTGGCCTGTCAAGGCCTAGACATGCAAAGCGATGCAGGACTGCTGGGCTTGTGACTCTTGCATTTCTGTCAGCACGTTTCTACCTGTTTGTTATCGGTACTAGAGACAGAGCTAGCTGAACAGAGAAACCTTTTCTCCATTTGGCAGATAAAAGTTTCTGAGTAGTCAGTATAATGACTGGTTTCGACTGCTTTCAAAGTTGATTAACAGAAGAAAATGTACTTATGAATAAATAGCTTAGCAAGACATAGGAAAAAATAGCAGAACTATTCACAAGTAGCGTTCAGCCAGCTCAGATTCAGGTTGCTACAACCACGTAAGCAGTGCATTCTAGATAAGAAGAGAAAGTGGCCCTTCTTAGGATCACGGCTCCATATATATATACCCTCTCATTTTCTCTACATTCTAAACACGTGTTGTCCTGTAAAAATCCAAGAGTGCAGCTTTCCTGGACTATATTGCACATCTCAAAGGCTTGTGGTATGAATTCCTTATATCAAGGACAGTGAGTGGTACAGAAGGAGTTAAGCGTTGGAGAGGAGAGTATAGATTACTGTGCTGCAGGCATCTATCACAGCACTGGGTGAAATAAAGAAAGTTCTGGAAACAGACGTTGCTTCCAACAGAAAAACAATCAATTTTGGATCTATATATAACACAGCATATATATTATTGTACTAAAAGGCATCTGTCTTCCAGTCGATACTTTTATTAAAAATATACCATAGAAAGGTTTCTGTGAGAGGACATAGTTTGTGAATTGCACTGTTGGAGCTGGTCAGGAGTCGCAAGTATTTGTAAAATGCAGTTAGTGTTTAAGATGTATTCATTTTGATCAAAGTGGATTTTGGACTGACTCACCATGCAGACACACATCTGTTAAATGTCAGACATTAGGTAGTGGTACCTAATAACTCCCAAAAGAACGATTTTACATTCCCCACAAGTCACAACTCGCATCATATTCAGCTTTCTGTTGCATAAGGATTTGTTCGTAGCAGGTTGTATATATGTGCATGACAGCAAGGGCAAGAATGATTATGATGAGTGTTGCTGTCAAATCATTATTATGCTTAGCACCATAAACAGAGGCGTACAGCTTTAGCACCTGCCTGCTCCTTTCCTGTAAACAGCTGTGATCAATTGAAATATATTCTGACAACAAGACCTAGATTAATAATTACTCTTGTTATAAAGGCAGAGTTGTGGCTTGCTTATCTTTTATGGATGTGGTGCAATAGTGCAAAACTCTGTGTTGGCTAGCAGATTAACTGTAAACAGAGAAAAAAGCCCAGCAGATGAAGATTGTTTTACTTTTTTCTGAGATTGAAACAACATTGAATGAACATTCTAGCAGCTGAGGCTTTCAAGGAGTGGCAAAAACCATCAGTTAATTGGCCATTATTTCTCTGTTGCAAAGATTAGATCAAATAAGACTAATTAGATCTTTCATTCCAAATTACTGACTGTTTGTGAGATGCAGGTCTGGTGGCTTTTTTTCATGTCTTTGCAGGTGAAATACGCCAGATTTTGTGTAAGTGCTTGTGTTTTCAGACTGCACTGGTAAGGAGCATATCAGTGGTAAATGTATATATCCTTTCTCATGGTATTGGATCTGTTGAGTTGCAATGAAACAGTGGTGAAAATTCTGTATCCCTGGTTTTTAAAGTTGCAGTTCTTTACATCTTGTTGTGTGACATCAGAACAAAGGCTTTTATAAACTTAATTGCAAAAAGGAAAAAGAAAAAAGGGACTGGACAAAAGGGACGGTGACAGGCTGTAATTGATCTTTTTTCTTCTACTCAGTTTAACAGAGGCAGTTGCTTGTCATTATTCTGTTTACCAGCCTGTGTTTTCCTGCTCTGATCAATCTGCTTTCTCTTCTGTTTTTCTAAGAGAATTTTGTCTTCATTCAAACACTATGTCATGTTTTTCTGGTGAGTAGAAAAACGTGGCTGCTGCTGAAATACAAAGTGATGCCCGTGCACTGTAGTCACTAGTAAATATGCAGGCACTGCAGCGGCAAACAGCATGTTCACTCTAGGGCAGCCTATGTACACTGTGGTTAAGTGGAACCTTTGATTTCCATAAGTAATCCTTTAGTGTAACACTTTAAAGCTTTCCTTTAAAGTGTTAGAAATTCTGCTTGTGCTTAGAGACATGTCATTTTCTTTTTGAGATCTGCTCAGTTTGTTACATGAAAGACATTTGTGATAGTCTTTTGTGTAGATTTACTTTGATTTTTTTCTTGTTAATAAAATAATTCACCAAAAATCATGTTTACTGTTTTTTCCAGAGGAAATCACATGAATGCACTTTGGCAAGCATTTCTGCAGGAAGTAAAGATTTTCTGTTATCCTTTGGGATTAGAACTCTGGATTTGTTCTTCCATGTGGTGAATGTTTTCCACGCCACCTATGATGGTAGATGTCAGACTCTATCAGTGTCACAATTTTACTGTTTTTTTTGGGTCCAGGGAACTTGTGGAGTCCATATGTTAGTCCCATCAAGAAGCATAGTGTTTTTATAGAGTCAGATAATTACCTCCTACAGATCTGTTTTTACTGGCAGAAAGTAATTGTTGAACATTACCTGACCCCCCAGTTCTGGTAGTTTTTAGGTTTTCCATCAAAACCAGTCTGTTCCCAATCCCTTCTGCATGCAGTTAATTCCTTGTTTCTAATGACTCACATCTGTCATGGTGAATGTGACAGTAATTCTGAAGTGTTATAAGAGGCAGCAGTCACGTTACAACTCACTGAAGATAAAGGATCTGTTTCTAAAATTAGATCAATTACTTTGCAGTTTAACTGTAGGTAGCTTTATGTGGAAAATCTTGCTTTTTAACCCTTTAAAAGCTTACTCTCAATTTTGCAGGATTGCTTTTGCTACTAAGACCATAACTGACTATGTGGGGGTTGCATGGAAGAATAAGATAGAAAGAAATCTTACTAAATGGGAAAAGTGCATGAAGTGAGATATGATTAAGGAGAGGTAGCTATATTCCTTCAACTAGAGATTAAAGGAAGACAGAGCAATTTTGTTAACTGGTCTGTACATATATCCTGAGATATAATTTTTTAAACATTAAACATTACACATAAGAAAATTTTCCTTGGGAATGGAAGGATCCTTTCCTTTGTCAGAAACAAGGAAGTGGTGGTGGTAGAAGAAACATGAAAAAGATGCCCTTGCTCACTGGCCTTTACCTTTTAAGCTGTATTAAGCTTAGATGGAGAACCTGGTGTCACTTTGTGGAACCTCATAAATTACAGAAGTTAGGAAACCATTAAACTGTTGGATGGGAGAAACAGAAGCTTGAGCAACATTGAAAAAATGGATTGAATCTCTGCCTAAGGACAGATTAAGCATCACGGTCATTAATGAGAGATTTTCAGCTGTAGATCCATATTGTTTTGAGTAACAAATACCACTTAGAATACGTGTAAGTCCTCTCATCTCCCAAGACATAGCCTTAGCATATTGCTGTGGATTTTTGGCAGTGTGAGACACTGAACTCTGAAATGTCTAATTCTTCTCTTGCACTGATGTTACTATATTATTCTGGTAGATACTACTTCTGATTCAAATCAGTTTAAGGTATACGTGAGAGGATAATAAGGCTTAGTGACTGCAGTAAAAGTTCATGGACAAGAGTGCTGTGGTATTCAGTTCAGCTCCAGGACTTCTGCATAGGTCAGTGAATACTGTCATCACTTATGTCACTTCAAGCAAGGGAAGTTAAAGTGCAAATGTGGTAATGTTAATTATCATTCAGTGGGATCTTATTAGATTGTACAGACTGTTAACTTTCCTTGCCAGAGAGCACTGCCGCTCTTTTCTCTCATTCTAGGAAAAAAGGAAAGCTGTGAGGGCAGAAGCCTAATTTCTTCCCAGCAGGTAAAACATTTCTTTGAAGCATTTTAGCAGGAAGTGATTGTCAAGGGGTGAGATGAGGGGGATGGGGAAAAAATGTAGTATGGAGTGTATTCCTTCTTCATTAAAAATCTGTAGTCTCAATGTTCATCTAGGCAAATGGTTTCTCTTTCACAGCAATTTACTTCAGCTTCTTCAAACCTTATTTTTGTATTTGGAATGAAAGAAAAAAAAAAAACAAACCACCAACCCCTCACCATTTAGCAGACATTAAGGTTTATTGGACACTAGGTTTGTCTTTTCCATGCTATTGTCCTATATTACCAAACTTGTCTTTTATGCTAGAACCTGACTTGCCATAAATGGACAATATTAATAGAACTCTGTCAGCATACACAGGATCCAGCTTTGGCTTGCTCTTCTCCCAAGTACATTGGTAATTTTTATATATACTACTAGTACATTTGTTCATATATTTGCTGAGGGTTTAAATCTTGTTGATACTGACCCTGTTTTATCCATTCTCTCAATGCGTGGATGGGGCTATAGAAAACAGGGATGATATACTGTCCTTTTGAAAATCATGGTAGTTTTTCAGACACAGGCTCATAAAGTCGAAGTTCGTTAGACTGTATAAACAACTTGGACTACATGTTTACATAAGATGTCAAGCACCCCAATCCCACCTGTTTGTGCCTCAGGGGCTAATTCAAAGTTGCATTAAAAACCTCTGCTCATCTTTCTTACCTAACCATGGATAAAAGTGCACTGACTATGTTTTTGTGTTAAAATTTCCCACATATCTGAATTTTTGCTCCTTAGTCTGCTCAGTATCAGCCTGTACTGCTTTGCTCCCTGGAAGAAGCTTTCCATCTTTACGGTATGTGCTCTACCAATTAGGATCACTAGGACAGTGAAGAAGGTTTGCAATGTCCTCCTTCCTTCATACAGTAGCTCAGTGTTTATAGCTGTCATTGATTAGGACCTGCCTGACAAGGATCAATTCTTCCTTTGCTTTGAAAAGTGTGAAAACAATTCAGGTACCTCTCATATCCCAGAAATATTCCTTAGCATCTGAACTTAGTCTTTTTTCAAGTGGAAATAATACCTTATTCTGTATGAGTGAACATAAAGAACAGTTGACTGCCATTTATTTTACAACCACCTCCTAGGTATTGAAAACATCTAATTTTACTTTTTCTAGGAGAAACCAAAGAAAGTCAATCTCTTTCAAGTTTTAATGCCAAATGACAGTTTTTCTATTCCTGTTTGTATTTTTGTTGGTCTCTTTTGGACTCTTTCAAATTGCTATATGTCCTTGTTAAAGTCATTATCCAAGACACGGCATATTCTTTTTATCTGAGGGCTCAAAGCAGTAAATAAAGTGGAATGTTTACCCACATATTACAGATAAAATTACAGTTAATGTACTTGAAGATGAATTTCAGTATTTTACAGTGTTTTCCATTGTTAACTCATTAGTTTATTGTTGATTTGCTACTTCTCCATTGTACCTAACTTAGGCAGATTTTCTCAATTTCATATTTTGACATTGGATTTCTTCACTCTAAGTACAGTGTTATAGCTGTCCTCATGAATTTCAGATTCTGATTTTGAATAATTTCTGCAAATGTTGGGAATTATATTGAAAGTACAAGTGAATTTGAAGTGCCTGTACACTTTCAAGCTTTGTTATCTGCAAATTTTTGTTTTCTATTTTCCCTGTTCTTCATGTTCCATGTTGCCTGTTGTTCAGATCATCAATGAAAATATTGACTGTTTTTTTGAGTTGTTGTTGTCATCTGTTTTAGATGATCTCTCAGTTTGACACAGAACTGCTGAAAACTCTACCTGGGAGTTTTTTCAAGGAATTATTCTCCAGTGTTACAGGGAATTAACCCAGACCAGATTTTCTTAGTGTACTTATGGGACTGCAATACAGAATATAACAAAAAAACCCCCCAAACAGTAATGTTGATGTTTATCACATCTATTGCTTTCCTGTTATCCGTTAGCTTACAACTCTGTCAAAGAAATAAATTATGTCAGCTTGATACAACTCTTTTCTTGACAAATCCATGTCATATGTTTTTTATCATCTTATTATTCTTGAGGTGCTTATAAATTGCTCAATAATATGTTCCAGAGTCTTTTCAGGCATCAGTTAGGCTGTCTCCTATTCTCTACTGCCTTCTTTCACTCCTTCTTAAAGATGGTACCATGGTTTTCCTTTTCCAGTCCATTGTGCATTTTAGAAAAATTCATCAAAGCTTGAGAGACTATTTCAGCTGGTTCACTGAGTCCTCAGGACTGAATTTATTCATAATCAAGCCTTGCAAGCTAGTGGACATGTAATTTATCAAAATATTCTGTAACCTATTGTTTCCCTAACTTGGCCAACATTCCTGTTCACTTTTAAAATATCTGGCTACAATTCACCTTATTTGTAAAGAACAAAGCTATTTGATATGTCAACCTTTTCCTTATCATCAGCTCACCTGCCTTCTCTGTGGAACAGTCAACCAGTGTTTTCCTCTGGTTTTGTCTTTTAGTATATTTATAGGATCTTTTCCTGCTTGTTTGTTAGTTGATTGGTATCTCAGCATTTTTATTTCAGTCCTGTGTACTTGTGCTTTATATTCATAGTACATTTTGCATAGTTCTTTTTGACTTTCAAAGTTCTTAAGGAGTTTTGAAGTTATCATTAAAGTCTTAATATCTTTTCTTCTTATTGAATTATTTAGAAAATGTGATTTTAATGTAGTGTCTTCCATTGCTCTCAGTATAGTGGTTGCGGTCCTTGTGGAAGACCAAACAGAGCTTTTACTTTAAATTCTGCTGTGCAGAAATGTTTAGTTGCATGCGAAAGCTTAAAGCCATGAGCTCTGTTATGAAGTGATAGATTCAAGCTGTCTTCCACTTTATCCCTTTAAAATCCTCAAATTAAGTTTTGATTAGCTATGGGCCATTTTTTCATTTGCATTCTGTATGCAATTTCTATATACAAAATCTTGAGTTGGAATAATGACTTGTGTGGCTTTGTCAGCATTCAGGAACATAAGAACATATATTTTCCCCAGTCTGTATAAAATAAATCAACTAATTTGCTTGGCCTTTACACAGTATCCAGGATTCATCTAAATTCCCAGCTTGTGCTGAATCTTCCAGGATTGCTGGTTTGTTTATTTTAGTGGTTTGACTTGTCTGTAATTACTGTAATTACTTTTAGATCTATTGCAGAGCTCTTTCAAGGCTTCCTAACAAGCTATTCATGTTGAAATGTGCTGTCTCCAAAGATGAAGGTTTTGGTTGGGGCAATTCCTATTTGGAAAGTGGAGAAAGTGAGAAGTGGAGGTAGGATGGAATTCTATTGGAAAACTCTGAAAATGGTGTCCTTGCATTTCCTGCTGCCAGGGAATTCCCTTTTTATAGGGAATACAAAGCATGGAGGGGGTTCCTCCTTGGTTACAGACACAAGGAATTCCCTCAAATGCTTTCCTTGCAAATGGCATCCACTACCCTTCATCCTGGGGCAGAAGGGGAAGCATAGAAAGGGCTCTAGACAAGATAAGTAGAAGAGTATGATTTTACTTCCTTTTGGCAATTGGTTGGTTTAGGTAGTTTTCTGCTGGGCATATGCCTGGTGTGGGTTCAGCTTAGTCAGGAATACAAGGGTTATTTTGTTGTTACTTTAGATGTGCTGCAATAGATTTCTCTGCAGAAATTACTGTGGACCGAAGGCAGCCAAGCATGTCAGCATGAGTGTGACAGTTGTTGACTATAAGGGCTTTTTTTGAAACTGGAGCCTGAATTTGTGCGCTTACCTTTTTGCAAACTGAGTCCATGCCAATGCCCACTGTAAACTGGATGAATCATGAATTTTCTTATATTTATGCTTGCTGCCATTGTCTAAATCAAATAACCCAACACTTTTCTTATTCTCACATTTCATTAATTGGTTGCCATTGTACACTACAGGTGGTGTTTTGTGTGTGTGTGTATGTGTTGTACATTTTATTTAAAAGTGTCCTGAGATTTCTTGGCTATACTTCTTGCTATACTTCTTGAACTTGTTGTTGGAAAAACTTTATGCTATAAAATTGATGTAGGGGTCAACTGTTTCTAAATAATTGTTAGCTGTCTGATGAAATAATTATCTCATGTGCATTAAAAAAAAAAGACATCTAAAATAGTATGAGAGTTGGTGTGGACCAGATCCTTTATTCCTTTATTTGATGTAGCATTAGATGAACTCTTATATGTAAATGGAGACAGAAGGAAAGATCTGCCTGGACAGATGAGCTTCAAGGATTGAGGTCTGTAGTTCAGAACTTTAGTGACATTTTTGTCTTGTTAATTCAACTTCACCAAGTCCACAAATATTCTTCACAGATTGATAACCAGCAAGACAATGCCCTTTCCCTACGATTCTCTCATACTTTTACCAGTGGACACTGGATGATAAATCAAAACAAATAATCCAGTGTAAAAGTACTGAGAGAATAATTTCTGATTCTCATCCAAGACTATTAATGCAGTTTCATTTGGGTTGTTACCTAGTAAGGAAATGTACTTCAGCAGAAGTATCCAGCAAGGCAGATGGAGAATGGAGACCATGGTGAGCAGCGGGATCTCCCAGCAGTATCAACAGGTTTTGTATGCATGTCAGCAATGCTGTGCATGTCCAGCTTTGATGGATTTTGTTCTTGCTGTTACAGCTGTCAGTGGAGGTTGAGGTTGTTGTCTTATGGGAGAAAAATAAGTTTCTTTGTACAACTGTCAGTCTAACACTTCTTGACACATCCATGATTTGTTTGTACTGAAGTATTAGAGGCTTTGCATGTTATATCTTGATATGCACTTTGCCACTGTGCTTAGAATCTGGCAATTAACTGTCAGTTTGCAGCACATTCATTTTTGCATTTTAAACTGAAGGGAAGAGCAAAAGGAAAGACATTGTTAATACAATAAATAGATGAATGAAATATAGGGGAAGCATAGAAGAATAGGGAGCAAGAAACATAAAATATTTGCAAACTCTTGCTTTGTATTGCTCATTTTGAGGTGAGTTCTTTATTCTACATGAGTAGGCCACACACCATCCAAAGAATTTCACTTACACTGGTAGGTTTTGATTTTCATTATTTTAAAGGAATTTTTTCAAGAACAACTGGGCTTTGTAATTTTTATACATCAAGGAAAGCGTGTAGTAGAAATGGTCCTTTTTCTTTTGAAAGAAACTGACAGTAGTAAAAGCAGGTGCCAGTGTGGGATGCAGAATATTTAAACCATGCAGCTTATCCTGATTAATAAGAGTTCTATCTGTCTGTTTACCAGACTTCAGACTTCAGTGTGGTGCATAGCTTTTGAGCTATTTTTCTATTTTGCTTACATGCTGAGCTAAACTTGAACCTTCTTCAATGAGACCTGCAGGATAAGATTTCAACGTCAAGTTGTCCTTTTCTTATCCTTGTAAGAACTTGAGGTCAATTTGTCCAACGCAAATTGTGAAGAGCAGGTAAACAAACAATTACTTAGGCTGTTATTCCCCACAGCTCATTGTTGTAGGTGCAGGTTTTATCAGGCGAGTATTCTGCTTCATGGTAGCTAATGAAAAGTCTATATGCCATTTGTAAGATATAATCAGGAGCTCCATCAGCAACTTATAACTACTATAAATCTTTAATATACCAGAGGTAACTTAACACACTTTGGAAGAAAGATTTTTAGAGCAAGAGAAAGATCTATATGCCTTTCATTTAGGATACCACCTAACTTATAATTCGACAGGTGTCTTGTTCTTTAACTGTTGCATTTCAGCTCAGGCCTTGCAGATTGGATTCAGGATTATTTGAATGGTTAACTGCAGGCACTGTATTGTGTGGCTCACTGCCTAGTGTAACTCTATCATGGCTGTGACTGGCATTTGACTCATTTTATATCCATGCTTGTAATTTTTCCAGGCCTTACAGGCTTTTAATCACCACCTCTTTATTTCTACACTTTCCACTATTTCTATTTCTATTTCTATTCTAGTGTAAACTTAAAAAAAAATGGTAGCCAGAGCATGTACATAGTGTTGCAGTATGGCAACGAAACATTAATATTTAGCTACTGCTCAAGGAATTTTTTTTCAGCAGAACTGCTTTGAGTAGAAGCCTTTCCTGGGGGGCAGAGCCCAAGCACTACTGGAGCATTGCATCATGTAATCTGCTCAGAGCTCCCTCCGCAACCACTGCAGGACACGTCTAGAGCGCAGCAGCACTGCCCTGGGAATGCTTAAATGTCTGCGCATTGTAGGATTCCAGGGAGAAAGGACAGAAGGAAAAGCTTAGCTACGACTCAAATCAAGTAGTTAGTAACTTAATCTTGAGACATCACCCTGAGAATTCTTTCCTTACAGCCTCTTTCCTTTCACAGCCTCTTTTTAGAGTAAGTGCAACTTGTCTGTAGTCGGGCCTAATAGTACAAAAACTTACCCGCACTTTCACCTGAGACTGTGGGGAGCAGTTGACCTCACAGGTTCTCATTTAACATGCATTTAGTTAGTACTGGGTTAACACATCCTATTATGGTATTTGTAGTACTGGGCTGAATTAATAATATCAACCCATTGTATCTTTCTAAGCATTGGTTTACCTTCTGTTGAGAGGAAGATGTTGAATGGCTTATGAATGCAAAGATAATTGAAATTCCATTTTGAAAGAAAGAAGAGACAATTCTGCCAATTATTTAATCAAAAGCTACATTGAAGATGAGTAAGTGGATAGATAAGTATTATCCAGAAATACACTGGAAAAATTGGCGTACCTTTCTCCATCAAAACAGAAACTATTGCAGTAGGAAAAACTTAGAATATTTGTCTTCCCCCCTCCTACTTTTTGCATATCGAGAGTGTTGCGGCCAGCAGGACAAGGCCAGTGATCATCCCCGTATACTCAGCATGGATGAGGCCCCACCTCCAATGTTGTGTTCTGTTTTGGGCCCCTCACTACAGGAAAGACATTGAGGTGCTGGAGAGAGTGCAGAGGAGGGTGATGAGGCTGGTGGGGGGCCTGGAGCACAGGTCTGATGAGGAGCATTTGAGGGAGCTGGGGCTGTTTAGCCTGGAGAAAAGGAGGCTGAGGGGAGACCTTATTGCTGTCTACAGCTACCTGAAAGGAGGTTGTAGCATGGAGGGTGTTGGTCTCTTCTCCCAAGTAGCAAGTGATAGGATGACAGGAAATGGCGTCAGGTTGCACCAGGGAGGGGTCAGGTTGGTTATTAGGAAAAGATTCTTCACAGAAAGGGTTGTCAGGCATTGGAACAGGCTGCCTAGGGAAGTGGTTGAGTCACCACCCCTGGAGGTGTTTAAAAGATGTATAGATGAAGCTCTTAGGGATATGGTTTAGTGCCAGTGTTAGGCTAATGGTTCAACTCGATGATCCTGAGAGTCTCTTCCAACCAAAACGATTCTGTGATTCTATGAATGGGAAAACAAACAACAAAAAAAAATCATAAAAATATTTTAGATAAAAATACATTCACTTGGAAATGAAGCTGTAGTTTTGTGTTTAGAGTTCCCAGTTTCTTCTGCTTAACACTTGCTGTAGCCCCTTTCAGTCCCATTCATCCCTGTGCTTATGTACAGTAAAGGTTTCTCGTCCTCAGATGCCTCAATTTTTTTGATGTCCCTGGTCTCTTTCAGATAATCACTTCCAGGGCCACAGGTCTTTTCACAATATGCCTTTGCAGCATACATTTACTACATTTCCAGTGGAAGAGGTTGTAACTAAGCAGGAATATAATGCAGTTTGTCAATTTTCAGTAGGTATCTTGGGAAATCTTTTTTATTTGTTCCATAGATAACCTGTGTGTGTTTAAGCAGTAGTCTCCACCAGTGATTCCTGTCTTCCACCCGATAATTCACTTCAGTGAGAATTGGATGTTCTGAGTAGAATGCAATAGCACATATCAGGCTTATAAGTCTGCTAGCACAGATGTTACAGCAAGTAATAAAACCAGCAAAATGGAATTAGAGCAGAATAAGTCATGTAGTTTTCAGAATTTTCAGTATATTTTGAAGTGATCTAATGGTGACAAAATTGTTCTAATAAAATGCAATCTGCTGTGAAATTAAAATGCACGATTTTCCTAATGTGACAATGCCTTATAAAAATGAACCCTCTGCAATGAAGTCAGTGTGTCAGAAATTAGACATCCTTGATTTTAATATAAAGAGAACCTAAACTTGCCTCTTGTTTAAAAAGTGGGATTTTAGATGGCCAAGAGCTGACGTGTTTTCTAAGGGTTAAAGAAAAATCTTTTGGAAGAGGAAAGAAAAATGCATTTTAAAGACCTCCCTGGGAATAGGATTTTAAAAATCCTCCTTAGAAAAACTAACAGCACCATCTCCTTTTCCTCTTCTTGAAACCCTTTGGAGCTCCCTGCAGAGGATAAAACTGCTGCAGAGGCTGCCGGCATCCCTGGGCTGCGGCAGAGCCACCGCCTGGCTGCACGGCAGCGCTCACTCAGCTGGGAACAGGGGTGTTGGTGGGGGCTGGCTGCAGCCTCACCAGAGCCAGGAATGGGGCATCGGAAAACCGGATAGATGCCCTGAGTTAGAAAAAACAACACGTTTCTCTATAGGAATTTTCAACAGGCAAACTTTTTGCTACCTTTACATGTATGAGAATAGTATTGTCTTGCTACTCCAAAACAGGTGAACCAGATGTTACCAGATGTGTTCAGCTGGCGCAGGTGGCTGTCGCTCTAATTTCAGACACAAAGGAGAAAAACTATATTTCCCACTAATAATATGCCTCTTAATTTTTTTCTAAAAGTTATAGTCCCAGCTTTACCACCTGCTATGCTTACTCAGCTGTAATTACACTATATGCTGAGAGAATGCAAAAGACGACACCGTGTCCTACTTTAATGGATGGCAAGATTAAGTTCTAATTTTACACTGCTTTCTTCAACCCTCTTTCAGGGACCAAGTCCCCCTGCTTTTGGATTATATATATATTATTTTGGGTGCCCCTGTTTCATACCTCACTTTCAACTGTTTTGCATCTGTTTCAACACAGAGCGAGAGTGGGATGAGTTTGAGTGTCCTGGGATATAATTGGTTAATTAATCTGCCAAATGGATATATTTTTCATACTGGTGGATAGCTTTAGGTCAATACCCTTTATAGTTTAAAGTTTGCTCTGTCTTCTTTGTGTTGGATGTACATACTGGCAGCTGCTCAAGCTCACACAGATGAAGGGAATTTTAATTACCTTGAGGAAGTTAAGAATGCTTTTTCAAACATACTAGACTATCACTTAAACTGGATTATTAGCCTTTCTTTTTATTTTTCAGAAGTTTCAGCGGTAGTTTTTAAAGGATATTCAACTCTGTATTACACCATTATTAACCAGGCATATTCTGCAGTTTGCATTCTGTCTTTAAATTTTGGCAGCTTTTTCAGATTTTAGAAAATAATATTTTTTTAAAATTACTTGATATTGCTGAGCTTGATCTTTCTAACAGTTTTTTGCAAATACAGAAGGTAATTCCTTTTAGCTTTGTATTATTAACAGCTTTTCTTCTTTTTTCCCACATCCATATTGTGTAATGTGGTATTTCTTCCAATGCTGGTGTCCAGGCTTACATCAGTGAGAATATAAACAAACACCAGTTTTCTTTTCTCCTTCCCTCCTCCCTCTTTTTTTTACAGTGGTGTGTGTAGAAGAAGAAAATTTTTCCTGGCAGTGCGATTGTATATGACAGCAGGAAAGACAAAGATAAAGTAATACACACCAGTTATTTGAACAATGCAAGTAGAGAAACAATGAGTTTCTTTTAGCCACCAGGGAGCAATGAATTTGTGTGATTTGACTGCAGGTAATATTTCTGATGTAGTCTTGGTTTGAAAAAAAATCAAACGTGCTTTATGTGCTCAGAGTTTGAGGTTTTGTGTCTTTCCCACTCAAATCAGCATAACCTTTTCTTGGATCAAACAGTGCTAACCATAGACAGTTACAAACATGTTTGGAATAAATTAGCTCGTAAACATTTTATTCCCATCCCTTAATGGGGAATTCTTCACAATGCACTGTCAAATATGATGAGATTTCTCATTTTATTGCTCGCTTTATCTACAGTCTTGTAATTGCACTCTCAATGGCACAGCATTTGTGTGGAGCAATAGTGACATTCAGTGCCCGGTTAGACTACAACGTGATTAATCCTCTGCATACATTGCTTAAGGGTCTTATAATTCATATTCTCTTGTTTTACAATGGCAGATATGAATTCAAGAGAGAATCTGAATATGCAATAAGCTCATCTACATCAAATATCAAGTTGCTTGAAATACTGAATATATTTTCCAGAGACTTGACCACATAAGAATGATCTGCAAATATTTTTCCACCTAACAGTGCTGAATACTATACCTGAGGATATGGGAGTTTATACTGGTTTTGGAAAAATTCTGGAAATTAACTGCATTGTGTGGTATGCAAACTCTTGTCAAGCTTTTCTTGGTCATGGGTTAATTGTAAAAAGCTTTACTGGTGAGGACTTGAGAGCTATCTAGTCTGTCAAGAGTCATATGGGATAGTTATTAGTGGATTGCATATTAAACAGTATTACGTAGGGATTTTAAAGAAAGCTACATTTTTAACTGGGGAACTTAGTTCTGTTTAAGTGAAACAGAGAAAACAGTTCAACTCCTCTTACCTCTTTAATTAGCCTGCTTCGCTTCTTCGAATTAGGAAGGACAGATATGCATCATTTAAGCCCTCTTTGTGGATCTTGCATGGGGCAGTCTTCTGGTGCCTAAGTCCCTCAATGTTCCAGATAAATCTAACATACTTTTCATAGGCCTGAAAATATGCAAACCCAATTTTTTACTTACAAATGTAGAATTTTTGTCTCAGCCTATATAATGGATGGAGAAGGTAAAACACTTCTTACTATGCCACTGTGCAAAAAGTCTACTGGCAGGAAAAGAACCCAAAGAACATTGCTTCAAAATGCAAGTTTAGAGCACTGACCTATGTTTCAGTTCAGCTTGAGGACAAACAAGGGCTTTCAGGACTATGTTTACCGATTTACTGGCACAAAAATAGAAAGAGGTTTTGATTTCTAGCTCTGGGGTGTCTCTTAAATGGTGTTTTACACCAGGGTTACCCTCCCTTTGTTAAAACATCTTTGCAGCCTTCAATCTTTGCTTACTGAAACATATCCAAGATTGGTACTCAGGAGGGCAACTGCAAAGTTAGAATAAGTTTAACTCATTAAGGCTCTTTTTGCAGGCTTTTCCAGGGTACTTTTATCACACTGCTCCTCAGCCCTACAGAGTAGGTTGCTTTGTTTCTGCTTGCTTTGCTAACTGCAGGCTTTGTCTTGAAGTCGTGGTCTGGTCTGGATACCTAGATGTAAACATCGATAGTTTATTAATCCCAGGTATAAATCAATTGAAATCAATAGAGGTAGACTGGTTTAAGTTTGGCTCCTAATCCATGTTATTGGACTGAATTATTCTCTCTTTTACAACTGAGCAGCCCTGCTGATTTCTGTTAGGCAACTGAGGGCAGAATTTATTTCCTGAAGTCTCTTGGAGGGAGATGCAGCTGAGTGAGCTACCAATACCAGGCTACAAGTAGTGGATTGAACTGTCTTGTGGTGTAAAAGCTGTAACAAGGTGGGTCAGCTTCTGTATTGCTGTGCAGCTGGTAGTTTAGTCTGGTCACAGAAGACCCTCTCACACTTGCTGCTTACTTCAGTTCTTGCGGTTGCAAAAGGTTTGTGCCAGTCACCATCACTTTTGACGGACAGTTCGCAGTCACCTGGGCTGCCCACGTCTCACTCTTCAACCCCGTTCCCCTAATTTTCAGTGTAGTTACCAGCTTTGTCTCCCCAGACAAATGGACTGAGCTCTTACTGCCTTGTCCACAGCCCAGCACCTAAATGCGAGTCCAGCCACGTACCCTGTTTCTGGGTCCATACGCAGCTGCACAATTGGCTTAGTGGGCTGAATGTTACACCTGCCACAGGTGGAGAGTCAAAGTAGCAGGTGC
Source organism: Pampusana beccarii (assembly GCA_013399365.1). Lineage (NCBI taxonomy): Eukaryota > Metazoa > Chordata > Aves > Columbiformes > Columbidae > Pampusana > Pampusana beccarii. The sequence continues at coordinate 435,754 of VWYH01003020.1, forward strand.
TTTTCTCAGTTGTCTTTGAACTGATGTTTCACTTTGAACATGTAGGTAACATCAGATTAATTTACTTTAATACAATGTGTTAGGATGTGTTGCTGACCCATGGCTGCTATTGTATTTGCCTTACTCTTTTAAATAGGAATGTTCAGTTAGTGAATGAAAACTTACTGAAGCCTGTAGGAGTCTATCAGCTTTCTTGTATAATAATTTATCACATGTCAGTGAGAGAGGTTAATTTTGATGGCAATTAATTTATGGCAAACATAACCAAACAGTATATGTATATTAGTGTTAACTACCATGATTCAAAGGTAGCAATTAGCTTAAGTGACAATTAATAGAAACAAATTGTAACAGTGAGTACATGAACAAAAATCATTCAACCTCTCCGGTTTATTTAATGTAATAAAAATATACTGACTTAATTGATCTTTAGCTGCTGTAAGTAAAAAGTAGTGACATGAAATAGAGTTTAAGTATTGGCTTCAGGGAATTATATTTTCTCGTGCAATAAGATACAGTGACATGCACATAAGTAAATACTTTATGTTTACCATTAAAGGAATGACGTACATTTCACTGTAGGAGGATAAATTCTGTAAACAATTAATATGGAGAAGTCTCCCTGTTTTTAAAATAGTAATTGCTGGATGCAAATGCGATGGGACATACATTGCTAAATTAAATGGTTATGGAAATATCTTGATAGAGGATATTTTGTATCTTCTCTGTTAACTCGTCCTTCAGGGCACACTCAAAATTTCTTTGGTATCATCACCAATTTAAAACTCTAGTATCTCTGTCTAGTCTGGGTTTTGTTGATAATCTGTATGCCACTACTGATAACCCAACCTTTGAAGTGTCTTCAGGGACTGCTATTAATGTGATTTTTTTTTTTAAGTTTTATGTTTCCATATAAGAAACATCAGCTGCACCATGTAGACCATTTTAAATAACTGTTGGCAATTTTTGGTTTTGTTCTGTTTTCTGTTAATAGTTATATTTTTGATGGAGAAAAAGTTATGATTAGGCAAACATAAGAGATTCAGGCAGTCACAAGCAGCCTGGGCTGTGTTTCATCACACAACAGGAAGCTGAGTATCAAGGGAGATGGTTAATTGCCATTAATTTCATGTGTGTGTGTCATGAGATGTATTGACATTTCCAGGAGTGTAAAGGAAGAACGAATTAATTTATCGAAAATTATGTGGCACCCAGATAAATTCAGTAATTTTGTTTATACTCACCATTTAAACACAAGTTGCTGTCAGAAAGAAAATGAGGAAAAAAATCCTCTCCATTCTTTCTGTGGCTTGTAACAAGCAAGTTAAAATTAAAACCAAAAATATCATTAACTAAAATCCCTTTGTTTTTTGTTAAAGTAACAAGAAAGGTAGTCTTTTAACTATTAATCAGATTCACAAGTGAAATTAAATAAATGAACCAATGAACCAGCAATGATATTAGATTAAATCATTAGGTGGGCACTTGTACCTGCTCAATATTGTGGCTAACCACACTACATGGTAATGACAAGAAATCCTTCTCTAAACCGAAAGTTAACTTATTTCCCTGTAGTCTAACATACCAGAAGAGTTTGGCCACTAATGGTGCTTAGGATATTTTTCTTTGGTGAATTTATTTAGTCACTTTTTGAAACCTTTTGTATTTCATTTTCTTTGTAATACCCTGTGGCCATTAGTTTCATAGTTTAGTTATGCATTGTGCAATGATTTGATTTTTTTTTTCTTTTTTCTTTTTTCCAGAACCAGGTGAGTGCTTAGTTGGTGAGAAGAGTCATAGCTGCTTGAAATCTCCTGGATGCTGGCACACCATCATACCTAATGACTAAAGCTTCTGTTTAGTCTTGTAAAGGTAATATTCATTGGTTTTGCTTTAGCTGAGGTTGGTATAGCAAAATTGTTATGAGAATGATTACTCCTCCAGGTCTCATCTCTCCATCATAACAACTGCCTCTTTGGTTGGCAGTTTGGCTTCCCAGTATACATGTCTGCAAATGCTAATATTTGTCTCTTAGGACAGCAGTCCTGCTCTACCTCCTGTTGTTTTGTTAGGCTAGTTGCCAAAGATAGGTCAAGAATTTTAGGAATTGAGAGCTCTTCTTTCTGTGGCCAAAACGTCTTCCATGTAATATGTTTTTCTGACTGGCGTAACTCTCAAAAGGAATTTTCTAGTGCAGAAGTGTTTGGAGTAACACTAGCACAGGATACTTGCACTTTTTTTTGTTGTTGTTGTTTTTCACCCAAGGTCTAAAAGAGAATTAAAAACACCCTTGGTTATTTTTCTTTACTTCGGTTTCGTTTTGTGAATGTATTTACATACCAGAACTCTCCTGCATAAAATGTATTTGGATGAGCATAACTGCAAAGCTAGGTTCAACTTTTTCTTTAAGCTGCTAATGTGGCATTTAGTCTTGTTGAGATGAAGACATAAGTTAACAGGTCATTGTCATTGTAAACCACTGTGTGAAGTTAAGGGAAGCCATTAAATTTGCCAGTCCCAGCCCTTTCAAAGCTAGAAGCTTCAGTTTTTCCAGATGATGGTGACAATTCTGTGCTCTAGTTAGTTTTATTGCTTCATAGCCAGTATCTCTCTAATGGGATTGGCTTTGATCCTGTTCCCAGAGAGTAAATGTAGGAAAAAGTGTCATCATAACTAGATTAGACTAAAACTGGGGGCTCTGGCATGGGAGCTCTAGATGCTGGTTTGAAGCTCTCTGGTGTTGCTCAGCCTTTTAAAGTGATTGGAGAGTTTCAGTCCAGATCATTTTCCTTCCTGTTCTTTTGAAAATTATGGATCTACTTTGCTATTGTGGAAAATCTGTAAATGGACGTCTGATGGAAGACAAACTAAGCTACTTCTGAAATTTTTTTTTTCTTGGCATTTGGTAGTTTCCCCTCCAAGTTCAAGAGTAGCCATGCTATTGTCTGCATTCTTCATCCAACTTCAGCCAAAGGTTATAATTTCCAAATAAATTACCCATCTCTTCAAGAAGTCAGTTAAAAACTTCAGCTAAAACTGCTTCAGTGCTTTCATTACAGTCCCTACGTGTTAAAAGGGTTAACATAACCAGAGGATATTGTGCACATAGAGGTAATTTACCTCATCTGCAAGTTCTCCAGATCATGTCTCCATACATTGCTGAATTGTGTGGATTTATATATTTAAATGGACTTCCTCCTTAATTTGGGCTCTGCAAAAAAGTTCTCATTCTTCAGTTCTTTTAGAAGAGCAATATGGGTCATATGCATATATTTGATACAGACTTCAAGGCAAAATATAGGTGGTCAGAGGTAGAATTAGCAGCTCACCTTAGATTCAGTATAGCATCGATTTCTGACAACCCAAGTTAATGTCCAATTACCAGGCTCTTGGCTTTTTGTTCTAGGGAGATTCTTTCAAACTGTCTAGTTGGAACTGCTCCGCTAAGTAGAAATTATATATGTGTTGAAGTTACCGCTCTTATTTCTCACATGTCTTTATAATCCTTCATTCTGGTCAAGGAGCATTGAATTAAATTGTACAAAGGCAAGAGATCCAGCAGGAGATGTGGAGAATGACTGTAGAGGCTGATGGGAAAACATTCACACAGCTTAGTGACAAAGCAGGGACTTGAGAATTTAGCAGGGAGAGCAGGAACAATATTTCTGTATGGGATTACTCCTGTAGTAAAGAACAGGCATTAGTCAAGTATCCTTATTTACCCATGCAACACCATAGGAACAGTCAAAATGACATCACCTAAGTGTAATTAAAACAGGTGCAAACGATGTGATTTCCAATAATAGCTTAAAAAAAATCTCCTGTTTATAGTAATTATTTGAATTTTTTGGAGAATGTCATCTAGTCATTATTACTGTGACACTGACTCCAACACACTTGGAGGCCAATATTCTGTAAGTTGGGAACTGTAGAACATGGTACTATGCAGCAGTTCCCTTTTCAGGTAGTACTAAGCTTTACCCTGGCTGTTGCATGGACATTCGATAGTGTATGCAGGGTGTTCCGAGTAAATTAGAAGCAGTACATTTAGTTTACTCTGTGCTATCTTGTGATTTCCCTGACAGCACCCTTGCTGATAGTTTCACTGACCTGTGTCTCATGCAGTGATTGCATAAAATTGTATATTAGTTGCCATAGTATGCGTTCCCTTCCCCAGCTGAGATTCTTTCTCCACCTTTTCACTCACAGTGATGTGTAACAGCTCAAATCAGATCACACTGGAAGTCTGAGCTCCTTTTGAGCAAGTCTATTGCTGTATATTGTCATTTTGTAATTGTGTCAGGAATCAATGGAGCTGCCTTTTTTTTTTTTTTTTTTTTTTTTTTTTTTTTTTTTTTTTTTTTTTTTTTTTTTTAGTTTTTTTTTTTTTTTTTTTTTTTTTTTTTTTTTTTTACATAACAAGAACAGGATGAAATCTCAAGTTAGAATCAACTTACTTGAAATAGCTCTTTGTATTTCAGATTAAATCTTGATTGTTGTAGCTCTCATGTTGCTATTAATAGCTGAAAATAAAGTGTGATTTCTGTCAGTTGTGTTAAAAACACCTTACATACTCTCTAGTTTTGGCAAGCTTTGATCAGTGTTTTCCCTACAAACAAGCCAGAGACTCACTCCTGGGCAAACCTTCTTGTTTTCCTTATTTCAGTTTTAGCATAGCTCTTTTGAAAACAAGTTTGATAAACCAAGCTGCTTAGAGCTTATCCTCTTCTTTCTTAGGAAGTTGCCAATTTGCATCTTATTTGAAAGTCCTTCTTTAAAATGGGCTCTGCTTTTCTGGAATAAGATAGCAGATTTTCCACAGGAGTTTGTTTTTTAATCCCTTCCCTGTTTTTCCAGCAAGCATATTTCGGCAGCTTTAATTTGTCAGTAACCCACTTCTGAGTCAGCTCTGCTTTATGTACTTAAGTTTTCTTTTCTTCTGCACTAGCATGAAGATGTAGGCTCGCTCTCCTTTTAATTATAATAAGGTAGATAATTCTCAATCTGCCAACTCTTTTTGCTTTTCACTATCAAAAGAATTTCTGGAAGGGGGTTGATTTAAATATAGCTTTTTGTTGCAATTTAATTGTGACTTTTCATACAACGATTATTAAAAAAAGTGAATCTTCTATTACATTCTGCCTCCTGCCACGTAAGGGCCCTCTTCAGGGTGTTTTCGCCGCTGTATCTCCATGGAGATGGCAGGTGGGAGTGAGTTTATTCCACTCATGTGCTGTGAGTCAGCTCCATCTGAGAGCCAAACATTTATTTTAACGCACCACTCAGCTAATAGGCCTTGCTGGGTGCAAGATACATTAATTGAGGCCCAGCATTTTGCCAACATCACTAAGTAGCTTCTGGACTGTGTAATCTCAGTGCCCAGATGAAGAGAACGTCCATGCAGGTGGAGTGAGTGCAACTGCTTGCGCCTGTGTTTGGAAACACACACTAATTTTTTCAGTGATAGTGTTGGTAGACCACAAACTCTTCCTTTCCAGCCTTTCCCAGAATGATCTCAGAAATTTCTAGGTTATTCTGTTAGAGTCCAAATCTTTGAAATTGAGCTAATCCTGGCTGGCTTGATAAACGGAATTTACTCAGACCAGGATAAATGTAAAATTGGAATTTCATCAAACTTTATATCAAAACTCAAACACTAGACTTACTGCTTTGGATTCTGCTTCAGAGTATGAGAAACAGTGTGAATGTAGCAGACTGCACCCTCACACCTGTCTCCTTTGAAACTCCTTGCTATGACTTTTGTCTTTACAGAAGACCAAGCTGAATATGAGCTTGAGTGGTCTGGTTTTTAAATTCTAGAAGTATATTTAGCCAGCCCGGAACAGTCTCTTACACTTGATTAGTATTGGTGAAGTTGCCAAGTTTGAATTAAAAGCTATAGTTTCTGGTCTCTTTTCCTCAGGAATCAAAATAATGTTTTACATTTTAGCAGCACAACCACCATTTTACAAGTCATTCAGTGGTTTTTTTTTTTTCCAGACTTTGGAAATCTGGCCTTTACTGGCTTTAGCTGAACTCCTGACTCAGTGGAAATATTCCCATTAATTTAAAATAGAATCTATCCCAATGTATTCTGAATTAACAAGTAGTAAATTGGGAGAATGGGACAAAACTTTTTACCATCTTCTTGTAAGTAAAAGCATATTACATATTAACACTTGATAAAGTCAGTATGAAGTTTTCAGTCAGTAATACTAGAGTTATTCAGTTAGAGAGAGATGAATATTGTATCTGAGAAATGAATATGAGATTGCTATTGGGATCAACCTTAAGATTTGCCATTTTTTAAGAACCTTGGGGCAAATGTTTTGAATATGTCAGCTAGGCTGTAAAAACATTACTCCAATCTATTTTCTATAACACCTGGAAGGAGAGGCAATGAAAATTTTATACTCTCAATGTAGCAGGAGTTTAGCTCCAGTTCCTGTCAACCCTGTTCAATAAGTGTGACTGCAGGTTCATGGTACCAGGCTGGAAGAAATCCACTGGGTGATGTTTACATGCTAAAAATATCTCAGTTCTTTACACTGATTATGATACTTACAGTTACCAATAAACATGGGATACCACTACAGCAAGCCTGTGATGTATATCTATAATAAAATGTGATTTACCTTTCAAAACCACATTATGAATCCAAAAGTTGAGGCATCAATATTTTTGTGGCATCCCGAGCTCTAAAATTAGCCTCCCCTGTATACAGAACTTGCAATGGAGGTTATGCTGTGGTTTGCTCAGCACTCACTGGGCTCCTGGAGAGAGGGTGCAGACTGTCTTGTGGTGAAGGAGAATATTCCCACAGGTACTAGAAATGTTTGAAGCCATGTATGCTGACTCCACACCTATGCCACAGATGTTTCAATTTTCTTGCACACCCCTGAATGCTCATGATATAGCTACCTGATAGAAGGAAAGGTGGTTTTTTAACTGTGTTAGTGACAGGAGGCTGGAAGATTTGGGTGTTAACGCAGAGGTCTCTCATTATACCTTTGTGATCCCTTTCAGCTGATTTTTCTTATTGTTCAGTTTTCCTTGTGTAAGTCAGAAGTATATTTGTAGTTGATTCCAGGCTAAGTTAATCCATGTCTATAAATTGCTTTGAGATCTTTTGATAGGAAGCATCCTAGAGCTACAATGCCCTTTTCTTGATTTTTTTTTATGGTCAGTTTTCAGAAGCAAGATAAAACATGGCTTTTATAACATTTTTCTCTACAGTGCTAACAAGAGTAGCTAAGGAGAAAGACCTCCATATTTAATCACTGTTTCAGGATTGCTGTGTTTTTAAAAGGAGCTTAGCAGCTGAAACTCATGAGTCTTTACAAGTGTCTTAGAGCAATTCAGGTTCTGTGAGTGACATTTCTCTAAGGCAGGCTTTTCAGTGGGAGGCTTCAGCTTTCACAAAGTCTTTTGTTGTTCCAGTGTCAAGGTCATGCAGCCTTCATAACTGACATGTAAAGAAATTCTAGCACATACAAAATCAACATAATAGTTGTCTTTGATGCCTCCAGGCAGTGGTAGTAGTTGGGTATAATTTTACATAGTTGACAATCATTCCATTGTGAAGTCCAGGAAAAAAGCCTTTCATCCGTGCTGCTTCCTTCTTACAATTATTGTTTTAGTCTCATGATATTGTAGATCGACCTTCTATTTTACTCCAAATAATTATTCTGTCACCTATTGATATTGGAAAGCAATCTGTATTAGTACTGAATGGTAGCTTCTGCTTTGTCTTGTCTGCTCAGGGAGAGCAAATAGTTTTGAACTGTCACTGTATATTCAACATTGCATCTTTTTTTTTCGAAACCATAACCAATCAGGAAAAAAAATGCCTTCTTAGTTGCTGCCAGTGTTAATCCATTCGTTAGCTGGCAAAGTTGATGAATGAATAATCTCTCTAGAAGCTGGGCATGCTACCTCTCCAGTGCAGAGAGGGTGACCTGATTATAACCTGTGTGATGTGAGTGACAGTTCAGCTTGCTGCTGTAGTTCTAGAGTTGGATCAATGCTAATAAAGGGTGGAATGAAGAAGGGTTATAGAAGCAATAATGATCTCACCAAGAGCTTTCAGGCAGTGAAGAACAGCACAGTTTTACTTTCAGCACTTCTCACATATTAAACTGATAGCCAAGTCACTTTTTCTTTAAACTGAGAATAAACAGTCTCTGTAAACACACTATGTACCTTGTCAGATTTACAGTCTTAGCCTTAGTTGCCTAAAGAGCAACTCTTAAAAAAAACAACTAATCCAGCAGTAATCCTCTGAAGTGCTAGCTTTGTAATGTCTCAGTGGGATACATCTTACGTACAATTAATACCCTAAAGTCAAGGCTATGTTTTACAAGATAGGAGCACTTTTGACGAGTACATATGTGACTTGATATCTGGAATGCCCAGGGGTTGATATGTTTGTGCCCTGAAATGTGGTTGGGTTTATAATAAATTGTTGCCAGATTCAGGAAGCCCCATATATATGTACACTGATTTGAATGCAGTTATTTACACAACGCATTCAGCAGAGGAAAATAAGGGCTGCTGTTACAGATCTGCTCCATGAATAGCAGGCTAGATGTAGATAGCTTACATTTGAGGGGTTTTCTGTGCTATTTGAATTTGATAACAGCTCTTTCAAGGCCGTTATTTCTCCTTGTTGTCAAAATATTTTTACTAATGTGGTTTCAATGAACTGCTGAGATAATACTTTTAGCAAAAAGAGTATGGTGTTACCATAGTTGGTCTTAATTGTCTGCATTAGGTAATTTCCAGCACGAAACAAGAAAAACATCAATTGGCACAGACCCTAGTAAAACTAGATACCTGCAATTTCAGTAATTGTTCCAATTTGTAGAGGTTTATAAGGATGCATTTGTTGTGTGACATTCACATCTATTTCATGTTTGCAGTTTACAAATAAATAGAATCCAATACAGTATCCTATTATAAGCAACCTAATGGATTTAAATAAAAAGGCAAAAATAGTTTCCAGCATGATTACATTGAGTGCCATGGTATTATACTGGAAATGCTCTGTAGAATTTGAAGAACACAGAAGGAAATATGCCAAAAGCACAATAGTTATGCAACAGATTCCTTAAAATCATCTACATTGTTGGTACTGAGAAGAAAAAAATACATATATAATCCCTCTGGCTCTGTGAGGCCCAGAAATAATGGCTATTTAAGTTTTCTTTAAAGCCATTTGCACAAAAACTGGGGATTAAGGCACTGGTTTATTGAAGTATCAGTATCACCAATGCACTTTTTCCACTTCTTTCTTCATTGGAGATATGGGAGTAGCAACTTTGTGTGAGTGACAATACACAGGGCTCTGTTCTATATACTCCAGAGAAACATAAAACACATGAGATTGTATTTTTAAAGGTAGTGGAACATGACATTTCATATATAAAGGGACATACTGAAGAAATCCCTAATTGAGACAAAGGTGCAATGAAAAATAGTTTGCGGTCATGTAATTAATGACCATTTATGACAAGTACTGACATGAGACTGAGTTTAGATTGCCTTGGCAAGCTTTATCCTCACGTCTTAGCTCCTCATGGCTGTGTTTTCTACTTGTTTCTGTGATCAAAAAACAAGTTCTGGGAACCCCCTGAAATTCTGATGTGTGGAACCAAATGACGCGTCAGTATGAGAAAACTGGATCCAGCAGCTTCATGGACTAGCATTATAATGGCTCATTTTGAGTCAGGCTCTCAAGAATAATAGGCACATGCTTTCCCTGGGATTGCACAAGTATTTACTGAGAGTTGCAAGGAAACTTGCATAACGTTCCAGGTCTCATGAAAATTGGACTGTGCTAATTTTCTAATCTTTGTCCAGTTCTTTAAAACTGATCCTGTCTGCCTGTGTCCTGTCTGTGCTGTCACGCAGGTTCTCCTTCTGCTTCTTTCCTCTCTACTTCTGTCTGCATTTCTGCCACCTCTGCTCCCTACAGGTGCTGCCAGCAAGAACACTGATGATACAAATCTCATGCCTAGCAAGTCATTCCTGTGGACAGTGGACCTATGCTTTTCAGGCATACTGAGTACGAAGTCTCATTCAGTCTTTCAGCTTCCAGCATGAGCATCTCTGGTAGCACGGGAGGTCTTAGAAGAAACCAGAGAATGTAGGTTTTTGACATAATAATTTGAGGGGCATCCAGTTATCAGCGAACTATTTTCCCTGTATTTCTTAACTCCAGCCCCAGTATAACAAAGACTTTCTGCAGTGTACCTTTTCTCTACTTTCTCTGGCACGTAATTCATCACAGGTTTAAAAGGAGTGAAAGTAACATTAATTAATTAGCATAGCAAGCCCTAAACCGAAACTTTAAATATCTTTTAGTATGTTAAGATTGTCTCTGTTTTATAGCTCAATGGAATTTGGAAGCGTCGATTAAATTAATACAAACCACATGAAAGTTAGTTATAAGAAGAATTAACAGTTTAATTTAATTGGTTTCACCTTTGCATTTAGAAAGGCAATAGAACGAAATTGTCACCTGTAATTATTAGAATGTGATTTTGTTTATTAGTTAGATCATTTTCTGCTCATTCTGTCTGTCAGAAAGGAGAAAGATGGAAAAAGGTAACCAGCATTTTAAAAATCGAATTTTATTTGAATGTTTATTTAAACAACATTGTGAATACCGAAATGCCTTCAGGATATGTAATAGACTTTATGAGACATTGTAGCATTTAGTATTAGTATTGAATTTATAGGCCATAGAAGAAGGAGAATAGTGGTTCATTGTTAAGAATGAAAAATACCATTGTGTCACTTTTCCTACATTTTTTGTATACCCTTTCCTCCACCATCTCCTACCTTAAAAAATTCAGTAGCAGGCCTTATTAGCAAAAATCATGATAAACCAGATGAAACAGATTCAGAAATTTACTGCACTCATCTTAAAAGTCAGATATCCTTGATTTATTGAATTTTCAAACCTTCTAATGCAGCACAATTTGGTCATCATCGAGGTTTCAGCTTTCCATGTGTACAGTCATATGACCTGAAAAGCTTAAATTAGAGTATTGTCTACCAGAAGAAAAAATAAGTAAAATCTTGGGAAACTGAACTTTGCCACCCATCTCCTGCTCCAATCTGGATTTAATTGCAATTCAAAGAAGTTTCGATGGCAAATACTAACAGGTGTTTATTACTAAACGACAGGCACTTAAATATTGGACATCATCACTTTTTGGTCCCAAAGTCAGAAATAGTTGCCAAGACTGAATTAGTGAAGTTATGCATCAGCAGAGCAAGAGGAACTTCTTTTGAATTTCCTTCCTGCAGCTGTTTACTTCTTACACAAATAGAGCATTGGGTACACTTTAACTTTTGTAAGTACTATCATAATTCATTAACCATAATGGAGTCAGTCATCAAGCAATATAACCCAAACATACTTCTCATGAGGCTGTGAAATTCTGAAGGAGAAAATATATTGTGCTATTTAGAACATTCTGCCTTCCTGAAACATCAGACCTGTTCATTTCAAAAGCAATGGAATGATATCTCTGCTTTTCTCCCATCTGTTCCACCCAATAGATTTTTGAATGTTGAATGCTATGAAGCCTGGGTAATTACCTTTTTTCTTCCTGTTTTCTGATGGGTGTAATGCCATGGTCACTGAGACGTTTGGGGATATACTGATATGTGCTAGGTACTGTTTAATAATGAATGAATATGATTGTTTCACACACAAGTTTTGCATATATTGCCACTAAGAGCAGTATTTGATTTGTAGATTTTAATGTTCATTCTAATGCAGATTTTCTGTTTTTATGAATGCTTTTCTGATGTATTGGTGAAAGAGATGGCAAGGAAAAAATTAGTATTAGTAAGAAGATTGGATTTTGTTTTGATTCCAATTTAGAATACAAATTTTACAGAGTCGAGAGCCTGGACATTTGTTTGTGCCACGGGACAAGTCTTAAATGAGGCAAAATTTTTAACCACTGTTGAATTTGCTGTTTCTGTGGTAAACTTCTGAAAAGTGTCTGAGATACAGGTCCTTATTATAGGTCTAACATATATTAGAACACATTGTACTGCTAACCAGCAGAACCTTAGGGAAGATTAAGCAGAGATGGGGTACACTTGTAAGCCCATCCCCTTCCCATTCTGTACCAAATATGGTTCATGGTTGCACAGTACGTAGTCCAAATGCAGTCTTATCCTAGAGATTCACTTCAATGACAGTTTAAATAGCAAAACATTAAAATTCATCCTGAGATCTTCATTATCACCTGGCCTAGCATTTAACTAACATTTTCTCTACCACACCTCCTGTTTCTGCTGTCTCAACTGCATTTTTATACTCTAGCTGGTGTTCATGGGCTATAATGCTGACATGAAGGAAGAATAGCTAATGCCAGAGAAGCTGTACTGTTCACTGTGAAGCCCTATAAATTCAGCAACTCCTGATATCCAGTTTTTGAAATGCATGTATGCATCTCAAAATGACGTGGTACGCTGAGGTTGCTCCAGGCTGGCATATTTGGTCCCTGCACTCTGCTTGCTGCTGTGCTCCATCAGTGTGAATCTCCAGTGGTTGTAGCCTGTATTCACTACATTTCTTGGGGTATCAAGAAGAAGAAAGGTTTAAAGGATTTAAGTGCTTTGTCTTATACATGCATCCATTTAAATCTTTTGGCCAAAGCTTTTATTGTTCTTTGTTAGTGTTTAAAATAATAATCTGTTGCTTTCATGGAAATTAATGTTTCATTGTGATACTCACTCAAACTGGAGGCTTGCCAACTCTTTATGCCCGAATCCTTGCTTTTGCAATATAAGTGTTCTTCCATCTTTTTCTCCCCTCCAAATAAATTACACTGGCTATAGTGTTTGTTAATCAGTTTTAAATTGTACTGGCACTGTGTCCTGTGAAACCCTGGCTGCAGATTCTTGCACTGATACACTGGCAACAAGAAAGCTGACAGCTGGCCCTTTTTCAGGAAAATATAGTCTTTCTACATGGAAACAAAGGGACAGATTCGAGTCTCAGCTACACCATTGTAAATATGAGAGTATCAGTGGGTGTCAAAGGAATTCTTTTGAACTCAGAAGTGTGAATCAGTGCACATTCTGGTTTTACAGAAAGTTTTAATATCAGAAGAACAGTTGGAAAAAATGTGGTGGGTTTTTTTGTTGTTTTGTTTTGTGTGTGTGTGTGAAATAATCTTGCAATGGTATCACAAATGGTTTTATATTGTTTCAAACACAAATGGTTGCTTTATCAGATATTTCGTGGTTGGAACTGGGGTTGAATATGTGATGCAGATTTTAAGGTTTAGTGACAATTCCAATATTGATTTAGGGGGAAAAAGGTTTATCAGAAAACTATGTACTCATTTGTACATTCATTCATGCTTTTGTCTTTGGATTAACATGTAATATCCAGTTGGCTGACATATGAAAACATGGTGCAAAATAATTTTTAAAAGTGGCTGTATGATTCTTCAGTATTTTAGTGTTTATTTCATTTTCAGCGAATGACAGAAATGCAACTTTTAAGGGAAGCTTGGAACTGGCTGAGTTCATTGAATGGAGCACTGACAGTGAAATGAACCACTCTTTGCTTCATATGGATTTAAGCCTCACTTACAGGAGAGTTATTATTATTTATTTATGCTCCAGAACCCTGCAACAAAGATGTCTGTTGCATATTCTTTATTCATTCTACATGCAGAATTTGCATATGATATCAAACCCTAGGTCATATAATATATGTAATAAATTGCAGTATGAAACAGTTATGAGAATGCAACCCTCAGAGCAGGCTTTGGGGCACATAATTTGTTTTAGAGCCCTATCTAAGTGCCTAAATAAATGCTTGGATTTTTCAGAGCTCCTGAGCAGACCTAATCTGCTTTGAAGTCGTGGGAAACTGCAGAATGGTCTTGGTGCACAGAAATTGATAAAGATGAGAAAAAAAGAACTTTATTTCCTGACTTAATTCAATGCTTCAGCCACAGGACTATATTTAGCTTGTACTATCACACAATCAGAACCAAATGTATTAGACGGAAGTGGTGTACCTGAATAAATGAAAAATGAAAAGTTTTTCGCAGTTCTAGAATTTGTGACATGGTCTGCTGTGTGTTTTTATACTTTAATTTGCTTGCTTATAAGGCTGTTCTGTGACAGCCTTCCTCATACAAATGTAACTTTTTTCCTGCAAGAAGTCCCACTGATTTGTAAAAAAAGGGTGGACAGTGTGTAGGTTTTACTGATTTAAAATAAGCAGTATCATAGAATACAGATGTTAGAGGAGATAGAGGTGACAGATTTACAGCTAATTCATTGATCTACTAAACGTGGTATAGAATACTTTCAGTACTTTATGGAGAGTATCTGTACATGACTCTTTTATGAAAAGAATTCCATCATTTTCTGTGGAAGATATCTCACTTACCAGTAACCTTACAGGCAGAAATAGATTGCAGTCTGTTGAAATAAGGAAATGAGCAAGAGGCATCAAAGTAATTTTTTAAAACAGAGACTTAGAGGATGAAAGGGCATTGACGATAACCAAATGCTGTTGCAAAATCTGCCTTCATGAGTGGAATAGTGACCCAGGACTGGCATTAGCAAATGTTACTGTTCAAGAGTGTTTTCATGGATTGAGACAAGGAATTACTGCTGTTTTGATATCTTTGTGAATTCTATCCATGGAACTTACTAATTTAGGGTTATATGAATTTTGCGCTTTTAATCAGAGATTCAATCTCAGGCCTACTACAGAGCAGAAATGTACATTGACACAAATAGCAAAGATAAATAAGCTTTTTCTGCATGTTGGTTACAAAACACCTGCATTAAAGGAATTGTGTTAAGACTGTGAATTCCACATCTGAAAAGTTAGGAAATGCCAGAGTAAAGACTGCAGGTGCACATATGTGCATAATCTTTTCCTTAGATCATGCTGCCCACTCACTAGTCAGAATGCACATTGTGCATAAACATATAGTGCTAGATCTGCTCTCCTAAGTTCTCAACCTACACTGAAGGTTAGGCACGTAAATACTGCTCAGCCCTACAGAGCACTCAAGCTGTCTCCATGCTAGCACTAATTAATCCAAAGTGTGTCAGGTTTGGCCTGACAAATCTTTGTTGCTTAAGCAGCTAAAATGCTCAGAAGCACCTTATTGGGGTAGAAATGTGCCTATTCTGTGCTAAACTTCCCTTGCCTTCTAGGTTTATGGGGATTGTTGCCTAAATTCAGGTAGTGAAGAGGCTTTTGAAGATGGACATTAAGCCTGGAAAAAGGATTCTGGGTATCTGCAGCTTGAGGAAGTTGGGACGTATGTGTGCCACTGAAATCTGATTATTCTAGAAGGTACCTTTGCAATGAAAAAAAGCAAAAGAAATACTGAGGTACAATATGATATAAAAATGCTGGGAAATCAGCATTTGTTTGGGATGACCAGATGGGTGATTTACAACTTGGACTACAATTTAAACAGTTCCTCAAAAAACTGTCTATCATGCACATCTATTTTGAAATTGGAATTTAAAAACCTATGCTGCTTACATATATGTATACATTTCACGTAGAGTATTTTTTCTGAATTTAAAATATAAGTGAACCAGCATGAAGCTGTGTGGCAGAAACTAATCACATCTTTACTTATTATATGATTTCTGTAACAGTTCATGTTTAGACTAAAAGAGACTGCAAAATAATATCCGGAGAAGAGTTTTGAGCAGATCTACATTACAAAAAGAAGAAAAATATTGCAGGCTTGTGGATCATATGTATCGAAGTATAATTCTCCATGGTGTCTCAAACTGGACATCCAGAGGTTTGAGTTTCATTTACTGAAATACTGAATATTCTTTTCCTTCTCTTTCATTTAATTTTATTAAGAATCCTAAAATAAGCATTGCCAAAATGGGAGCTTGGGATTTGTCTCTGGTTGCTTCATATGTATTTGTTCTTAACAGTGAACAATTTTTATTATCCTGCTTGTTGTTTTCATTCTCTTCCAAGTTCATGCCTTGCTGGTATGATTTTCTTTTAATTTTCTGCCCTGCTTCTCGTATCCCAGAAAAGTATGTTGCACTACTTTTCCCCTTAGCTAGCTTAACCTTCTATTTCACATCTCTGATAGATTTTAATTGCTTTTGGTGATATTTGAGTTCATTCTACAAAGCTCCTTACAAGGGATATTAATTGCAATAAAAAAAATCCCAGTGTACCAGTTTGACATAATAATCTATAATGCTTGAATGGGCTTATAAAGAGTACTGAAAATATGAATGCCAGCATGACCTACATGTGAGACAAAAGCTATTCCCTTAGGGAATGGAGATAATTTGCTTTAGTCTCATACATTATGCATCTCCTCTTTTACACCCCATTTCCATGAAAAATATTTTTTGTTATGTATCAAAGAGTTGTTAAAGTTGTGAGTGGAGGATTAGGCTCAGTTTGTTGGCATGTTAAAGTTTTGCTAGGATTTCCGCAGTCTTGGTTCTTTGTTTCATATTATCTATTCATAATTTCTTTTTTGGTTGATGCTTTTCTCTGAGTATTCTCTTTCCTCCGTTATTCTTTGAAGAGTGAATGCTGCTGATTCCTTTTTGTTGGGGAAGATGCACGGAAATGGGAAACTTTATAAACAAAAAATATACTGTAAATGTTTTATTGGTGCAACCATGCCAGTGATTAGTAGTTATCCACACTATGTTAAAAATTCAAACATCATTTTGTTCTCACTTACCTCTCCAAAACTGATGGATTCCTTGACACACAGAGAATAGGGTTGGCCTCTCATGAAGTTCTGTGTTGCCTCTTCAGACACCTTGCAGGATTTATAAGCAGAACTTGTAGCTAAGAGAATAGTTCAAGGTACAATGGGTATTCAACCCTATAAGCAGGAAATCATCTCTGCCACAACAGTTAAGGAAATCATCCCTTTATGGCAAGTGAGTTGATTGGGATGGATTTTTCACCTACTTTATACTGAGGATAAAGAGATATAGATTAGCACTGCTCTAATTTGTTAGTATCCTCTCTAATTTGTTGGTATCCTCTCTAATTTGTTGCATATTGCTTTCCTTTTTCAGGTTGTAAAATAAAAGAAATCAGAACAGGATCTTTGAAGGTCATAGATCTCTAATTTTGCATTCCCTGGTCTTCTGAATAGATGTGTATTATATGGGTTAAATAGAAGAAAGCTAGACAGTTTTCTAGAAAGGAACATGCCATTAACCTCTGTAGTGGGAGCATGATATAGTAGGTTTTTTGTTTGTCTTTCTGAAGGTACCTATTTATTTGAGACGTTTGCTGAGGTGCCTCCAAATTAAGTTTTTAATTTACAACCTTAACTATATCTCAACGCATAGGATACTGGTATGAAAAATGTGAAAAGTAAAATATTACTTAAAAAATTAATAAGCTCTGCACACAAATGATGTTCAGGTGAGGCAACTCCTCTTGAATGTCTATCCAGTTTACTAATTGTTCGTTGTCCGTTTTTCATGGGCAGTAATATTTTTTAGACAACTATGTTTATGGTGTGTTTCTTCTTAGGTTATCTATCATTCAACAGTTTGGAAACACAATACCAGTATAGCTGATGTATGTAACTGTGGACTAAAAGACATTGAGGATTTTATTTTTGTTCTAATATTATTCGGCAATACTCATCTGGATCTCTTATTTGCATATTTACATTTTTATATTAATAGGCAAGTATTTTTTTAATCTGTCAGTAAAAAGAGACATTCATGTCATTTTACCTTGTACAATAATGCTTATAGCATCTAATTTACCACAGAGGTATTGAATTTGAGCATTATTCAAATCACAGTGTGACATGTTTTATGGTGAAGGACCTGAATGGGTTGTTATTACTGTGCCATTGGCTAATATGAATGCTTTAAAATATATCACTTGTGTATTAACCAGAACATGAGAGAAAACACTGGATCACCGGCTTGCTGTGTGAAAATACAGAAGCAGCAACCTGACAGTGTGAGGAAAGAGCGAAATCATCAGAGAGTGGCCTGTAAGGTTGTCAGACTCTGAATAATGTTTGAACAAGTGTGAAGCAGGAATATTGTTAGATGATGCATGTGATGTACGGCAGCCTTATGCCACTTGTGGCATGGAAATACTGCTTTTCTCAGATGAGTTACTGTGTGTGTCTAAACCCCGAATATCATTTGTCTGCACCACACTGTGTTAACTGTGGTGTGCTATATTTCCTGCCTCAGAAGTGAATATTTTGTAGGTTATTTTGGTAGCTGAGGTTCAGGTAGGTTTTTTTGTGTGCATGTGCTGTGTGGTTTGTTTTGTTTTGTTTGGTTTGGTTTGGTTTGGTTGGTTGAGTGTTTTTTGGCTAACTTTATGATTTGGATTATGTGACAAAAGCTAATGGGGGAATAGCAGCCACTTTTCGTCTTGTGATAATAACTGCAGTACTTACAGATTTACAGTGGCTAAACACATTGTATTAGAGAAATTAATCCTGATTGGCAGTTCTAGCCTCTAACAAGGTGTTAAATGCTACGGATTCCTGTTAACTTCAGTGGGAATAGCATTTAAGACTTTAAATTGCACTGGAGCACTGGATGCAGAAAATCTATGGTGTTTTTGATCAGGAAGGCATATCACTGCTTTGTCCTTTTTACTGTTGAAGAAGTGAAATTCTTATTGAAGAATGCATTCTGTTCCCAAGGGTGTAATTCCAGTGTTGTGGTGTTTTTTTAACTTGTTCAAAATTCTTGTTACTGTATAATCAGTCATTTTAACTATGTGTTTCTGATGTATTTATCTCTTTAGCTGTTGTGTGTATCTGTTCCCCTGTGCTTTTTTGCACTTCTCCATATTCTTGAAACATCCTCTTTCCTTTTATGCCTGACTCACTCTCATTCTTATTAAAACTTGTTGTCTTTGTCAACATTATTACAAATAATCTATAGTACAACCCTCTCTTCCTGCTCTTGGAAATTAAAACACAAAAGAAAAACTGACCCCATTAAAAAGAGGACACAAAAGAAATTATACGTGATATACTCACTTGACAAGCCATCACCTCTAAAGAAAAATATTCCTGCTGTTGTTATCTCTTGTCCTTTCTTATTCCCCACCACGCCCGTTGTGATTATTTATGGTTGTTATGACTTTCAAATCCTTCGGCTTCTGTTTACATGAAAATAGGAAGGATTTTCAGAGGCACAAATGGTGGATACACACCCAGTCCTTATAGAAAATATTGATTTCTGCTCTGTATGGGTACACAAACAGCAGCGTATTTGCAGCTCTTTCTCATCGTCACAAGGGATTTTGCTGGTTTGGTCACTAAACTTCAAGAAGATCCCAACAGGAGAGGATGGCCCCCTATGTCTGTGATCAATATCCTTTGTTCAAGGCAATTTGTAACTATAGTTTGCCTATAAATACATGTTGTTTTGTTTATGTAGTACTCCTGGTTTAACTCCAGCCAGCAAATAATCACCACACAGCTGCTTGCTCACTACCCCCCTGGTGGGATGTGTGAAAGAATCAAAAGGCTAAAAGTAAGAAAACTCATGGGTTGAGATAAAAGCAGTTTAATGAGTAAAGCAAAAACCACACACAAGCAAAGCAAAACAAGGGATTCATTCACTGCTTCCCATAGGCAGACAGGTGTTCAGCCATCTCCAGGACAGCAGGGCTCCATCACACATAATGGTGACTTGGGAAGACAAATACCATCACTCTGAGCGTCTACCTCTTTGTTCTTCTTGCCCCAGCTTTTATGTTGAGCATGATGTCCTATGGTCTGGAACAGCCCTTTGGTCAGTTGGGGTCAGCTGTCCCAGCTGTGTCCCCTCCCAGCTCCTTTGCACCCCCAGCCTACTCGCTGGTGGGATGGTGTGAGGAGCAGAAAAGGCCTTGGCTCTGTGTAAGTGCTGCTCAGTAATGGCTGAAACATCCCTTTGTTATCAACAGTGTTTTCATCACAAATCCTAAACAGAGTCATGTACAAGGTACTGTGAAGAAAATTAACTCTATCCTAGCCCAAGCCAGCACAGTACCGCCTACTGACAACATTAGTGTGAGGCCAGGAAATGTCTACCCATACAACTGTCTATATATTACTGCTGTATCTCAATTTTATTTTAAAGCCATTTGCGCTACTGCTTATATCTACCCTGTCTCCCTTTTCTTCCATGCTGTGCTGTATTCTTATTATTTCCCTGGTTAAACACCTTGTTCTAGTAAATTCAGCTGTGATCATAAACTCTAGCTTGTTGTTGATGGTAGTTAATAGGGTTACCTTAGGTGTTGTGAAGCGTTACCAGATGTGGAAGTTACAATTCTAGAATTTACTAGAATGTTCAGCTCAACTTGACTAGCCAAATATCACTCAGTGCAGGAAGTAGGAGCAGGGTTGGAGAAGTGGAAAGTGACCTTCAAGTTACAGTTTTGTTGTCCTGACCTTGGATCAGTTAGGGCTGTTTTGCTCCTAAAATTATCTGAAACAGTTTCCAGTCCACTTTTGCTCATCCTATGTCAGAGGATACCTTATTGGAAAGCCATGAAACTTGCCTCATCAGTACCTTCTTTTTTCCAGTCCTATAAAATGCAACTGGAAAGGACTCCTGTTAATTTTCAAACTCAAACCCAGCAGGTTTAATTATACGAGAAAGTGGACAAATGGACAGAGATGCAGTGAACAGTCACAGAATTGAATGACTGCCAGCACGTTACATTGAAATGATATTTAGAGGCATCCATTTCCAGAATGACAGTAGTTGTAAAAGTCATGCAACAGTAGGCACTGTTAAGTAGGTGGAGTGGAGCTATGACTTCAGAAAACATTATTCCAAGGAGCAGCATTACATCCCTATGGCTAGGTGTTCCTGGAGGTGAGCCACTATGGATATGTGTAAAGAAACGTCAGAGAAAAATAAACTATGTAATATCTGAGAGGAAAGGCTAAGAAGAGCTGGAAATGCTTTGACGTGTTTGAAACTTTCTCTCAGACTGCATTGACGCTAATCAGAAATAGTTTATACTCGCACCTTTATGCTGATTTCTTAAATATTTTAGTGTGTTACCATCATAGTCAAAGTGGGAAACCTATTTTTAACATGATGATGACTTACAGCTCAGTTATTAACAGCACGTACCATCTGGTTAGGTGGTTATAGTCCAGAGGTAGAAATTACAAGTCATTAAATTTTTGATGGAAGCCCTTACCTATACTGAGCACTGTTTTGGATCCTGTTATTGTTGGTGTTACCTTCATTGTTATGCTAGTTGCAGTGGTGCTGTAATTTGTAAAAGCTATGTGTGTCATTTTTGTGTTTGTTCACAGGTGATCTATTGCCTAAAAAGGGAATCACAATGTTTTTATCTATGTCAAATACTTTTTATGAAGCAGAGAGAGTGCAGTTATAGATTATTGTGAACCTCTAGCCAATTCTGACTGAATGAATAATGGAAGAAACCTTTCCTGTGTAAAATACCTTGTAATATCCTAATGTGAGTTGCAAAATAATAGCGAAATTACTGTTCTGGAAAACTTAAAATCTGTTGTGTGTGAACATATAACCCTGAAAATTGGACTGGTTTTACTGATACATTTTAAGTGCATTGAAACTTATTTATTTTTCACCTACACATCTTTGAAGACATCCTTAATGTGCTCTTGGAAAGGTATGGGTTATATGAGAGAAGAAATAATAAATATGCATACTGCAGAATCTGCTTTGATAGAAGTTTTTGTCCCAGATGTGATTATTGCATTTCTAGAGCAGGATATTGCTGCTCTGTTCTTGTCTTTTGTTCACTGAGGGGAATTTAGTTCATAGTGGTTGGCAGTAACCCCATGAGTTGTTCCACAGCATCCTCGCTGCTAAACTGAGAAAGTGTGGACTGGGCGATCGGGTAGTGAGGTGGACTGGGAACTGGCTGAAGGAAAGAAGCCATGGAGTCGTGGTCAATGAGGCAGAGTCTAGTTGGAGGTCTGTATCTAGTGGAGTGCCCCAAGGGTCAGTACTGGGACCAGTACTATTCAATATATTCATCGATGACTTGGACGAGGGAATAGAGTGCACTGTCAGCAAGTTTGCAGATGACCCCAAACTGGGAGGAGTGGCTGACACGCCAGAGGGCTGTGCTGCCATCCAGAGAGACCTGGACAGGCTGGAAAGTTGGGCGGGGAAAAATATAATGAAATATAACAAGGGCAAGTGTAGAGTCTTACATCTGGGCAGGAACAACCCTGAGTTCCAGTATAAGTTGGGGAATGGCCTGTTAGAGCACAGTGTAGGGGAAAGGGACCTGGGGGTCCTGGTGGACAGCAGGATGACCATGAGCCAGCACTGTGCCCTGGTGGCCAAGAAGGCCAATGG
>VWYH01003020.1:458458-512262 GCA_013399365.1 Pampusana beccarii
GCTGTGATATCAACATTATGCCTTTGAGTAATGGTTCACCAGCAGGACTAAGACAG
This sequence comes from Pampusana beccarii, assembly GCA_013399365.1. Classification (NCBI taxonomy): domain Eukaryota; kingdom Metazoa; phylum Chordata; class Aves; order Columbiformes; family Columbidae; genus Pampusana; species Pampusana beccarii. Next base: position 458,515 of record VWYH01003020.1, read on the forward strand.
TCACAATCTTGTCAAGTTTGAAAAGACTTGATCAGGGCAAGAACATGCCCATTCTATTATAAAACACTAATTTTAGCTCATGCTTGAATCCCTTTATGGAACATTACCTGCTATGTGTAGACTTCATTTTATCCTCCCAGCTTTAACAACCTTAGCAGTCTGCCTCTTTGGCTGAAACAAGATTGTTACAATTGTGTGTGGGAAGAACCTAAGGATATTGGAACACACCAGCTAATGTTCCTTTTAAAGAATCCCCCTTACTGTATACAGTATTAAGAAGTCCTCCCTACTTGATATGTGACATATGCCAGGAGCTGATGATATGCTACTTTCAGACGACTGATTAGATGTGTTTCCTCCTACTCCTCAAGTAGCCTGAGGTAGCTATAAACCAGCTCCTAGTAATTGGTGATGGTGGTGCTAACAGCATAAAATATTTAGAAAAAAGAGTGGTGTTCGCACAGGTAGCAAAGCTTAAAAAATTGAGATTTTCAACAGTGTTATATCAATTCAGTTTAGACAGAGCACTCCACATTCATTCAAAGTACTTTTTCATACTAATTAGATAATCTTCAAAGGCTTAATTACCATTTTTAAATTACTTTTGTATCCTGGATAGATACCGAAATGCTAATATCTTCACAACGATATGCTTTGTAGATGGGGGCTGTGTTTTCTAATAGTGCAGATATAAAGTATAGGGCAGTACTTCTTACAGACATTAAAGAGTCAGAAGGAAAACCAGTTCAGCTTGATTATGTCTGTGTCTACTCTAGTGTGATAGGATCTTGCTAAACTTTGGCAGCATTATTTGCACACACCTTAAGTGCTCAGAGAGAACATAAGAAAGAGGCAAAAATTTTGTTCAGGGGATGTGACTGCTCTTTCGCAGTTTCAATACTGAAGAATGAACTTAAATCAGCAATATTAATACAAAACCGCTGTCCATATGTGTGTGCTTTTTTTCTGAGAGGAGGGACAGCATCATAAACTGTTGACAGAATCCTAAATATTTGGGGATCATTTTGCCTGTGTACTGAGCATCTGCAGCAAGGCTCGGCATTCTGTAGTCATTATCACTTAAAAGAATGAATCCTGTCGGCAATTGCTAACCTAAGATATGTACATCCTTTCAGTTTTAGGCCAGTCTGCTCCTCTAACAAATGTAAGAGTGACTTGCAAAACACCTAATCAGAAACTACAGGGACTACTGACCTTGCAGCTTTAGACATTTTGAAGCCTGCACAATTAGTTGAGTCTTGTTTAAAGACACGTCTTGAGACTGTTGGTTTAGGTGTCCTTTAGCTGAATGTTGCTCGTTATATGCTAAAGTGATTATGTAACCAATATGCAACTGTGTAACCAATTGGCTCTGAGTGATGATAAGACTTTGTATACAATGGGTATTACTTTTCTTTCTGGTGTGCCGGCTTTATTCCACCATCCGGACTTGCAGAAGTCTGTAATAAACAATATCTAATCTCTGTGTGCTAAAATTTGGCTTAGTTGTGCACCAGGTGACAGAACCCTGGTTTTGGGACAACAATTCCACCCCCTGAGCTGAGAGATTAATTTATTTTAGTTACAGCTGGCGGCTTAGAGCTGGGTGTAGCCGTGGTGTAGCTGGACAAGAGGAGGGTGCAGCTGCAGTATTGCCCTTAGAAATGCAAGTGGAGGAAATTATAATCAATGTAGGCCCTCTTTCCTTTCCTGATAAATCTGGCTGCAGGCTCATCCATAAGTGATGTGTAGTTTTGCACCTATTAAGAGGAGAGGGCAAAACAGTGAATAATTATACGTAGTGTAGATAAAGTATAATATTTGTGCAGGACTTTATGTGCTTCTCTGCTTTTGGATCTTAGCACACAGAGTCTGTATGTTTTAATAGGCACTTAATCTGAAATGATCTGTAAATGATGATGCCAGTAGCCAGTCAGAAAAGTAGTTTACAGATTACCTGGTGATAGTTTTCACAGAACACTGATCTCTTTCTTTTAAGATGCCATTAGAATGCTTTTTAACCCAAATTTTGGGCTAATATTTTAAAAATTATTATTTTTTTAAATTTTGTTTTTTTAAATAGTATGATTGGAACTACGCTGTAGCTAGACAGTGATTTTTGAACACTGCAGGTGTTCATCCATTTTATTGACAGGTTTACAATAAGACTGAATGTGGACTGCATGTGTTTGTAGGAATGACTCTCATAGCCACAAAAAAATGAGATTTCAAAGTTTTAGCTGGTGGCGTCCTCAGAGTTTCTTTCTGGTGACCATAACTGCTTCCTGGTTAATATACAGATATATGCAGTTTTGATGAGACGTGCTTGTTGGTGGCAATTTAATTTCTAAGGCTTTTTTTTTTTTTTTGTTTTATTTTTTTTTTTTGGTTTTTTTTTTTTTTTTTTTTTTTCTCAAATGGAAGAGGCAGTAGATCTGAGCTATTCCTTTTACGGCTCTGTCAGAGCCAGTTAGATCTTAATTGCTTTATTTGCACTGCTTAGCAATTTACTTAGCATGTAGGTTATCCTGACCTTAACTGAAAGTTCTTAGAAAAATTTCCAAATCAAAGGAAATAAGCATGAGAGAAGGGGGCTGAGTGTATAGAATTCCCACATAAACGAAACAGAAAATTTGGTTCTCTAATCTTGCTTTTGGGGTCACAAATGGCCATATTACAGAATCACAGAGTGGCTGGCATTGGAAGGGAGCTCTGGAGATCATCTAGTCCAACCCACCTGCTAAAGCAGGTTCACCAAGAGCAGATCGCACAGGAACATGTCCAAGTGGGTTTTGAATGTCTCCAGAGAAGGAGACTCCACAACCTCTCTGGGCAGCTTGTTTCAGTGCTCTGGCACTCTCAAAGTAAAGAAGTTTTTCCTCGTATTCAGATGGAACCTCCTGTGCTTCAGTCTGTGCCCATTGCCCCTCATTCTATCGTTTGGCACCACTGGAAGGAATCTGGTCCCATCCTCTTGACATCCACTGTTAAGATATTTATAAACATTGATGAGATCCCCTCTCAGCCTTCTCTTCTCCAGGCTGAACAGACTCAGCTCCCTAGTCTCTCCTCATAAGAAAGATGCTCCAGACCCCTAATCATGTTTGTAGCTCTCCACTGGACTCCCTCAATTCCTTATCCTTTTTAAACAGAGGAACCCAGAACATAGTCGCAGTACTCCAGATGCAACCTCACCAGGGCAGAGCAGAGCAGAGCAGAGCGGGAGGAGAGCCTCCCTCGACCTGTTGGTCACATTCTTCTCAATGCACCCCAGGATATCGTTGGCCTTTTTGGCTACAAGGGCACGCTGCTGGGTCGTGGTCAACCTGTTGTCCACCAGGACTGCTGGGTCCTTCTTCACAGAGCTGCTTTTCAGCAGGTCCACCCCTAACCTGTACTGGTGCCTGGGGTTATTCCTCCCCAGGTGCAGAACACTGCACTTGCCCTTGTTAAACATCATCAGATTCTTCTCTGCCCAGTCCTCCAACCTATCCAGGCCTCACTGAATGGAAGCACAGCCTTCTGCTATGTCACCCCTTCCTCTCAGTTTGGTATCATCAGCAAACTTGCTGAGGGAATATATTTCCAATATGTTTATTTCCCAATGAGTATTACCTTACTCAGAAATTGTCATTGTTGGAGGTGGCATAAGCAAATTCTTGAGATTAGTGAACGTGATTAACTCTGGCAGGAAATGAATGCAAGTTCTAGGGAATTCAGCTGTTTCATTATTTTTAGCTACTTCATGACCTATCCTGATTAAAAAATACATATTTATTAAATAAACTTTACAAACTGAGAAATGGTTGTTATTTGGCTATCTAAAAATAAGTGTATCTAGTCCCCTTCAGTGTCAAATAAAAGTTATAGAACAGGAGGACCTGTAGGAATTGGCGTTGCTACGAACTGTTGAAAAGAATGTCTTCTCCCTGGAAATACCTTCTGCTGAGTAAAGACTTTTTAATGAAATTTCACTTGCTTTAGCAGAGGCTGTGGTGACATATCATGATACTGTGCCTACTGCTTGGTGTACCTGTGTGCAAGAGCTGTACCTTGTCTGGTTTGCCTGGGGACCATTCTGTTCAGAGCTGTCAGGTAAGCAGGAGGCTGGGGATAGGACAGGGAATAGTGGCTTGTGATTCTTGAGTAGGCACGGGGAAGGGGAAGGAGGAGGGCAGCATGCAACATGCTGCAACAGATGTAGCCCGTCACAGGAGATTTTGCTGCAAGGTGGCAGAAATTTATGCAAATAATGGAAATACCGAGTGGAAAAATAAATGCTCGCGTTGAAGCTCTCAACAGACTCTTCGCGATAAGCAGTTTTTCCATAAATTATTGCAGACTTCCTAAAAGAGTCTTCCTGAGTACATGAAATGACAGAGGTTTTTTGGCTGGTTTTTTTTTTTTTTTTTTTTTCTTCCAAAGATTTCCTAAGAGAGTCTATGTGGATTTTTTGCAGAGCTCACATCAGCATTTTTTGTTAATTGTTCCTGATGCTTCTCCATATTGTGAACTTTCTAGCAGAAAAGTAGCAGCAGATTGCCTTCCCTAGAGAGGAACAAAAAAGTCTGTTGATGTGATCTAAAAGAGAAAGGGGAGAAAATACTACTTAAAAATAAACGTTTTCATTTCAGTGCATACAGAATGAGCTGTAAATGACATCAAAGAACTTAACAATTGAACGAAAAGCCACATTTCTTTCAGAGTTTCTCCTCTTAACTTGTCTGGATTTTTGCTGAAACTGGATTATTACTATGAAATTACCAGAAAATCTACTTTTGCAGTGATGTTGACGAATGAACTCTGTTCTGCATTGGTTAGGGCAGTGACAAGCTATGACTCTTATGAAACTTAGGTTGATATCTTCTCTCAATCTGTGCTCACCTGTTGTATCTGTTACAATGATCTATCATGAGGGTTGTCATTTTTCTTTAGCGGGTTCTCCTCCTTGTCACATCTCTGTTCTCTGTCAAGCATAATGGAATTGCTGGACACATTTGAAGTACAAAAATTAATGGTCGTATATTCAGAAGGAAAGAGAAGATAGGGCTAGTGTTGTTCTAAGGCCTGAAGGAGGCTCATAGAATAGTTTCTACAAAACTGCTAAAAGTCTATACCTGCTAACCATTCTGGTATTGATTCATAAAACATTTTGTATGTTTGGACCACATCAGGTTATGCACAATTTAGGAAAACAACCAAACAATTAGAACTAAGTAGGTGATTGGGTTGCTTCAGCTGAAAGCTGACCATGGGATGGAGGTGACCTTTTCACATCTGGGGCCAAAAAGAGCAAAACCAAAAGAAAAGCAGCCTCCTTGTGACACTTTTTGATAAAATACATGTAGATATCATGGCCAGAATTCAGGCCTCTGTATATAAAATTTGTGAAGATTGCTACCTAAGTTTCAGACAGATGTGAGATTTTGGCCTCCCCTCACCTCTGCCTCCTTTCTTACTGTCTTGAGCTGTAGCAGGGTCTGACAACACGAGGTGGAATTTTGGGGTCTTTTTCCACAGTGCTTATTTATTGAGAGCCTCCTGATCTGGGATTTTTGGTATCAATTCTGTGGGCAGCCAAATGCTTTATTGAATCTAATCCTCCAGTACACGCTCCAGCTGTGGCAGGTGCCACAGCTGCAGGGAACAGAAACCATGTGGTGTGGACTACTGTGCAGATAGACCCCACCACTGGATGCAAAATGAATTGTCTAGACCCAGGGCTGGGGATGTAGAATACTATTATGATTTCATTTCACTTATACTGTGCAGTTAATTTGAAATGATTTTCCTTCTCAGTCTGCTGGGCAGGAGGGCTTGTGCAGCTTTCCTCCTGAACTTATTTTGTGGATAAATTAAGAATTTTCCACTACAGCCTCGTGAAACCTCTCCTGACACTTGCATGTATTTTTCATTTTTCTGGGAATCTCCATGTGATAGGGTGAGTTGTACTATTTTACTCTGATGTGCCAATTTGCCAATTATTATGCCCCAAGAACAATTTTTCATCATCATGTTGTCAACTTTCATTTTTATGCCAATGATACAGTTATGAGTGTCTTTGAAACGTGACATCCCTGGGTCTTTTTTTGCCTGCCAGGCATTAAATCATTAATGTTTCAAAATCAGATGGCTCTGAACACCGGCAAAATGGAGCTGCTAGTTGACTAGTTTCTTAAATTTGCTGAAGAATATCAGTCCTTTTTTTTCTAACCTTTGGTGACCTCCGGTTCTACTTCAAAGAGGTATTTGATGGTTATGTTTAATTGAGAATTGTTTCTTGTGGTTTTGTATGTATTAGGAACAGCCTTTTATCATTGAAATCTTGCTAGATTGTAGGCATTTCTATTTTGAGACAGAGGCACTTTTCACTCTTGGTATATATTTCAGATTAGATTATTGGAATTCTTTATGTGTAGCTTTTCCAGAACTTTAAATACTTTGAGTGCAAAAGTGTCCCTAATATTTTTTTAGCTGTTTTGCATCTGCTGGGCCTTTTAAAAACTCTTCAAATATTAACACTTGCTTATGATAAACACAGTTTTCTCTTCTTAAAGCTCTAAGTATAAAATTGACTGCCTTATTCCATTATGATAGTCACAAATTTTATTAAAAGTTAGCTTTCTCCATTTACAAAAATAGTTTAGTTAGGCTGGTTATTTGCAGAAGACAGACAAGAAGTGGAAGGGTACTCTCTACGCTTGAATAATCAGGAAGCACCTGCTAGTAATAGGTATCAGTGGGAATATTACAACAATATTGTCCTATGGGGTCCACAGAGAAGCTCTTAGCTTTTTGATTAAACTGAAATGCAACATTTCTGCCTCTTTTTTACACTAGTTCTCATCCATTTTTTCCCTTCATCTTCTCCTGAAAACCTCAACGTCCTTGTACCCTAGTAACTATTTAATGCATGTCTTCACTCCTACCAACCAATTTCTTCTCCTCATGTGACTCCTGGTGTTTGTTATCTTTTTGATTAGACCCTCTTAGTTTCTTTTCCGTCTGTAGGACTTTTTTCTTTTTCTTTTTTTTTTTTCCTTTGGCTAGTCTACTTACTCTTGGCATTTGCTCCTCAGGTCATAGTTTTTATCTTCAGGCAAGTATAAACAGAACCTTTTCAATTGAGCTTACTTTGAGACAACTTGCCATCAGCAGTGAGCAATATGGAAGTAAACTGAAAGGCAATGATGCCAAAGTTCAGAGTTTGGTTTTGGCAAATGCTGGAGAATATGAGCTCATGGCTTCAATTAGTGAGAAATCTCTGTCTGGCCTCCAGCTTGCAGAAGCTTCTCTATTTCTTCTGAGACACATGTTACAGTGAGTTTTAGATCAGTTTTCTAGTGAGGCCTGACAGTCTGTCGTTCCTACAGGACAATGCAATACGGTAGTCTTTAAATGGTAAACATAAAATATGAAATCCTGGCTGTGTTGAAATGAATAACAGGAATTTCCATTGACTTTGCCAGAAGACTGTATAGGGATTATTGTACCTTCTGACTTTAGGGAATGCAAAACTGGATTCTGGAATAAAGAGAAAACACTTGCATACATTGTGCGCCTTTCAGACCCTTGAAAAGCTGGAGCTTACTGATGTTCTTTTAATTACTGGATGATGTTGTACAGGAGTGTGAATCCGAGGTACTTGTAACCCTGCTGGGAAAGATGCTCAGCCAGCTGAAACTGATTTGTATTGCAGTTTGAAAAGGCAGCATCAGAGCCAGCCTGGCTGTTGTTAAATCACTTTCTAAAGCTACTATTGTAAGTAGCTGGCTGTTCAGCTACTGAAGAATCAGTCTGTAACCAGGGATTCGCTTTTATTTTCCTGAAACTGGTTCAGACAAAGCTCTGTGATTTCCCTGGAGAAATCCTTTATGTTCATATTGTTCACTCCAGGTGCTCGGCCACAGCAGTACACCTTACTTCCTCACAGCAATTTACTATACATGTCAGCATTGGCTTCGTGGCTGTGACTGAGATAATTTGTTCTTTCTCATGAAAAGAAACTTGAGAATCAAGGATGGTGGAGAGAGTCTCGTATTACACTCCAACTAAACCCCATAGGGAGAGGTTAATATTACACAAGACTGTTTAATTCTGATTAAAAAAAATCTGTATCGATTGTAATTTTTCCCCCACAACAGCATCTGTGAGCTATCTCGCAGAAACAGCGTGATTCTCACAGCAAAGAAGAGGAAAAGATGGATTACTTCTCTTTGTTACCAGCTTCTGTGATTCTCAGTGTCTCCAGCAATAATAATGATGGTAATGATGGTGACAAACCCCTAAGCTTTGAAAAGAGGCAGCCATGCTGCTATATACAACATGGTGACAGCATTGAACTAAAACATTTTCCTCATGTTCAGATGGTATCTTATGGACAATCTCTTTCTTTTCACTTCTCTTGCCTGGTTATTAATGGAGTTTTGATGCTTGCTTTTATCATAAGGGAGGAAATATCTAAATGTAACTGAGGATATCTGCTGGAGTGCAGAAACTTGGACACATAAAAGAGAGTTCTGCCTTTACAGAAGAGGGGTTTTGTCTGTTCCCAGCTTGTTCAAATTTATTTTAGCATGATAATAGCAATGCTAATAGAGGTTGTTGAGAATCAGTATTTGTGGCTATTTGAGTGGGGGATACACATACAAGCGTTTACACATAAGTCAAAATTTTCTCCACATAATAAATAAGGAGAAAACTTGTGTTAGAACCTACAGCTCCCAAGTGGGTTCACTAAGAGCCAAATTACTCCAGCACTTTTCAGTTTTTGTGGCAAGCAGCCTGAAAGCTGGTTCTGGGCATGGGTAACCGTGGACACCAGGATTCCATCTTCCTTGTCCCCGAGGCAGGCCAGCTGGGCTATCGCCTATGGCTTTTGAGGTCCTGAAGTACCCAAATTAGTCCCTCTTGTCATCTCTGATGGTCTATGGTGACTTCATCATGAGTCCCATGGAACATGACACAGAATGATGCTTAACCTGAAATATTTTCATTCAGGTTTGGGCTCAACGAAGTAACGTTTTCTGATCAGGTTTTAAGCAGATCTGAGTCTTAGCATTTAAGCACTACATTTCCTGAAGACTGAATTTTATTGAAAACAATTTAACAATATCTTCAAGAAACCTGCTGCATATTCTTGAAAGGTTTTGTTCACTGTGTATGTGCAACGTAAAATTGAGAATAAAACTTTAAATAGCTGTAGGCCCTCTAGTGGTGTTCCTGAATTTACAGGTTTAGAAAATTGCAAGACGAAAATGTACCACCTAGTTTATGTAATTTGCTCATCATACCTGATAGCATGTAGTTGTTTGGACTCCATTGTGTCCTCTGATTATTCATATTATGGAAAAAGAACATGATTAGTATCATCTGTGCAGCCCATACATCCTTCTACAAATTTTAGCTTTTTTTCTAATTTTTATTACCAGTACTATTAAGTTCATAGCTCATTTATCTGAACCTGGTTGTGCTGATGTTCTCTAAATATAAAACATAAAAACCCCTCTACTCCAAAGATCTTGCATTCTAACTGTAAGACAAATGTTGGTCAGTTGTCTTAGTCCATCAGCACCCAGCAGCCATGGTTTAATGAGTTTTCACAGCCAGAAATAAACTGTCACCATTGCTGAAAGAAAAAGTCTCACATCCCATTGTGCATCATCTGTGTTAGTGCTCTGCCATCATCCCTCTTGTACAGGGACAGTGGACTGGACAAGGAACTGTTGCAGCTTGAAAAAACCAAAACCATAATCTACATAAAGAAAGTATATCGACTGATTAAAAAATTAACAGTTTAAAAACTACTCAAAAATGTTGGTGAGTGCTAATTGGACCTGCATCATAGTCAACTTCTGTTTATGGTACTTTCTTATGAGATGTATACTGGCAAGCATTCTTTTACGCAGAGATATAATAACAGACTGCTTTTCTGGCAAAGAATGATGATGTAATTAACCCTGCAGTAGGACTTTTCCATTTGAGCACCTACACAAAGAATACCTTTCTTCCTACAATACTTTTCTTTTTTTTTCTTTTCCCTGATTCTGTTTGCTTTGTCTCATCTCAGAAGAGTTGCTGTCAAAGGAGAGTGCAAGAATGCTGGTTGAAGAAGAAAATTTCATTATACAAGCGTAGTTGAGAGTTCTACATAATGATAGCAGATTAACAGTGTGTGGTGTGAAAAATGAATGCAGCTTCTTTTTCAGGATGAATAACTGCAAGTTATTGTAGATCTGTGGATGAAACATTCAGATAAAATCAGCAGTTGTACTGTTCTGCCTCCCTCCTCCCAGTTTGCTTGTTTTTTACTGTATATTTACAAAACTCCGATTTTCCGATATTCTGTAGAAGATGGTAGAAGTGTATAAAATCACAAGAGGCATAGATATTTGAACAGGGAACAGGGTTCATTGGCTTTTTTATGCAGGACGTGGAGGGGATGAAATTGTAACTGCAAGTGGCAGGTTTAAGGCAAGCAAAAACTGGTACTTCAGACAGTACATTGTAAAGCCGTAAAAGCTTATTGTCCCAGGATTTGGGGAATATTAAAGGGCTCAAAAATTGATTAGATATGTTTATGAAAATAAAATCTATGAAGGCTGTTGCCTGTGGCTCAGAAAGTCTGGAAGCCACAAATCATACGAATCAGAGAAAAACATTGTAAAGAACTATTTTTGTATGCTTATTCTGTCCTTACATTCCTGTGTACATCTGCTACTGCCTGCTGTCAGACACAGGATGCTGGGGTAGATGGACTTAGAATGGTGTTCTTGCATCCTCAGAGAAAATCAGGTTTTTGTCTGTTATATTTCAGTTTTCATTTCTTTCAGATCCTTGCTTCCAGACGAGACTCAAACCACAAGCACTAGGTTATCCACCAAGGATTTCTTAATGTCATTTCCATCATAGCTGAAACCAGAAGGAAGCACACATTTCAAGGAAAAGTCTTGCTGAATTTTTTCAGGCCAAATTAAAACAACCAGCTTCCTCCCCAGCTCCCTGGCCTTCTGGAAACAGCAAACCACTGAACAGAGACAAACACCTTCTCAGTGGTCCTTAAAGATTTAAGCTTTTCCCTGAATTAAGATAATGGATCTTCCTTAGACAGGATATCTTCGGGTATTCTGGTGGGTTGCAGGCTTTCTTCGGGTACATGCAGATCAAACTCAGTGTTCTTGCTTTCAGTAAGAATGTTTTGTGCTAAGCACAGTTCTCCACTTTGGTGTCCTTGTGAAGTATTATCTTTATACTTCTGTAAAGAATCAGTATTGTTTTAGGTGTCATAGCCTGATTATATTGTGCCATCCTTTTTTCTTCAGATCTCATAGGCTTTTATCTTCCCCCTCTCCTTTTAAAAAAGGCATGCCTTGTTTTTGTTATCAGATTTTATAAGCAAATCAGGAATATTAGGTCCTGTTATGGCAGGAATGCTATTTGCGTGAAAACTGCTGAATCTTCATAAAACAGGGTTATGGTCTTTCATGATAACGCTTTTCTCAGAACTTGTCGAATAGTTGGGTTATATGAGTTATAATAATAACAAATGCATGATTTTCAAGCAGTCTGACTAAATTCCCTGGCTTTGATAGCTGCTGAGGTTTCATTTTTTGGTGTTTGAGATGCACAACCTCTCTATTTGTATGAAGAACAGATAATTTAAAACTACCTTTTTTTTTTTTTTTCTCCCCACATGCTGACCATGTCAACTGTTGAAAGGAATATTTTTGGTTCCTGGTTCTTCACAGCTTCATGGCACAGTCTTGAAGAAATGCTTTAGTCTCTCTGCACCTCAGTTCCCATCTGGATTGTAAAGTTTTTTGATGATAAACTTCTTAATGACAGGAGATGCCATGCATGCTGTGCATTCAGGCACGGAAACACAATGTTTGTTTTTACCTCTTTTTGCAGGCTGCAGTTTTTAGTATCTGAATTTCTCTCTCTATAAGTTCTTTAAATGCATTTTTTTTCCAGTGGCAGGAGGAGTACCTGATAGCAAAATGAATACTTGATGTCAAGTGGCTCTGTTCATAGGGAATCATTATTCCTGAATGTATTTGTGTTCCTTTTTGAAAATTCCCTGTAGACTAAGTAGTTATTTTTTCCTGAAGGATTTCTTAAATTACATTAACTAGAGCAACTCTTCTGTGAGTTTTTCCGCTGTAATAATAAAAATTGCTATTCCTAGTATGGATCAGGTGCAGTATCTTCTGGATTTATGGGATTTTTTGGCATTTTAATTTAGTTGGAGAGATAAGAATGATGTCCCTCCTCTGGCATACTCGAGAAAAAAAATGGCATGACTTCCTTTATCTTGAAATTCGTGTTTTCATTTGAACTTACTGAGAGAATATGTAGTGTTTCAGGCAGATTTTCAAACGTAGATGTATATAGAAGCTATAGGCATCTACATGTCACCTTACTGTAAACATGGAGACTAGTGCATTCCATATTCATTGTGGTTAGAACATATCTGCACATACACTCTAAGTTTGTTCATAAAATGAATACATAGATCTTCTCCTGCAGTGTTTGGGAATGGGTTACTGCTGGGGTGGCAGCGTCCCGTCCACATGGATAGGATGTTATTGGTTGGTCAGTCAGTAGCTCAGATTCTGTGCAGTGTTCAGCAGAACAGAATCTGATCCTCTTGATCCCAGGTGACAAATGGCAGTAGTGTGCAGAAGTCATCACAGCACAAACTGTCCCAAAGTACCACATTTCTGGGTCTTACTTACATGACTGTTCCTGAAACCATACAGGCATTTTGCCTTCTAGCTAAACCATGAAAACCATTTCTAACCATACTTGTTATTTTGTTTCTCTGGGGAGCCTAGGCCATTTCTTTGGTGCTCACAATTCAAAAATAATATGGAAAGAGGAACTGTCATGAGGAAACTCAGTGATGGTTTTGATTTTGAAAATGTTTTAAAAGCACTAATGAAAGTAAAATCTTTATATTAATTTAGCACAGAGAGAAGGGTGAAAAGCCAGCAACATCAAAAGCTAAGAAACAGCTGAATGAGAATGGAAAACACTTGAAGAACTAAGGATTAGGCAACTAGCTTTTTATTGTCTGTGAAAATATTTCATTTGGTATTTATGAGAACAGTTTAAATGGTCCCTTCACCACATGGAGGGTTTATAAGGGCAAAGGAAGAAGAGAAAAGGAAGGAGCAAGAGTTTTAGAAAAAGTAGTCAGTAAAGTACAGTATTACATTCCTCCCGCTGAGATAAGTAGTTGTCAGATTAAGGGGGTGTTAGTGAAATAATAAGAACACCTCCTTTACTGTACATGACCATGAACACTACTTTATTGTTACTGTGCTATCCAACAGCTTACACAAACCATTAATTAAGGGTTAAACACTTTAGAGGGCTGTATTTCTACCTCGTGACTATCTTGATGATAGGGGCAACTGTGGTCTGCCTGCCTCGAATAGGAAGAGACCCGATTCTTGCTTTTTGAACTTAGACCCTTTGCCTCTTGTGACAGCTAAATGAGTCACTTATATTAACTCCTTCAAACTCCTAAGTGTCTGCTCCACTGGGGAGTTGGGGCCATGATAAGAACAGATCTTAGATCTTCTCATGGCAAGGGGTCTAGTCATAGTGAAAAGAATTTCCTGATCATTGCACATTGGGGATCTGAGCTCTCCGTTGTTGAATCTATGACAAAAACCATTTCTGCTTTGAGTAGTAATTTTTAAGGATGTTTTGAAAGCGAAACTATTTTGCACTGTAATATGTTTCTTAATGCTTACGAAAGTCAGAAAGTGTTGCCTGCTTTCTCCAACTTTTTTGGTATTTTGATTTTGACTATTTAAGCAGTTAAAAATTCAAATACAAAATACTTTGTTTCTCCTTTGGGATTTTTAATGGTGAGAGATTTTACAGGACTACACTGTTCCCAGTACAATTTTTAAATAATCAGTGAATTAATTGATCAAGGAATCCATGAATTGATGAATTTACATTAAACTATGTGATTGTAAATTTTGGGTTACTGTCTTTTTGGTTTTGTCCTTCGGTTTGAATATGCCAGAGATCTTATGCCATACCACTGACTCTCTGAAAGGAAGGTTAGAGTTGATATGCCTGAGATCTCAAAAGAAAAACTAAAGGAAAATAAGGAAAAAACCAGTTCTCACCTTTTTATCTATCTTTTAGGAATAAGCATAACCACATATGTCAAAAACTCCAAATGTATGGGTTAATATATAACCTAAAGATAGATGGCAACCATTCAGTTCCTCTCACTATAAAATCCCACCATGATAGTGTTATCTCATTAAATGGCTTTAACTAACATTGAGAAGTAGAGGCCTAATATAGAAATGACTAACTCACTCCACTTGAGTCACTGGAAGATGAACCTTTTGTTTGACATTCTTAGCTAAAGTTTTATTCATAGATGAGTGTAAACCATCCCAATCTCCATAAATCTGAACTTGCACTGTAATCCGTGTTGTCTTCTGACTAGTTTGGTAGTAGCTGCAAGACAATTCTTGGCTACTGTTTGTCATGAAGACTCTCACAGGAGTGCAGAATTTCACAGGCAATACTTGTTTTGCCAAATTTCTCAACAATCTTTTGCTATAAAATATTAAAATGTACCTGAAGACTCTTCATTTACATTATATTCAGAGATACAACAGCTGAACCAAGTATTTTGGAAATAGTGTCCGGGCCATTTTCTAACACATATTCCCTAGTTGTTCTGCAGGATCACTCATGCAAACTGTTTAATCTGTAGGCGCTGACGTCTTTGTTCTTTAACGTATGCTAGCCATACAGTAATGTTGTTCGTAGTCTTTTGCAAAGCTTGTTGGAATTCCTTTTTCATAGATTTGTTTGTTTGTTTGTTTTTATTGTTGTTAATTGCTTCATCCAGTTGAACTCTTAAGTAGTCAATCGACATCATTTGGCTTAACAATTACGTTTAGCTGAACTTTGTTTTTAATTAATAGTAGTAATTTTAAATTCAGCTCTGCTTTGTTTGTTAGTGCTGTACCGGCAAAATTGGGTTTACTTCTAATTATATTTGTGTTAACAGCTGTATGTAAGCTAATGCATACATAATGTGTTCATGAAATATTATTGCATATAGGATGCCAATGCTCTTTTTTTTTTTGGTGCCATTTGAGTAGATTGTCATCTGAGTAATGTGGAATTGCTTATGAACTGTAGGACCTCAAAGGAAGAAAACTGCCTCTGTCAGTTAATCAAGAACTAAAATTAATTCATTGATAGCTGAGAGCTGTTTGGCTAATGATAACAATACATAATATAACCCTACAGAAAGCCAGGATTGCACCTTATGGGGAAAGGCTTGCCTAGTCTGGTTGCTTTAGTGCAAACATGACATTGAGTTGCTAGCCTTTTGCTAAGGGTTCATGTTAACAGAGTCACATAGGGTGCCCCAGGCTGGACTGTGAGTTCCAGATGCACCTATTTCTTAAAATGGATCAAATTTTATAAAATTCCTTGACTAACATTAACTTGAATTTCAAGGCCTTACTATAGACACCAGATCAAAGTTTAAATCTTCATAGTCCATGTGTCATATAATCTATAAAGCATTTGTATGTACTACTGTGTTTTGTTTTGTTTTGTTTTGTTTTGTTTTTTCAGATATGAGGACCTGTTGTATTCAGAACAAGGTGGAAGACTGTTCTTCTACCTAGGAGCTTCCATTTTACTTACTAACACAGACTGCTAAAAATAATCAGCCTATAATTTGTGTTGGAGAAGTCCTTTCCATGACATTGTGTTGTTACAGCAAACAGAGACGTAACAGTTCCAGTATGCTGCCTCAAAAAGAGTTAGCAAGTGCTTGTTAACAATGTCTAGAATCTGGAATAGTAGAATCATTACAATATCGTGGCAACTTGTAATGGAAATAATTCTTTATAGTGCTAAGATAATGGACATTATTGAATGACAACATTTTTGGCAGCACATATTGATTATCACCTTATAGTCCTTGCTGATAGTCATGTTCATTATGGCAAGGTTAGTCACTATGGAATGACTTTGCAAAAAGTGAATATTTAAGAGATAATGTTACCCGTTAAAATGCCAGATTAAATGCCAGATCATCCTTGCTAACTCTTCTAGACAGTCTGCCCGTGGTCATTTGGGGAATCTGTCCTTGAACAGAAAATCTTCAGATGCAAAAAGAGCTGCTTTACTACTTTAGATATAGTAAAAGAGACTCTATGATGACCGACTTACATACTATTTTCCTAGCTCTCATCTCTTGGAAGTTCATAATTACAGTGTTGTGGAATCTAAATCAGGTTTTCCTGCATATCATGTTATTTATCTAACCTCAATAAAACCCTGAGGAGTGAGGAGCCGAGTTGTTCTGAACTGGCATGGCCATTTTGACTTTAGTGAAGGTAGGCCCATCTGTCTTGGGTGGGGTTTTGGACTTGGGGGTTGCTGCTCAATTCTTTGAAATCTCTTGTACATTTGTTTAGATATGAGATGGTGACCAAATACTATAATTTCATATTTGGATAATTTTATACCCATTTTTCATTCATTGTTTCATCTTCCTTCCCGTTGAAAGAAGTCTACCTGTTCAATGGGTTTGCAGTAGTAAAAGTAGAGATTTTTTTCAACAAATGGGGTCAAATTTGTATGACTGTGTTTGGAGAAGCCTAAGAGTTACAGGCAAAGAACCCAGTATGATTTTGCAAAACAAAGCTTCGAAGAAGGTGAAGTGGATGCCGTTTATTTCAGCAAGTTAACCTAGCAACATCATAGACCTGAAGCACTTATTATTCTCCTGCAGCCATTATTTCCTGTTGAAATTACCTTGAATTCTGAAACGTGGAGTTAGGTGCAACCTATTCTAGAATATGGAATAATAGATTTGAGTCCTGCATTAGTGAAATCCAAAGAAACATAATCAGACTAGAATTCTAAGGTATATTGGATATTGTTGCAAAATTGCTATAACAAAGTCACACACTTCAGGTTTTTGCTCCCTGTCTTTTGGTGCTAAAACTGTTTGTGGGACCCCACAGAAAGTCCTGTACTGTTGGACACCATATATAAGACCAGAGTCAATCTTCACTTGTGCTGCAATACATCAGACTTACTGCAGTCATGCCAGTTGTCTATGTGGGGTACAGGAAGTCACACTGATGTCTTAGACTCGCCGCGGCTCTGCCGATGCAATCAGCACTAGTCCTTTAATGAGGAAAGGAAAGGTTCAGTATTTCCTTGCTATTATCTATGTATGGCATTGTCATAATAGTCTTAGCAGTATTTAAACAGTATCTACTTCAGTGATGGACCTAAGTTAAATTAACTCTGTGTATATATATATCAATGCTACATTGTCTGTGAAAATTGCCACTTAAAAGAGTTTGTCGTGTCAGTTTATGTTACCAGTTTATTCCCTATCTGGACCTCAATTTTTATCCCATCTCACTAGACTGAATTAAACTAGAGATTTCTAGATGATGCATGACCATGTTGTATATTGCATTGGACTGCAGTGTGTAGGAAAACCAAAATAAATTATAAATTGTTTGATTACATGGATTTTTGTCTTTAGTCTCAGAAATTCAGTCTGGAAGCAATGTTCTTTTAACACAAATTTTGTGGTTTCATAATGCATTGAGTTTGAGATATAGTTTTTCATTATCAATTGTGTTTACAAGTTCTGGTCTTAATTTGCTCATAGCTAACTGTAGATAATGGCATGTAGCTCAGAGAGGGTTCAGTTAAAGTGAAAGTTACTTTAATGTGTTGTGAGTTATTCAAGGAGATAAACATATCTAAATATGGCTCTTTCCTTAAGGAAGATACAGTCAAAATGGAAATGAAGACTGGCAAAATGACAGTGAAGATAAAACCTCTGTTAACATTCATATTCTGAAAATGTAGAACATGCATTTCTGTAGCTGTAAATTTCATGGAGGGGATGACTGTTTAATTACAGGAATAAAAGATTAAAAAATCTGTTGTATTTTAGAGACAATACATGTATAAAGCTCTTTTGCAGCTAATCTGAAGAGAAATGTATTGACAAATTCTCATATAGAGATCCGTTGGATACACAGAACATAGCAAAGTACTATTGTTAAACAAAAAATTATTTTTGATTAGCCTACCATATTGGGACTCAGCTTAATTCTTATTTTCACATCTAACACCGGATTAACTTAGTGAATGTCTAATTCATTTTCAAATGAACCATTCTTCACACTGAATTTGTGATTAGTAATCTTTCTGAAGATATCCTGGTTAGTAATTGGCATCTCATTATATACTTTCACCAAAGCCTTCATTACACCCTGTAACGATTCCTGAAAACCAGGTCAGGTATTTCTGCTGATATAGGTAGCTGATTTTTGGCAGACATGATAAAGACATTTCCCTTGGTTAAATTGGATGAACTTTCTTCATTGCTACAGTGAGATTTTTTGTGATAGTTTCCAAGCATTTGCTTTGCTTGGGATATTCTTTATTTTCTGCCTTGTGCCTAGATGTATCTAAAATCTTAATTTGGTTGTTATGCAATGGTACCTAACAATTCTATACAGGTTTGGAAGAGAAAAATAATACCAGTTGTCAACAATCCTTCTTCACGGTGGATATAGTTATGAATATTGTTGTATAATTTATGTCTCCAGAAGCTTTGTTTTTCCGTAAAGGTTGTTACGTTTGTTTGAAGAAACTGTGCTTGGCATCTAGGTTCTGGTTAATGGTAGAAGCTTACTTCATTAATGAATAGTTAGAAGTACGGTGAGTCAGCTGAGCATTCATGAGGTTCCTAGCGTCTGAACATTATCTGGATGTGATGAGATGACCTTGGCTGGCTCCCAAAAGCCCACTCTGCTGCTCTATACCTCCCCCTCTTCAACAGGACAGGGGAAGAAAATAGGATGGAAAAACTTGTGGGCTGAGATAAAGACAGGGAGATTACTTACCAGTTACCCTCAGACAACACAGTCTTGACTTGTGGAAAGTTGATTTAATTTTTGCCAATTAAAAATAGATTAGAATGGTGAGAAGCAAAGACAAAACTAAAACCACTTCCCCCTACACCCTCTTTCCCAGTCTTAACTTCACTCCTTCATTACTGGCTCATCTGTCTCCTCCAACCCCTCCCTCAGTGGCACAGGAGGATGGGAAATGGGGATTGGGTTTAGATTGTAATAGTTTCTCCAGTGATTCTTCCTCCGTATGCTTTTCCCTTGCTCCAACATGGATCCTCTTCATGGGCTACAGTCCTTCAAGAAAAAGCAGCTCCAGTGTGGGCTGTCTATAGGCTGCAGGTTCCTTCATGGCATATCCACTTGCTCCAGCATGTGGTCTTCCATGGGCTGCAGTATGGATATCTGCTCCGATGTGGTGGTCTCCACAGGCTTCAGGGACAACCTGCTTCCTCATGGTCTTCTCCACAGGCTGCTGGGGAATCTCTGCTCTGGTGTCTGGACCACCTTCCCCCGTTTCTTCTTCACTGACCTTGCTGTCTGCAAACTTATATCTCTGACCTTTTTTGTCACACCTGTCTCTCACAGCTGCTGTCCAGAATTTTGTCACCCTTTCTTAAACACGTTATCATAGAGGCACCACCAGCTTTGCAGGTTGACTCAGCTTTGGCCAGCAGTGGGGCTGTTTTGGAGCTGTCTGGAACTGTCCCTTTCTGACATGGGGACAATCCTTGATCTTTTCTCACAGAGGCCACACCTGCAGCAACCCCACTGCCAACGCCTTGCAACATAAACCCAATACACTGGACGAATAAGATTACACTAGCAGTGTGCACTGGTAAACTCAGTACTCTAGCAAACAAAATTAATCTTAGTGTCTGGTAAAGAGCATGCTAAGGAATAGGCCTAAGATGAAGGAAAAGCTGTTATATCTGATTTGATGAAGTGGAATGTCGAGTAGAGCTGGAGTAGCAGTCAGGGAGGTTTAAAAAGCAGAAAATAAATCACCTGTAGCAACAACAGGAATAACAACGGGAAGACTTTGAAGGGAGAGTGAGATCAGGACTAGTCGTGGTTGAAGGCAGCTGTAGGGCTTGTGATTCACTGGAGAAGTCTGCAGCTAGGAAGTCTTCTTGAGGTGACGCAGTGTTCTGGAAGAAGACTACCTTAAACCCTAAAAAAAAAAAAAAAGGCAGAAAATAACATAGAAATGGTTTATTGTTTTGTCCTTACAGGTATATTGCTTGTGTTGCTTGAAGAATGATAGGCCTGAGACTTTTTGCAGAACAGGTGTACTTCAGGGATGCTTCTTTGTAAAAGTAAAATATGCAATTTTCTGTCTACTAGCCTAAAACTGGATAAAGCTGTACTTTAGAAACAATGCAATGTAAATTTTTATGAATTTCTGAACTTGAACTTGGAAAGACCTATTGAAGACCATTAGAAAGAGTTGTTGGCTTTTTGCTAGCTTGTGACCTAATTAAATTTTTAGAATAAATTTTACTTTTTCTTTCTCTGTCTCACTAGGAATATGAAAATGGTGCCAAATAACCCTTTGGCCTATGGGTTGAGCTGTACTTTTAAAAGCTGACTTGTACTTGCTCTCACTCATATTTTTGGACCTCAGTCACTCAAATGTAACATCTGCCATTTTTGTGGATCAAAAGCTTTCTGTACCCTGAACTTTGTTGATTTTAATTGTTTTACGCTGCATTTTACAGTTCGTGCCTAGAACACAGATGGTAGATATTTACCATATATATAAAATTATTATTATGCTGCTCACATCACATGCCAGGCAGCGCTGATGTAGTAAAGAAGGAATGCCTTGATCTGCATAAATTTGTTGCGTGCATTTTCAGTGTCTCTTAATATATTTTTTTCTCACCCTCTCTTCTTCTCTGGTTTTGTATCCTATTTTATAATAACTCACCCTGGATTTTCACTTCTTCAGCTGCATATTAGCCCTTGATGAAATATGAGTTGTTTTGACTAGATGCTTCCATTGCCAAAGCTACCCAATCTCAAGCAAACTGGGGTAGCTCAATTCTACATTCCAGTATGTTTGGAGCAGACATATCCTGACAGATGTCATCTTGCAAGTACAAGTACTTTCAGAAGTAAAAATTCAGGCTTTATATAGTTTCAGAAAAGAGCTGTCATTGTGTGTGCAGTAACTCAATGGTTCATAGGCCCTGTATATACATTTAAAAGTCCTAGTAAGAAAGCTGTTTGTGTTGAAGCCTGTATTCAGTATGTGTCTTATGTTTCCATGTATGTTATATCATATACTGCTGTTGTGTACAGGTTCCTACCTTTTTATTTTAGGGTGCATTGTATTGCTCCAGGACCTTTGAGCTTTGGTCCATACCACGCCTTCCACCTTGAGTGCACATTAACAAACATCCTCTCTCATGGTAACATATTTTGAGGATATGCACAACTGTCCAACCAAACACAGAGAGAGACCAAACTACTGTAAGTGCAGTTGGCCAAATACCTCATTGTTAGTAGTTTACAGTAACTAAATGTATTAAGATGAGAAAGGAAAACAAGAACAAAATTAAGTTCAGCCTATGGGTTCTTGTTCAGAGAGCTCATTTCATTTGGAGATAGTATTTCCAAACAACTCTTGTTATACCTGTCTGCCAACCAGCGAATCCTTTTGAATTCCACTTCTCCAAATGTTATTGATGCTGTAACGTTTTAGTATCACCAGAGTTATTAAAGCTCTGCTCACAACCACAGTATAAGCCTTTCAAAAGCCACCCAGCACATGAAGTGTTCACTTCCACTGTTATTTTATTTGTAGGCTTTCTTTTTCAATGTACAGCTTTACAGATATTAAAAAGTATATTTAATCTGTTCAGTTGGTTCTCTCTCGAGCTGCTGTTCCTATTTAGTGTTGCTACTTGGCTGAGTTTTAAAGTATGCGTTGTTCATGAAGCAGGACCAAAGCATTATGGAGCTAATATGATGTTATAGGCAATAGAGACTCTTAATATGTGTTCGCATTTTGGAAAGATTGTAACTTGGATAGATTCTCATGGCCTAATTATAAACTGTTACATGCTGTTCCATTGACTTGGTAGAATTCAGTTCACTAAATGCAATCATACATGTGTAACTGAAATAGATTTTTTCCCCTTTTGTCCTGTTTCTGTTCTCAGTTACTTGTGCATCCTTGTGCAGCCACACAAACTCAGAAGTAGTATTACTATGAATAAGTCTATTGTATTTCAAGGGTGGCTACTGAATTTACAAACACAGCTTGGTAGCTACATAAACCACACATATAAATACTTAATGTGTAATTTTATATGTTGGTGCATTGGTTTTCTGGACATCCCTGGCTCCGTACCAGTTCCCATGATAAAGAGAATTTTGCCTGTCAGTTCCACTGCCACGATACTACCTTAGCACCTTTTCACTAAATTGTTTTTTTGCGTTCTCATGTCAGGTCCTACAATATTATAATGGGGTTTAATGAGTGGGTGTGTGATAACGAAGGTGACTAACATTTGTTTTTGAGGTAAGACCCACATACACACATACTTATATATGCATATGGTAGTAAACATTTTTGCTTTAATGAAACCATACTCACAGCAAGAAAATGACAATTTCTTAAAGTTTTTGATTTTGAGAAAAATGGACTGAGAAAAAATGGAGTGTTTCCAGGGTTCAGTGCAGTTGTGCTTAATTAAAGTTTTAGCATTCAAATCTGAGCATTTTTAGGAAAAATACCTCTATGTTAGGTAAAAATGAGTTTTCAAAAGTGAATTTCTTAGGTTTTGTGGGGTTTTGTCAAAATAATTCAGCAACAAATATGGAAAACATCTCAATTACTCCCTTATCCTATATTTTCCCTTAACTTACTTTTCATCACATTTACGTACAGCTGAAACAGCTGATCTAGGAAGGTGACTGTTTTATTGTTAGCAGTTGTCTGTGGCAGGCATCCTATTGTTTAGAAAGTGCCTGTACAGAAACCTAAGGTGTCTGGAGCCTACAGTTGTGATGGCTGTTCAAATACTGAAGAGTGGGTTGAAAATTTTTACTCCCATCATGTGCTGAGAGTGATTCCTATCTTCTAAGAAACGTGGATGTGTGTACAAGTAACACTTTGCTTGAAATCATAAGCAGATCTGAAGTAAATGGATTAGTGTGGATGGTAATTGTTTTAGTATAGTTATGGCCTCAGTAGAACTTGAAATGTGCAACAAAACCCACCAAGAGAATAGGTATGAATTATCTAGCACCTTGCCATGATTTCTGCTGGGGCTGCTGTGCCAGGACTGCCTGAGCTGCTGTGTTTGGGTCTGTCTGCAGATCTGCGCCACTTCGGATCTGCCTGTGTTTACTGTGGCCGTGTACCTTCAGTGTAGTTAACTGTGCATGATAATCAGAGGTTATAATGAGTACACAACTGTTCTCATTGTAGCCTTCTACTCTACCCAGTTATATCATTAGATAATACATAATACTCACAAGAGATTCAGTAAGTGTTTGCTTTTATTTTCACATGAATAGTGTTGGTGGACAGTCTTGTTCTCTGTCTCTTACTTGAGTAAACATCTATCTTGATGTCCCTTAGATTATCAAAAGAAAACCCTTATACACCATGTGCTGTTCAGGCAACATATAATCTTATGACCTTATTCCAGTATTTTGGCAGAGCTATTTAGTTAACATTGCATTGGACAGGTTTTTAGAGCTGTCTCTGATGCTGACAGAAAGTGATCATTTTATCATGTAAGCAGTAGATAATAAGAAATGGCCAAAAAGCCCCATAGAATAGAAAGTAGTGCTAACCAAAAAATACAAACTCGATATTAATTATTTAATGTTTCTTCAATGATCACTGTTTTAACAACTCTACAGTGCTGCTACACATTGCAAAAATCAGAGCAGGTACTTCATGAATTGTATTTTTTAAAAATCCAACATGTAGCCTCTACAGCTTTGGTTGCACATGTTACATGCACATGCACATATCCAACAATTGCAGGCTGTAGGTGATTGCCGCTTTGTATATTCTTTATAGGGAAATTTAATCAACTTATGTAAGCGTTTGATTCTTATGGTTACACTTGCAGTCTATTTTAATCTAATTCCTAGTTGAAAATTCAGTTTCATGGTTACATGTGTAACGTAACTTTTAATAATAATTTATTTAAACATGGTTATTAGGAAATAAAATTTATATCTTAAAATATGTAAGAAAATCTTGGAAAAAACAGAAGTAAAACAGCGTTTCTAGGGAGAAACTCTTCACATATCAGCATGGCAACAGGAGTTTTATTATGTATGATAATGTATGCATGTAATTTCTTTCAAGCCTTTGGAAATTTTCTGTCTATGATTTATCAAGTATTCATTGTCAGATTCTGCAATTTGCAGCACTGGCTGTGCTAATTGTTGTTTCATTTTCCCAGAGTAGAGTCCTTTATGGAGGTTATTTTAGATTTAAATTGCAATGATTGAACTATTAAGCAAAATTTATTTAAGGAATCTCCTTTTTATTTTTCTTTGTCACCTTGTATTTCTTTTTGTTTTAGCGTGATATTATCAACAATTATTATTGTATTTTATTATTGTATTATCAACAGCTTCTATAGGCTGATATTGCTTTTATAAATAAATAATTGTAATGGAATGGTATTTTTCTGTGAAAAAGATCAGGCGGATTCAGAAGTACTTTTATGTTCTTTCTTACTTAGATATGATTCACCATATAACAATTCAGTGATTGAAATAAATCCAAAGAACATAATATCTGATTCTGCAGTCATTACTTATAAGATAGTCAATCCACATTACGTATAACTCTGCTAATTTGAATTAATTCATCCCTCAGAGCCTACAGTGACAATTAATAGTTTGTTATTTATTTGATCAGTTGCATTAATTTGTTGTATTTTATACAGACTCTTATTTGCCCTCATTCTTCCATTAGTACCTTCCACTAATTTGTTGAAATGCGTATTTGATTCTTTTGGCATCCTCTTCTCTCTGTTCTGCTAAACATCCGGTTTTGAGAAGGCTTTTCATTTTGGTTATCTGTTTATTTTTGCTTACAACGTGTGTTGCCATATCAAAGAAATACAGCTGGCATTTGTAGCAGAATCTTTGTGGGATACCTCCACCAACTGGATAAAATCTGTTGGGTGCAAAGAGTCCTGGTTTGCAGTAACTACGAAAGTCATGGCAGCTGTGAGCACTTTGCATCCTGAAAAACGAAGCCTCAAAGATATAGCAGGGAAGAGTTAAAAAGGTAGTTGACCAATACCTGCATGAGAGCGTTTGTTTTAGTATCCTGAAAGGAAGTGAGTGAACACATGAACTTCTGCAGCAAATGTGCATGAAATAGACTGGCAGCTTGAAGTATTACCTCTAGCTTTTCAGCTGTTATAGTAAAATGCGCATTTTTTTATTATACATTTCACTTAAAGATCCTTTGCAGAAACGCCTGTGTAGGGTGTCTGCAAATGTGAACTCAGAACAAATTATCTGACCAGAAAACGGCATAGGTTCCTCTGTCTTTGGGAAGTCTTTTCTTTCTGGGATTTACATCATGTGATGAAAGAAGTGAGGTACATCTTCCTACATCCCAAGATCTGTTATTAGCTGTCTTTCACTTAGCTGTTCAAAAAAAGAAAACAAACAAACAAACCCCGAACCACTGTGTACTCTGAAATATCTTTCGTAGTAATGATACAATACTTAGTTTTGTACTTTACTTAGGACGAAAGTTTGCCTGAGTCACACTCCAAATAACATAAAAAAATTACTATTGGTCAAATGATCATGATGTGCACTCTAGATTTGGAATGAATGCCTTAAGAGAGGACATTTCTCCTTTAAGAAATAGTTAATCAGGTGTGTCATCCTACTCACCTCTTCATCACAATTTGTTGTTTTGTGTGATGGGACCACGCATGTTGATCGACACTGATTTGAGTAATAAATTAACCTCACTGTTGGAAAGATTCCTCCTTTTTTATTGCAGCCTGTCATCTACTCGTCATTTAAAAAAGGTGGCTTCCTATTTTTTGGGGACATACAAATAATTTTGATATGATTAAAATGGAGAAAGTCAGACTCAGGTACTCATGAAACCATTCAAATTTTGATTGGAAGAAGCATTTTTATTGTGTGCACTTCATACTGCAGTGGTATAACTGAGACTGAAAATGTACGTATTTTTCCGAGTCATGGGGATCAGAAAAAGGAATGCAGATTTTTAATTTGGAAGGTGAATGAGAAACCATACATGTCATATTTCTTTCCCACTTTGCCCAAAGATATAACAGAAGTAAAGTAGTGTTCACACAAAATGGTTTAATGAATAAAAGCATCTGAATTCCTATCTGATAACTATTTACAGATGGATGTACAAAGGCAATACTTCAAAATGTAGAAGATAATCAATGTGAATAAAAATTGGGCTTTGAATACTTCACTGCAATGTTATTACTTCCTCTGTGTGGTGTGTTTCCAATTTGGAAATATAAAAACTGAACTGTGAGCAGGAAAAAAATATATCCTTCAACAGTGACTGCATTTGTTGAGAAGATCTAATGGTTTTATTTTCATGCTTAATGCCTGTGAAGTTCCACAGACCATAATTTCTAAATCCATCAGGAATACCACTGCAGTACTGCTGCCCTCAAAACTATCTGTAACGGATTGCTTGCTTTTGATTTGTAGAGTGACATGGCAACCAGGATTAACTTTCACCCCTCCTCCTTCAAACATGTCTATATTTTAGACCCCATTAAAAAAATTAAAAGGGGAAGTCATAACTGTTAGATTAGGTCATGTTTTTGAATTCTGGACTCTAAGATCACTGCACCCAGGCTGTTAAAACTAGAAGATTGATACTTAATGATGTTTCTTGCCCTTTGTTCCCCCTGTCTAAGCTATAAAGCAGATTTGACAAGCTCTTTTAAAAAGTGCTTGAAGAAAAGGAGAAGACAAATGAGAGAAGGGAGGGAGAAAATAGGTTCTTGAGAGAGGCTTTGGCATCTGAAGAGCTGGGGAATGACTTCTGAATTTGACAAGGCCACAAAAATATCTTACAGTACATATGTTTTACACAAAAAAGGTATTCTTCTATTGATTAAAAGATCAGATCTAGGTGCAGCCTAGGTTTTATACCAACCTCTATGCACAACTGCTTCTGTCGAAACACGTTTTCTTTAGGTGGAATCTTTGAAATTAGTAAATAAAGAATATAAGACATCGTTTTAGACATGAGAAATGCTTAATGAAGTGAGGAGCTCATCAGAAATAATTGTTTCTAAATTTAGAAATAGAGCAATACTAAATAAGGTTTGGAGGATTAGATTTCTTCTGTGTTTGATGCAACATGTATTAGCATAATGTATTCCATTGTGATGTTTAAACCTTGTTTTAAAAATGGTTGTTGTCCAGAGAAGAGTTAGGAGATGGATTAAGGAATTGTAAACAAATATTTTGTTGTGGGGGATGTAAAGAAATCACATATGCAGCATCTTCAGTTTCTCAGAAAAGATGCGATGTAGTGGAAGACTTCAGTCTAGCAGTGGAAGTTATAGTAAATCATATGGCTGGAATTTGAAAGGAGAAAAATTGAGAATAAACTAAATACAGAGTTGGATCTGAAATGGATATTTAGGGACAGTTGTGATTTGCTTTATGCACGTTAAAATTCATGATCGCGTCATGTTCCTTCTTGCCTTGGAATGTGTGTTTTGCAGTTGATTTTTCAGTCTGCCTCAGGTTTTTATGCTGGCATATCTTCAGCAAAGGAGGCATTTCCTGGGAAGAAGGAAAATAAAAGGCAAAGAGGAGAGCAGAAAGCATAGGTGAATAAATTAATCTATTGAAATGACCTTTTCTTTCGAGTGTGGCCAGGTGGAAGAATAGGCTAAATGAAAACTTTTCAAATGGAAAAACTTAGCTATTTGAGCAATCTCTCTACCTATGCTGAAAAGCCTGCTATCTAAAAATGCTTAAATGCATTAATACATTCTTTTTTTTCCTGCCTTTCCATGTGTGAGGCAGCACAAACTCAAGTTTACTGGCAGCAGCACTTTATTCAGAGAACTTTGGATTTACTCATTTTTTTTCCAGGATCTTAAATCTGAAAATCCCAGATTTTGTTCATCTCCATCTTGTTTAGTTTCTTCTTTTTGTCTTTTCAGGTCAGAAGATAGTTCTAAATTACTCAGTTAGATTTTGTGTTAATTCTAGACTCCTTTATCTTTTTACATGTCCCAAAGCTACTTAATGTAGTATTTCTAGGAAATATGCCAAATGTTCAAAATGTTGTCAAGATATAATTTTTCTCTGGGTTATCTGTCAGGCGTGAAAATATAATTTGATTGTCATCCAGTATCAAAAGCTAATCCAGTTGAAATAATCGAAGCAATGGACTAACAGTGCCACATAATTGATTTACATATATGCTTTTGTTTAGATCAAAAGTGAGTGTGTATTTGGCCTAGATGAATTTGCATCCCATGGACTTGAAAAAATGAGATAACCTTTTCTATACACATCAGAAAATTAAAAGTTGCTTTTGTAGTTTTCAAGGGAATTTAGTAATGATCTTCTAAAAGGACAAAAATCTCCATAGTTTTTATAGCTTTCAGTGCGGTGTAAACCTGGGTTACTTGAGTGGCATTTCAGTTTAGCAAAGAACAGTAAAACTGAAAATAATTTAGGCATGGAAATAAAAAGAATTTTCCATGTTCCTGGCTGCCCGGTCATTGGTTCCCCTTCTGGTTCAAGGTTATTTAATATATTAACACAAGAACCAGAATGAGATACTAGTAGTATTCCTACAGAGAGAAAAACTGCTGTGTGAGCTCTGTCCTTATTAGATGGCAGTACCAGATATTAGATACCAGTAGCATGACAATGACTTCTAAATAGCTCAGCTATTGCAAAAATTATGATCAGAGTTCACCCAGGCCAGCACCAGAAATTCACTCCTTGGTTGAGTGTTCTTCTTACAGTTTTTCTGATATGGAATCAGATGGGAAATTCCCTTGCAGTTATGGCATTCTTAACAGTAACTTTGGTGTGATTTTCTGGTGTCTAGAGGAGGATGACCTCACTCTGCATACTTAGTATGAATCAACTAAAACATCGTTGAACAATTAAGCATAAACCTACTGGAGATGTGGCATCATTACTTCTGCAATTTTGTAACAATTATACCTAATTTAGGAACCACGAACAACAGCATTTCTTCAGTACCCAAAATCTGTTCCATGAACACTTGACAACTTTCTAATGATGCCCAGTCCACCTGGGGCCTCCTTTAATGGTGGTACTGTAAATTGGCCAGTAGGTGGTTTTGTTGTTTCTGTTTTTTGTTTTGTTTTGTTTTGTTTTGTTTTGTTTTCACCCAGGTTTCTGTGAAAATGATGTACAATTGGACAAGGACAAATTAGAATATGTAGAGAAGGAAGTCTAGGCAGTGGAGACTGGAAGGAAGCTATGCACCCTAAACATTGATTTACTCCTTCTGGAAACATTCTCAGTGAAAGTTTGCAAGTAGTTTTTTACGGAAAGGTTTAAAGGGTTAGCCAAAGCTGAAGTTTTAAACTCCTGTGTGAAGGCATTGCAGAAATATGTTGGGGGTTGAACCCTAGCAAGTGAATCATACCTTTCAATGCCTTTCATTTAGAGATAAAACAAATGGAAGAAGCTCACAGGGTCTGTTTGTTTTATATTTACAAATAGGATTGATCTGTTTTCTCAGAGATGGCCCCAAATTGAGAAGTTCTTTTGATGTATGTTTTAAGAACTCTAGAGCTCATCTCTGCTTGTTCCAAATTTATTTTTCTGCTTCTACCAGTCTCTTTGTTGGAAAAAAAGATAAAGTTTTTCCCTTCTGGTCCTTAATGTAGACAAAGCCCTTTTAATAAATTTTTAAGATGTGAACCAGCTGCAGCATTAACATTCTAAAAGACAACTGCTGCAGCAGTGGCTTTATCATGCAGGTTGTTACAATGTGTTTAAATGGCATTAAGTGCGTTAAGATCCAACGGAGCAACAATGGCATGTTGGATCACAGAGTGCTGCTAACCCCCCAACCAGACCCTGCAAAAACCAAACACCCCTCCCCATCCCAGACCCCCAAATCCATACAGATTTATGGGACTGTCCCAGAGGTCCTGAATTAATAATACATAGCATGTGCACAAGAATGATATATGGAACAGGAATGGCTTATGTCTCTGTTAAATACTGTGTTGTAAATGTTGTACCAATATATGTTTGTGAGACAGGTCCTATTTCTCTTGCTTTCCTGAAGGCTGCTAATCTCTAGGGCAGATAAAGGCTGTGGTAGCTTCTGAAGTTTTGGATTTAAGAACCCTGTAGTGTACTGCATAGTTTGAAAGGAAGCACTAAAGCACCATTAAATTTTAAAATATAGTTCAGAAGCATTATGTTCTCTTATACCCTGCAGTTCTTTGTCCAAATGACTGAATTTCAGATTAAGGAACACAAAAAAATGAAGAACAAAACAAGTGCAAAGAACCCAGGACTATGAGTGGGAGACAGGGATCATAGTGAGTCACTCTGTAGCAGCTGAAAAGAAAAGTGACAGCTGCCTTATCACAAAGGCTGTTTAGCATTTAAAAGTGAAGATTATACAGACAACACAGGAACAGTCTCCTTTCCACTCCATATTCAGCTCAGAGAGAGTCCTGTAAATGGAAGGAAACAATTTTGGGAAGGACTTCATTTTTTTTCCATTCTCCTTCATTGCAGGTAGGATAAAAAAATGTAACTTTTTGAATGGTGAAATGAGTACAGAACAAATTATTTGAGGTTGACTTAATTTCAGTTTTGCCTCTTCAAAACCGTAATTGTTTATATTCTACAAAGTCACTTCAGATGGAAAGGCACTATGAAATGGCACAATTGTAATGTTTATTCCAAAAATGTCAAGATGGGATGTTTTAACATTGCAATAACATTGATTTATTATTAAATGCTACTTACACCTCATTCTGCACTAAGAAGAATGAACACAGATCACTTGGGGAACAAGGCAACCTGAAGAGTGTCTTTACCAGGAGAGTATGAAAGACTAACCTGCCTGACTATTCAGTATCTTGAGGGTCATTCCTAAATCAATCGTCAGTCTCTGACTTGATTTGAATAGGGATTCTCAAGGTGTCATTTCATCAAAACTTTCATGTGTGGCAGAAATGGTTCAACAGGAAAGACTTGTTTTTGAACAGGAGTCGCATTATTAATCAGCTACTGAAAAGAGTAGGTTTTGGTAGCCTATTTTGGAGAAGCTGAGAAGACTTGAGAACCTTTGGCTCTCAGTTAATCTATCACACAGCAGGGAACCCGAAAACACAGGGAGCAGAAGGCTTTTGGTGCTCTGGAATGGGACATGAAGGCATAAAAACCCTCTGCTTGAATAGGCTTGTAGACTCACATTCTAAAAACTGTCCAGAGCAGCTGAGTGAGTCTTTCTGGAGCCAAACAGTACAGGGGGCTGAGTCACAGTAGCCATTTGCTGGGTTTCCTTACAGAAAGGTGAATGAATTGAAATAATAGTATTGTTTCCTGTAGAATTTGAAGGAATGCAGCAAAATGTTGTGTATTTTTAGACAAAAGCAATTTCTTTTCTGTATATAGAAGTGAAAATTCTGTTTTTCTTCTGATATTAGAACTGACTTTTTTTTTTTTTTTTCAGAGTGTCAGAACTTTCTGGTAATGTGGCAGCTTGATCAGTTCTGTCATTTGGTATCAGTCATCTAATGAATATCTTGATTCTGTGTTTCAGAGCAGCCTTCAAGAAAAGATGTCTCTGATGGCATAGGTAACAAGCTGAGATGTACAGAGGCAAGAAATGTAGAACAGAGAGACATCTGTAATATCAGCTTGTCATTTGTTCATAAGAACTATAAGAAGTGAGAGAGTTTTATGCTAGTTCTTCACAGTTCGTACTGAATGATACTTTGTGCTGAGCAAGAGCTGCTGGAAACTGGCTAGTAGATTTTTCTTGCTCAGTATGGCCAAATCTATTTTTGCTGAAGATCAATATGGGAAAGCAATGCCAGCAGGCATTGAAGTGTAATAGATGGCAACAGTGAACTACCTTCAGACTTGCAGTTAATGAAATAATGCATACTGATATAAGCCACTTTGTTCTCCTGAGCTCATCTACAAATGGTGACTGTGTAGCTTCTACAACAGGTTGTAAGTGTCTTTCTAATTACATTTTTATATTCTCCCAGTCTGTATCAGTCTAGCTTGAAATGCAGTATTCCCTTTATTTTCCCTTTTCTATCCTATAAACTGTCCCCCTCCCCACTGCTAAAGTACTGGGCTTCCTAGGAGAACTCAATTACCTGCAAAGGCAGATGTGCTAAATGGCAATGCAAGGATGATTTGTCAAAGCAGATGTGAAAGCTGACATCTGATACTACCTGTGGCGCTGTCAAGAGAGGAGCATTGTCAACAAGCTGTAAAAAATGACTTCTAATAGCTGAAAAAAGTAGATGAAACATGAAGAAAATACCGGTGTTCTTACTAATTGCCTAATTTAATTGGCACAGTTTTATTGATTTTTTAATAGAACAAAATGAGATTTTAATATAATCTCACTGAGGTTCGTTCTAATTAGATATATTAATTTATCATGACTTTCTTGGTTAGAAGAACTCAAACAGCTCATTAATTTCTTTTGTATTAAGTTATTTTAGACAAAGTCCAAGAACCTTCCAGCTGTATGTAAATCCTTGGACATATTGGTGGATACTTAGTTATGAACCTACAGAAGACTGTGGGAAGACCAAATAATTTATTTTACTCATTCTGCTGAAATCCAAATTCTAAAATCAAGTAGAAGTGTTCAAAACTTCTGATATTTTGTAGATATGATTCTGGAGGCTTCTCAGCCAGTGATACATCCGTAGTATCAACCTCTTTGGTTGTTGCAATGAGAGTGGGACAGGGCTAACTAGATTTCTTTGCTTATATAGCTGTGTAAAGGCCTAATCAGCTTCCTGTTTCATCTGGATTCTTGGTGACTTAAAAATCCAAACAGGAAGAACAGGTGTTAGTTAAATTTTGTTGGATGAGGTGTTGAGGGACTTGCAATATAGTGTATTTTTGCTTTCAAGCAAGCTGCTTGAAGTATAGTTTTGTACACTTAACTTTGTTACTACAAGACATTTTGGATCAGGAGTAATCTTGACGTTCTCTCTTATCTTGTAAATTGGATCATTTTCTTCCAGGGTTTATGCATTGACCACGTAGGCTTTATGGGACCATGAGGGGTGGGGTTCATACAGATTCAAAGGGGCTGTTCTATATTGAATCTTGAGAGGACTTTGCTGCCTGCTGTTTGGTGTCAATTATGTTATGGTATGTACTGGAGAGGAAATGCAAAGTTTTGGTAACAACGGATGTGTTTGGATTCCCAGTTCAAAATCAGAAATATCATAGTGTTTTGTTATATATTCATTCACCCTTAATACTTTACACAGTGGCTAACCACCTCAAATTACAATTGGTAGACAACTCTTAATTTTGTGGGTTTTTTTTTTCTCTTGAAGAGGCATTGTTATACAATATTGCAAAATGCTACAAATGTCTCCGTGACATTTTGTAAGTGAATTTGCTGCTTGTGACAGTGAAATTCGAGAAGTACCTGTTTCAACCAGGAGTTACATTGATACCATGCCATGATACTTGCAAGGCCTAAAAAAAGGTCTCCCTTCCCATTATCTATGAAAATATAGCCATAAACGTTAGCTCCTAGGTTTCTTTGGTTGTATCATGGTGTGAAGCATCCACAGTAGACCATCTTGTGGCAACACAGAAGTACTTTAATCAGCATTTTGAGTCTCAGTTTTCAAAGTTGTTTAATACAAAAGTCAAAAATACAAATTATTCTATTTTGCAGTCTCTCCAAACATCGCTCAAAGTATAACACCATTGTAATGAAACTGACAATAACCTGCATCTTACCTGGAAAATATGGGACCCAGATAACTCACACGGTTGAAATTGCCCATACTCCTCTGATAATGAGACAAGGGAATTGTTGAAAGAGAACAGACGAGGAGCAAAATTCTTTCTTGACTACAGTGGATAGAATGACACTATCTGGATGTCAATGGTATTATTTTTTTTCCAACAGAAAAGTCGAGTTTTCTATATGTAAAAATTCTGTGGTTTCTACAGCTTTGTTCGTTTAGCAACACACATGAAGTGGCATTTTTACTGCCTTTTAGTCTTTTTTGAACAGAGACAAATGGCTTAAACAGAATTTTGTGTTCAGGTATGTAACTGTTCAGAAACAATGTATTTCTCTTGAAGTTTAATGCAACAGAGGCATAGGCAAGGAGTCAGGTGTCTCTGCTTAAAGACCTGCCGTGTAATGCAATTTCTGGAGATGGGAAGTTGATTGAGAAAGAGAAAGGAGCATTCTCTGTCTCTATGAGAGACAATTAACTTAGTGTTAATGCTAGTTCTCTGTGTTCACCTTTGGAATGGCTGATTCATTAATGCACTGATAGAGAAATTCCTGTTGAACTTGTCGGAGAGGAGGATGGCAAGCTGGGGAGGTCACTGCTTTGGAGCAGTGTTTTAGATATTTTCATTGCCTGATATGGAGCTGATGCACAGACCTCAAGGAGGGTGCAGAATTCCCCCTCCCAAGCACTGTGTTAACTTCTCACGTCAGTAAGCACTTGGACGTTGAGGTTCAGGCTGCTGTATCAACCAGAGCAGAGAAGCTGCCTGTGCTCTGACATGCCACGCGCAAGTAGCAAAGGAGAGAAGTTGGCTCCAAGTTTGAATAATTTTGGTGCACCTACAACTTGTGTTAGGTATTGTGTAACACTGAGACAGTTACAGGAGGTTGTGTAGATATGGGCCTTAGCTTCTTTTGGATCCATTCCTGAAATGTAAAATGTCAATAATAACAAGGGATAATTCCCAGTTTCATAGAGATGTGGTCAGGATAATACAATTAATAAGTCTGTGGGTATGATAAACATATCAGTGTCCTAGTAAGATGTTATTAAGACTGCAGCAGTGATCTGTTACATCTTTTTCTTTCTTTGAATCTTAATTGCTCTATTTCTCAGGCTCACATTGATAAGAAATCTATGCCTCTTTTTTCCCCTTGTATTCTACTAGTGCAATGATCCATATAGGAAGATGGCATGAGAAAGAGTTTGATAGGTAGAATTAGGAAACAAAAAATCCTTATGGTTAGCTTGAGTTCTTCTTGCATGACACAGAGACACCTTTCTGCTAAATCAGACTTGACTGAACACTTGCAACAGACTGTGAATGCCCTGATGTTTGACAGCTCCTGTTTCAGGTTTCCTACATGAGAGCATGATTCACTGTCAACTGATCAGCCCCTGAAATTGAATCCTAAAGCTTTCTGCAAGTACTATGCTACACCCTCGTCATGCAGGAGGGAAATAGTCTGTTGCTCATTCTGACTGTGAAATGAGCCAGTGCTAGATGATTACCCTTCAGTTTGACTCTGGGAAGTAACTTGAACCTCCTCAGGTTATGAGATGTTTGGTTTCCCTCTGTAGGTGCGCACCCTTTTCACAGGCTTTCTGAAGTGTTGCTGTAATTGCTGATTTGTGTTGATTTCTCTTTTCACATAACACCATATGCTGCAGTTGAGAGACGTGTTCATAACTTGTTTTCACACAGAATAAGTCCTGAATCACATGCACATTGTGTTGCTGCAATTTCCTTTGACAGTCAAGAAAGTCTGCTACAGTCGCGAACTTGTTAAAAGGCAGACTTCTTGTGAAAACCAGCAGACAGAGTCTATGTAGCCTAAAAAAAGGTGGAATAATATAACAAATGTGTAAATGAACTTGTGATAGTTTCACATTTGTGTCAGTTCACACCATGAAATAATAAAGTTTCTCCCAAAAAAGGAATGAATAAATGCTTTAGGTGAAATGTTTCAATTTTCTTGGGGAAAGTAATCGTATAGTAGCGGCAGTGGGAGAAATTTCTTCCATTAAAAAAATAAAAAGAACTCCTAAACCAAAAAAAATTCTCATAAATTTGCAGGAGGATGAGTGTTTATAGATAAGAATGCCCAAAATGATAGCTAAGCCTCAGAAAAGCGGTGTTTGGAAATGATTTCAGTACAAAGTTTTAAGTCAGTTTCAATCAGTAGGGTGAGATTTGTGTGTGTGACAGCTGACCACGTGCCTGTCTGTGCTGGAGCTTTAGAGAAAAATAAAGAACATATCCAAGGCCAGCTACTGTCAGAGATGGGACCTGCGGCTAGAGTTATATCCATTCTGACGATATCTACATTCCTGTTGCTCTGCTGCCTTCTACTATCCCCTCCCTCACTGCACAGACACAAGCTATTTTCTTTAAGTCAAGTCAATACTTTGGCCATTATCAAAACAACTTGATGAGCTGGAAAGTAATTTTACAATGCTTTTTCAAACTTAGAGAAATAAATTCAATAAAGTGCTTCAAATCTTTTGGGAGAAGTGACAGTCTAATCATTTAAGTGGCATGTTCATTATGAAACCCCAGAATGTGTCTCACTGGGGGGCAGGAGGAGATCTATTTGGTTATTGAGCTTTCTTTTCTTCACAAATGTAGTCGATACCCATATAGGCAGAATGAGAGTGTCCATTATTGTGAGACTTACTATGTAACTGGAGTGTGCATCATAAGGGTAAGAGCATGTTTACCAGTGGAAGTGATGTTGATATGATTGCCGTATATACAGTGATAATTTTATCTCTTTGGTGTTTTAGCTTCCTTAAATTCATAGAATTAATTCTTCCTGGTGTACAAATAAAAAAAAATCATTAGGCATGATTGGCTCAGTTCTTTTCAGTTATTTAATATAATTACCATGCTTTTTCTTTTTGAGTGATATTTTCATTCTGGTACGTAGGTAAAGCTCCAGCTTCTGAAATTCTCTGTGAAAAATGAGGCTGCTGTTTGAGGTTGGAGTAGATCACAAGGCTGACAGGTAGGGAGATGTGGGTCCTGGGTGAGCAGAGGAGCTGGGTGAGCAACGGAGAAGGCAGCACTGACGAGGACCAGAGGTGCCCCCCTGCCATCTGACATGGGGAGGAAGGTGCATTTTTGGCATTTCCCATTACATGCTTAGAGTGATAGTGGGTGCTTGGTGTATGAGGGTTGGAGGAAAGGTGACTGAGGACATTTTCTGTCTCGTCCTCCACCTTCACCCCTGCTCAGTCTCGTAGGGAGGGTACCCAGATGTCTCAGCTGAAAAGGAGTTGTGGTGCAAGATTCCCAGTTGCAAAGGGAGAGGAGGCCAGAGGCCTGGGTTAGCTACAGCGTGTACAGGACCCGCAGCTTTAGGTTGGCACCAGATTAATGGCAGTTGTCTTGCGTGCAGGTAGTACTGCATGGGTACATTTTCGTTTCTGCAAATTGAAACTGTTTTCCCAACCCACCACTTCTTCTCGTGGTACTTATTATTTATAGAGATAGTAGTTTGTTCTTTATCAATTTCTTGTGATACTGTCCTGTGATACTTTAAGGCTGCCTTCCTCCTGAGTAAACCAGTTCGTTTTTGACTTCCAAAACGTGCGGGTAGGGAATGCCTACAGTCTGCCATTGCCTTGTCTTTTTAGGGAATTCAAAATCATATTCAGTCTGAAAGTTTATTCAAGATATTTTTCAGAACTGCCATCTTGCCACAAGGTTTAAACAGCTGAGTTCACCTTCCAGAGAAGAATGTGGTTGTACTTTTAGGAATCTCATATAATAAAAAGCAGAATTTAATTGTGTACTAATGACACATTAAGAAATTCTGATTAAAAATCATAGAAGTTTAAGTGTAGGAAGTGTGGACAAAAGTTGAACTTTTTGCTCATATGTCTTATGATTTTAATGCCATTATACTTCTTATAGCAAATTTATCCTGTGCTAGGTAATATTGCATTCAGGGCTTTTCTTGTGCCCAATTTATCAAGGAGACTGGCACTGAATTATTTTGTATTTTTTCCCCAGATACCATGAGGGTAAAAGAGACAAGGTTTCTGTTCTGGATTGACTACTGCCAAATCATAACTCATGACTCCACTCATTTTTTTTTTCTTTCTGGATTTTTGGTGTTCTCTCAGCTCATATATTTTTAACATTTAAGCAGCTCCTTCAAAGGAAAGCCACCATATTTTCTTCTTGACTTTCTATATGACCTCTGGCAGTCACTTAGCCCTTCTGTTCCTCGGTTTAATTACATGTAGAAAGTGGAAATAATTACCCCCATTGAGAAATATTTTAAGAATTATCCCTTTACAAATAAAAAAGTTTCAAGGGGCTAGTGGGGTGAGTCAGAAGGGGGCCAGCCTGCTGATTATTGAAAAAACAAGAAACAACCCTGCCGGATTGCCAGCTGTGCAACTTCACTTGTGGTTTACTGAACTTTCTAGTTTGAACAGAAGGTCATGAACATATGAAACTGTGAATGGATTTTGAATTGTGTCTCAGATATTCTCCTCAGTTTCTGCTGAGACTGGATATGAAGGATCTAGTCACTACTTCCATCTATAGTGTTCTGTGAGTTTGTGAAGAAAAGGGGACAGTTCCGCTTTCTGTTTATTCACTTCACATGAACCAATCAGGAACCATAAAAAAACAGTCTGAGCTTATCATTTCTCTTTGTACTATGTTTAAGTCAAAGAATGATTCAGTCGGATTAATTTAGGTTACATTTGATTAGACGTTATGACAGTATTTGAGGCTCTAAGACAGGCTTGTGTCAACTTTGCCACCAGAGTTACTGGCAGTATAAGCATAGAAGAGAAATTGAAAGCAATGATGAGTCTTGTAATTTGCTATGCCTTTTGCTGTTTGTGTACCTGGGCAAAAACAAGACACAATTTATGGCTCTAAAGTATTCCTGAGAAAGCAGAGAGCTGTTGACTCTGCATAAATAAGAGGCTTTTAAAAAACATTTAGTTAGTACAGCTGTTAACAGATTGGCAGAATGTAAATGTAAATGTTTTAATCCTTCTAAACATTTTCTTTGGCTGATCTCATGTATTTCATGCTAAAATTGATTTTAAACGTTAATATAAGCAGCCAGCTCCTTCCAGATCACTGCAACCAATACCTTGTTCAGGCAAAGGCGTATACAGCAAAGGCTAGAAGAAACTTGGCTAGATATTGATTTTTGACTCAGTTTTCTTTCCTAATAATTGATCAAGAAAAAAATGTGTGAAAAAAATCTACTTCCAAGTTGTTATTATGAAGTATTTCTCAGGACGGAGAATGCCAAAGTTTGTTCAAGAAACAGTTTATTTATTTCTTTATTTTTACAAATAACATAGAACGGCTACATTCAGATAGCAACCCAACCTCATAGATTCTTCCCAAGAATAACACATGTAGGGTAAGGGGAATATTTTGGGTGACATTTCCAAAATCGGCATCTACCATTTGAAACCTAAGGTTCAAGGAGCAGCTATAGTGTTCAAACTTTCTGAAAGCCCTGTGTGACTAATATGCTTAAGGGGTCCATACCTATGAACTTAAATTGCCTCTCTTGCCTTTGCAAAGCAGATACTGCCAGTATTTGATTGACTGTTCTTCCACTCTTCTTCCTAGACTTTTCAG
Source organism: Pampusana beccarii (assembly GCA_013399365.1). NCBI lineage: Eukaryota > Metazoa > Chordata > Aves > Columbiformes > Columbidae > Pampusana > Pampusana beccarii. Next base: position 498,105 of record VWYH01003020.1, read on the forward strand.
TGATGGTATTAATTTAAGCTACTCAATGACTTCCCAAAGCCATGAGAGATGAGATAGCTGTGCTGTGGTTCTAGGACTTTATTTGAGAGGACTTCCGCTGGAGGTCTTAGTGACTATGCTTACTGCTACACCTGTACCTCTGCAAAAGTGATTTGGAAAGTGGAGACACCTGTGGCTGGTGATCTGAGAGGTGAGGGCAGACTTCAAACTCTCTCCATGTTTCTTAACGCGTAATGAATCTCATCCAGGAGAAGTCTAGCTTGAACATTTGATAGTCAACTGAACACTCATGATGCGTGGAATTTGGTAATCTTCTGGAATTCCTTGCAAAAATGTGAGTAGTAAGAGGAAGGCCTGCCTAAGGTAACAGTTAGTGTTCAATGAGGCAAAAGTAATCCAGTGTGTTTTTTGATCCACTTTCCAGAAAATTGAGAGTGGCTTGTGGTTTGAAATGTGGCCAGAAATGAACAACTTCTTCCTTGTGCTCCTGAGTGCATTTGTCATCTTTGGGATATCAAGGAGAATGTGCAGAAAGGTATATGGTGCATCTGAGACGTCCAAGGTTGTGTGCCTGGCTGTGGAGAGAGCTGGTGAGAATTTCCCCTGTACTGTGCTGTAGAGGAATGAGGAGGAAGCGTAGCGGGCAGTGCAAGATTGATTGCAGTCTGGAGGAGAACATCATGGGCTGCCTGGGCTGAGAGAACAGAGCTGCCTCGCAGCATGGCTTGTTGACTAGAAGAGGAGGTTGGCTGTGTTGTGTGGGCAGGAGAACTGATCTGCTGGCTGATTGGTTTGATGGGTGCTATAATACAGTAAGCCCTTAGTTTTGTCAAGTCTTATCTAGGTCAGGCTCTGCATCCCATATCTGGCCAAGTACCTTTAGAGTTGCATCAGTTTGTATTAAAATAGTATAACCTTTTTTTCAGCCATTAGTTGTGCTTTTGAAAAAATTCCCTTGTAACCACCTCCCTGTGGTATAAATTAATCCTTTTGAATACTGAGCAGCAGTTATGACACTTTGCCTCTTACTGTGACACAGGTTGCTTTCACACACAAATTAAGCAAGTTACGCAGAGCGATGAATGGCATGTTTTAATGTGAGTCTCTTGCTATATTGTCAGCCAACAGTGCAAAATAGTAATTTACAAACCTCAATGAGATTCTCCAAAGCCAAGTAAGGTAATAGTAAGTGTAGTTTTCCCACAACAGTTTTGGTTGAAACATTGTTGATAATCCACCCACTGCAGGTGGACTTGAACTTGTAATAAAATGTGATTTTTCTGTACTGATATTGAAACTAGCTCTTCACAGAATAACAAGAAAATGTGTGTCACTGTTTTTGTTTATCTAAATAGAAAAATCCGTTTGTCTTGTGTTAGGCTATTGATTTGGTATTTAATGTACTGAGATATTTAAATATCCAACGTTCATTCCTTTACACTTTATTAATTCTATTATGATATATTTAGTGAACCGTATTTAGTTTGACTTATTTTTAACCTGCACAAGCATTTACAGGACTTTGTTTATGCATTTTAGCAAAGCAACCTGAAGTTCAGCAGTACCCCTGAAACATGTAGTGGGTAATTGGTAAATTTAAATTACCAGTGTGTATTTTATAATGTATCTTCACTGATTTTGTTTAAAGTTAATTCCATGAGGATTTTGACTTATAAGCCTCTGGCAACTGCTGTATTATCATAATTCATTTTTTCTCCTTTATTAGTATAGTTGCTATTTTAACATTTTAAGTTCATTAAAATGCAAGTTTAAATTGCCTTTTGGTCTCTGTGGTTGCCGTGCAAATAAACAACCAGGTCTTTTCCCCAGCCCCTCCCTCCCACTCTGTAAATCCAGCTATGTGGACTCTGTATCTGTTGTTTCGTTCTGCTTTCCTGCTTAACATAGAGAATATTTTCCACGCCTAAGTTGACTGAAAAGTTTATGAGTATGACTGGGAGACTGGACTGCAGTTTTGTCTGCCTAATTGAGTTGATTTGGGAATGCTCTTTTAAGAACTAAAAAGAGAGCTGAAAAAAGTTTTTATAAATTTTTTTTATTTTGGTTCACACTTCAGGTCCCCAGATCTACAGCTCTCCTTGTGACTCTTGGATTTTTGACCTCTAGGATATGAAAAAGCTGATATTTTAAAAGCATTGCAATGGTCATCTTTGTGAGGGGAAGCTTTTCCTTTGCCGTAGCCATGCTTGGTTTTTAACGCTCGTTTAATGAGCAGTTTAATGGTGACAGAGTCAGATTTGATGTGAGCCATCTGTTTTGCTCTGGTTTAGGGAGTGCATGTGTGCCCTGTCTGCTTTCTTGCTTGGGAAGGGTGACGTGGCCTTGAGAACTGAAGCACGCCAAGAAACCTGCCAGGGAGCAGAGCAGGGCAGACATGCCATTCAGTGTCCCACTGGGGACAGCCACACTTGGGCTGTGTTAGAATCATTACGAAGGCTTAGCTGGGAAGTCTGTGGCTTTTAATGCCATTTCATGGTAATAAAACTTTTGTTGTCCCACCAGCTAAAAAAGTTGGTGTTTTAATAGAATAAGCATTCGATTAATGAAACAACGTGTACTGTACAGAAGAAATGATCATAAAAAGCTGCTTTTTAACTGCCTAAAGTACCTTTTGCAGCTTGGAACCTTTTATCACCTTGTAAATCGCCCCTTGAGATGAATAGTTGAAGTTAGACAAGGCACACTTCCATTACCAGCATATCCTCCTTCAGATATTATTGTAGAGCTTGGGCTGCAGCTGCTTCAAAGCTGCCCTTCTCACCAACACTTTTTTACATCTTGCTTTCATTATGCCAAAGGCGCATTCTGTGTTATTGGAGTGGCTTTGTTTGTAATAATCTTCTCGATGCGAACATTCAGACCTGAGGGAGGTCCGCTGTTTCTCCTTGTGGTCACATTCCTTCTCTTACAAGGTGTTGACCATTTTTTGCCACTTTTGTTCTGTTTTATAGATAATGTTCAAAGGTGCTAGTTAACAAAGACTTAAACTTACTCAGGAGGAGAGGAAGATGCATAATAAAGCCTACTGTAACCTGAATATAGGAGAGAAAATGAAGTTATGTCATTTTCATTACGGAGGGTTGAAAACTCATTGCTTTCAGTGGGAGTATAAGTAGGAAAATAAAAGACATGACCCTAACAACAAACAGATGGCATTCCCTTTTCTGTGATTTTGTACACTTTTGAAGTTGTAGAGGAACCGCATAAGCAGTCATGCTTTCAATTATTTTCCCCACTAACAGAGGCAGGCACAAAATTTATTTGTTCTTTCTGACTGATTACTCTTCCATTCCAGTCAGTGTGTCTGAGCTCTAAATTCTCTTCTGTGAAAGAAAGAGAAATAAACTTTAGAAACTTCTTGGCCTCAAAACCAAAGGAAATATTTGACTAAGTTTAAATTCCCATTTTGTTAACCTCTCTCTTATTTTGTCCTTCTTAATGGAGGCTGCAATGATATGGCTTCAATTTAGTAGAGATGGGCACCCAGAAACTCTGCTTTTCCATAAGAGGCATCTCTCCCCAGAGAGAATGAAAGAGCCTTGCAATTTTTTTTTTCTTCAGTTTCTCCATCCTTGCTGAGATAGAAAATGAGCAGGCAGATTTAATCCTTTCCCTTCTCCACAATAATTGTAAGAAGTCTGTTATCTCATATTGCTACTAACCTCAAAGCATAGCCTTATAAATAGGGAATATGGTAAATCCCATGAAGACTCTAAAATGGAAACACAACACCATGTCAAAGCAGTTGAAATTAAAATAATATGTTCCCAGTATGGCTTCGAAATAGCTATTTTGTTTCACAGTAATGATAAGCTTAGAAACAAGAGTATTTTATGTTTCCCTGTACTTTCATGCAAGGGTCTCAAAAGCACGTTACAGTTGTAAATGAAGCAATGTTATAGATGGTGGGGGAAGGAAGTCACCATCTTGCAGACAGAGAAACAAAAACATGGAGGGGGAAATATGATGTAACCTATAGTTAGAGGCAGAAGGAGGAAGATGCACAGTTTTTTGATTCATGTGTCTAGATTCTATGAGCTTGACAGTCATCTGTCACAAGACATATTTTCATGTAGTTTCAGAAAGTATTCTGCAACTACCTATGCTGTTATAAATCAGTGGTTAGGGGAAAGGAAATGAGATAGTTCTCTTGAGCTAGATTTCTGGCTCTGCTATTGATTTGCTAGGTACCTATGTCTTAACTTGTCTTTATACTTGTCCTTCGCACTGATATCCTTGGAAGAACTAGGTAAATGCAAACAGGTTTCTTTCACTACTGGAGATGCTGGCGCTTGGTGACACATCCCTGTGTGCAGGTTCTTCTCCTTCATCATGCTCCAGAACTGATGATTAAGAGCTGCATCCTGTTATTTCAGAAACCAATGGGAGTTTTTCAGCAACATTTTTAAGCTTTTTTTCAGACCCTCATGGTACAATGAGATAAGAAACAGCTATGGATATATTGTAGAGGGCCGTTTGTAAAAAATATTACAGGAAGCCTCTTGGCAACATGCAGAGTGATCTGATGTATTTTTTGTGGACACCAGGGACAGTGCTAATCTGTATATATCGATGAATACTTTTACATTTTAGCTAACTACTATAGGCCTCAGCATGGCACACATCTCATCCTTGTCCTAGGATGTTTAGGTTAGGTCTGATGAATTGTGCCTCTTCATGTCAAAGAAAGGAAGACTTGAATGACTGGCTCAGATGTAGTCATTTACACTGTATGCCTCCAAAGTCAGATTACTCCAGCCAGCTCCACTGCTGGATGGCACAGTTTACTTTTGAGAACTGTTTTATCTATAGGTCTTAGCCAGAGGAATTACAATCTATATCAAGCATTGTTTCCCACAGAATGCAAAGAAAATTAGTTAAATCTGAATTGAATGGCTGTGCTTTATAGCAGGACCTTTTTGGTTTTTTTTTAATTAGCCTTTTGTGTGAAGAGATGCTTAAACCTCTCCTTTCTTTCCTCTTTTCCTGCTCTATTAGTTTCCAGAGTATTGCATCCTTGATCTCAGAAATATTTCCAAGAGAAGCAAAGTAGAAGAATTCCCTGTAGTGAATCTTCAGTGAAACCTTCCTGTTCTAGTCAACGCCAGTTCCTAATTAGAATAAAACAATATGTTTCACTTTCATTAATTTTTCAGTGCAGTATTCTTGCTCTGCTCTTTATACACGGTGCACTCTCTGAAGTTTCAGGTTTTGCTAATGGCAAATACTTGTGAAATGCTTGAAAGTTTTTTTGAAATGTAGCCGTGTTCTTCAAGCCTCAAAAATAACTCCCCACATGCTTTTAGGCATTCTAGTAATCAGTTTGCAGTGTTAATGATGTTTGATTTAAAAATGGTCCAAAGAGATAAATATCACATGTGGATGTAATGAGACTGGAATTTTGAAAGAGAATTTTAATTATCTTCTAAGAGAACTGAGAGACAACTACTGTGTTAAAAAGATTATACTAGAAAAAGCAGAATCAGAGGTAAGGATGACTAATGCTGTTCGCAAATTCAATGTGTTCCATTGTTTGACGCTCTCTGTGTGTCACAGAGAGTTAAGATCTAAGCGATGGATTTCCATTAGGGTATTGCAAATGATGTCTTAGTCATAATATTTCTTTTCAAAGGAATGAGAATAACTTGGTGTACTTGGTTTGCACAGCAAGGTTTTGGTAGTGGGCAAACTACAATGGTGGCTGCTGTGAGAAACTGCTAGAAGCTTCCCACATATCTGACAGAGCCATTTCCAGTTGGCTCCAAGACAGACCCACCGCTGGCCAAGGCTGAGCCCATCAGAGACAGTGGTAGCACCTCTGGGGTGACATAGTTAAGAAGGGGCGAGAAGCTGCTGCACAACAGCAACTGCAAACAGAGAGAGGAGTGAGAATATGTGAAACAACTCTGCAGCCACCAAGGTCAGCGAAGAAGTAGGGGAGGAGGTGCTCCAGGCACTGGAGCAGAGATTCTCCTGCAGCCTGTCGTTCAGGCGATGGGGAAGCAGGCTGTCCTCCTACAGCCCATGGAGGCCCACGGTGGAGCAGAGATCCGCCTGCAGCCAGTGGAGGACCCCATGCCATGGCAAGTGGGTGCCTGAAGGAGGCTGTGACCCTGTGGGAAGCCCATGCTGGAGCAGACACCTGACAGGACCTGTGGCCCTGTGAAGAGAGTAGCCCACAGTGGAGCAGGTTTGCTGGCAGGACTCGTGACCCTGTGGGGGACCCAGGCTGGAGCAGTCTGTCCTGAAGAACTGCAGCCCATAGAAGGGACCCATGTTGGAGCAGTTTGTGAAGAACTGAAGTCTGTGGGAAGGACCCATGCTGGAGAAGTTCATGGACCACTGTCTCCTGTGGGAGGGACCCCACACTGAAGACGAGGAAGAGTGAGAGGAGTCCTCCCCCTGAGGAGGAAGGAGCAGGAGAGACAACGTGTGATGACCTGACTGCAGCCCCCATGCTCTGTCCTACTGCACCGCTGAGAGGGAGATGGCAGAGAATTCGGGAGTACTCGAGCATGGGAAGAAGGGAGGGATGGGGGGAAGGTGTTTAAGACTTGGTTTTATTTTCTCATTACCCTACTCTGATTTGATTGGTAATAAATTCAATTAATTTTCCCCAAGTTGAGTCTGTTTTGCCTGTGACAGTAGTTGCCGAGTGATCTCCCTGACCTTATCTCGACTCACAAATCTTTTATTATATTTTCTGTCCCCTATCTGGCTGGGGAGGGGAGTGATAAAGCAGCTTTGGTGGGCACCTGGCATCCAGCCAGGGACAACCCACCACAGTTGGCTATATCAAGAGGTAAGGTACATCTAATGAACTTTTTTTTGTTATTTTAAAATCCCTTTCATCAAGTGCTAGATGTGCTAAGGACATTTGGATTTCTGTATTTGAGCAACAGTAAGAATGAAGAGAGGTAAAAAACGGTATATCTGTATTATGAGACAGTTCAGGTTTTATGTGTTGCAGCTGATAAGGTTGATATGAAAACACATTGTTGTAATGTAAAAAGTCGATTATATGTCTGGACATGAAAAAATTCATCTTGCACATGCTAAGTAGCAAGCTACTTTAGACCTCAAATGGAAGTCTTCCTATTGACTTAAGTGGTCAATGGATCAGACATTTTGTACATTTTCCCAAGCTTCTTTCAATACCAGCAGAAAAAAAAAATAATTTTTTTTTCCTCTCCACAGCATAAATAATCTTTGTTGCTTGGAACTGATAAGGAAAATATCGATCTCATAATTTCAGGACTAACAAGAATGGAGAGAAACTTCCACGGTCAGAGAGAGGTTGGTGGTCTTTGCATCTGCTGGGTTCTGTGCATCCTCTTTAGGGCTAGCTCCCTCTTTTTGAAGCAGGTCCTGCTTTCTGATTATTCTTATGTGGTTCATTCTTCTTCTGTTTCTGTCTTTCTTTTTGGCCCTTGCCTTCTCATGTGACTTTCCCCAGCATTGTTAGCTGAGATTTTTAAGAGAGTTGGGTGTGAAACTCAGGGGAGTTTGAACATTAGGCTGCTGTGAACATCTCAGTTCATTATGTGTACTATAGTTCTGCATTTTTTCACACTTCTCTGAAGTCATTGGAATTATTAGTAGTTTTACCCTTGTATTCAGCAGTCACTTTACATATATTGAAGATGCACAAATGTGTTAGAATTCAAATATCTATTTTTACTACTTCAGAAAATTGGAATGTTTAATATAAATGTCAGTAGTTGTGTAAAGCAAAAATAATTATTAAGTGTTGTGATTTCTTTGGCTTCTCTGAGAACATGATTTTCTTAGTAGCTGTTGAACATTAATTTCATGCCCTTCTCTAGAGTCTATAAAGAAAAATGGTGGAACCAATTTATGTTATTTTTTTAGGAGGAAAAAGTATATATCGCATTTGAATTGACAACTTGTAGGAAAAGTTTCAAGCTTATGCAATTCCGAATACTTGAGTGTTAATGCCTGTAAAACAGGGAATTTGTAGTGGAAGCAACCATGGCACCAGAAATACTGCAGTGATATTGCTGTGTAGGACTGTAACTAACTGAAAGATGTGAGGTAACGCACAGATACATTATCGTAAACATACTTGTCACTACCTTGTGTTTGAAATTCTCATGTTGAAATCTGACTCTATACAGGAAAATAATGTAATACATATCAAGAGATTTTTTTTTCTCTTGATCTCCTAGTATTTTGGGTTGCTCTCTTGAGGTAGAAATGATTGCCCTGCTCCCTAAGTGTCTACAGAAAAACAGACAAATGAGTATCCAGCAGTTTTGGGCTTCCAGCTTTCTCATAGAAAGAAGTTGTCTCTGATAGATACAGCCCTACCAAGGTTGGCTGCAGCAAATTTAATTTGATCTTTCAAGCATGGATTAAAAATATTGTTCTTGTTCCAGTTAGAACACTACCACTTAAGTTTCAATACAAAAGAGGCTTTTTCATCATCCCAAAGCATGCACTCTCAAACATTTTAACTGACAGCGTTTTAGTATTTGCATTATCTTTTCCTGCTCGTGCATTTTTCACCAGTGACAGATGATAAGAGTTTATGTGAGGAAAGATCTGCAGTAACATCAAGAAAAGGCTTCATATTCCAAATTACTGGGGACTGCAGAAGAAATTGGTGATGGCTAGAAATTGCATTAAAAGTTATTGCATTTTCCATAAGTGAGCTTTTTTGCATACTTGGCTGATGCTGCTGTTTTGCAAGGAGGCATGCAGCATCAATCTTGTTTTAACATTAAAGCCAAAGTTGTAGAGAGTTGTAAAATATTCTCCAAATATTCATGGACCTTAGGGGATGATTTTGCATGGATTAAACGTAGATTTAAAAATTCATTCTGTCATGTAAGTAGAAGTACACAGATGTAAGATCAATTATTCGAAAGGAAATGAGGTGGCTAAGGCCAGATGCTAAATTTACTTGTACCTCAGATAGCTCTGCTGACATCCACAGAATTCTAGCAGCAGTATCCAAAGAACACTGCAGTGCTCTGCAGTGTGCATGGCTTTGTGCTTGAGGAGCTCACGTAATAATCTTTGTTTTGATACTAGGTTCCTACTGTAGTGGCTGACTGAGGGGCCAGTGCATTCTCTTGTCATGTGCCATTTCAGGCAGACCGATCAAACTGCAGAGGGATTTGGAGCATTCAGTAGCATCTTTTATGGCTCCAAGTGTCTTCAGTTATCTGGGTTGGTTGGCATCCACTCCCAGTTCTGTGTGATCAGTCGGATGGGTGGGAAACGCATGGAAGTGGGCAGCTGGTCTAAATACATCAGCTGCCTAAAGCTTGCATATTGCAGAGCACTGCTATATTTCACAGAATTTATTAGGCATTAAAATTCCAATATCTCGTGCCTGTGGATAAGACTGTACTGAGAGCTAAAACACCACTGTATGAAGATTGCTTTCAGCAAATGAAATGCTAATAATTTACCCCTGCTTAACTGTAATAGATCCTTTTGTCTGTGGGCTGTAATGTCTAGTCTCACTAATAAAAAATGGTTCATGGCAGAAGCATCAAATCTGTCAGAAAAGTCATCAGGGTGATTGTATGGCTAAGTTGTAAGGCCTGCAGAGAACTTTGTATGCACAAGCAGATGGTTTTGTGCTCTTAACTTTTAAAACCTTTATCCAAAATCCATTGTGTTTGATGAAAGAGCCCTTGCAGCCTTCTGTGAGTGGCTGAAGAGGACGTTCAATGTGTTTCTGATAAAATCTGCTCCTGGCAGAGGTGCCTATGACAATGGATCACTGAAAAGATTTGTTTCCTGCCTAGACTGAAAGTTTTCAATACACAAATTAAGGTCAACTGTCTGAAGTTGTTCACCTGCAGTTCTGTCCAGAGTATTACTCTATGTAATTGGGAAGGTCTACAGCAGCAAGTAGAGCAATGCCATAGGAGCAGGTCTATAGGGCAGAAGAATTGATGTGAGGACATGACATTTATGCTATACACGTCAGCAGTCTTAGACTGAACTAACTCAATCCTGTCCTGGGGGCTGGACTTGCATTAGTGGTGAGAGTGCACTAGGTGTGCTCCTAGACTTCTGTCTCCTCATCTAGGTCATCTGGAAAGGATCCAAGTGCTCTTTGAGACCACTCTGTTGTACAAACTGAGGTATGATACGTGGGGTGATTAGGAGATACACATGAAAAGCACATTTCTGATATCGAATCATCACAGTGATTTGAATTGTTACTTGACTGAACAACCCTTGAGATTAAAATATTATAATTGATTAAAAATGGCAGATAAAAAATAGCCATTTGATTTATAGATTATGAAATTTTACTCAGAATTCTCAAAAAATTATTTATTTAAATGTTTCAGATTCTCTCAGCAGAGAGTATTCATCTTAATACAAGTGCTGGCAATGTGGATTGTAGGTGTACGTATTCCCATTTAAATGAGAAATCTGAGGAGGATGCCAGATGCAAATGCTCTTTTAAGACACGTGAGCAATGAAATCTTATAAGAAAGGAATTGAGTTTATCTGGATATTGAGAAGTACTTGGGAGAAATTGAGTGTGTTTGTAATGTGAATGTGTGGGCTAAGAAATGTTCAGTGCAGAGCTCTCATATGGAAGTATCGGTCATACCGCTTATTTGTCTTTCTTCCTGACCTAAAAATTGTGATCCCATTTCTCAGCTTCCATCTAATCTGGCAGTAGTGAGGGTGTTTCAAGGATACTAATTCCCTACCAGTTCTGTGACAATGTGATCTTGAGTAGAAAAAGGAGTTGCTGTCTGAGTTGGGGTAAGGATGCAGCTGAGCCATCATTAAATAGCAGAGAATCCACACTGGAGGAAAACAGGAGCTGTTTTGACTTAGGATCTTATTAGGCGCAGGAAAATCCAACCAAACGTAACAAAATGGTCATCAGCTGTTTTGTTAAATGTGAAAATTTTGTTTTCATTAAAGCTTTTGTTTTCATCTTTTACTGTGAAAAACTGAAATTAGGAAGCTGGAATTGAGGCTTTGTATTACCAACTACCACTGGGCTATCTGTTCTCTTTGATTGAAATGGAAGCAAAATTGTTGCATTTGCTGTTCTGTAATTTCTAGTCTATTTATTTTTGTTGCTCACTGAAGCAAAAACACAAGAGAAAGGCAACTTAAGTTACTGAAGCCATATGTAAAGGGCACTACTGGTTATCGGGAGCTGCGGTGATGCTGTAACTGAAACTAAATATTGCTGAGAGATGCTGGGTGATGCTATTGCAGACTTACTGTTTCCTTTATCTACCCATAGCAGCAATGTTCTTTGGAAAGAAGTGTTTAATGTCATCAGTGGTCACTTGACAGCTCTGCTCTGCATGAATCTCAGAGTCAGTTTTAGGAACAGCAGGCTAAATGTTCACATTTGCACAAGTTATTGCACAGTGCCAGCTTTCCAGAACTCCTACAGTCTGAAGATGTTTACTTTCTACCTCACCAGGAGGATCTCCAGCCACCAGAATAGTTTCCTTCATTGCTTTCACTGGGAAATGTCTCATTCAGGCATTCTTATTTCATTGCCCTCACAATCATCGTCTGCTTTCCCTAACTAAGGAAAAAACATATTTACCAAAAGAATTTAGAATGGAAATAATAATAAGAACAACTTCTGGCTGGAATGACATTGCCTTCACAGCTTGATTTATTAAATGCTTTTGAGGTGTCAGCTTAGAAAGTTGAAAAGAACATCTGTAGTAATGTATGTTCTTACAAGATAGCATTGAAGTGTCTGCCCAGCTGGGGAAAATCATACATTTGTAGCAAGGCAGGGCTGCCTTCCCAAACATGTACCTGTGTGTTTCCTGTCACGGTACAGGGACAGATGAAGGGGATTTACCTCATTTTGCTTTTAGGCATAGACTCATCTATAAATATGAAGAAGTTATAGCATTGTCCAATACTTATAATTGGTATTAGTTTAGACTACTTTGTACTGTGTGTCATAAGACTCTTAATGATGATAAACATCAGGTAGTCTTGATTATGATCTAACTTATTCTGGTTTGCACCACCTCCCTGACTTGAGAAGAATAAATTCTGATTTATACCATCATGATATCAGATTTAGGGCTTCTGTGAGTTATCTTAATTTCAAGTAAAATGAAATAAATTAAAACCAGTTCTGGCATGTTTAACCAGAATGCACAGTACTATTCTGTATTATAGAGTAAATTTCATACCAAACTGAAAGAATGCAGTTTCATTGGTTCTAGCAGAGAAATGTTGTTTAGCTTAGAGTTTAATTTGGTTAACATGGAAGGCAGTGTAAAATTTCAGATACTCTGTGGACATTAGAAATTCCTCCTGATGCAGCATATATGCCTGCAAGGACATGCAGTTGAGCTGACTTAGTCTTATGTAAGTGGTGGTGAACAAAATTTATCCTGTTGCTGCCAGTTTTCAAGGTGTTATGTATTGAAGTAGTTCTACAGAAGGTAGTCATGCCATTTTTATTAAGCGCTTCAGAAGTATCCCATTATGCTCTCAGTAGCTCTTTGTGGTAGGCAAGAGTCATCATCTTCACTTTACAGGAGAAAACTGAGACAGATATTACAATTTTCTGAAGAGCAGAGAAGTCTTTATTAAAAGAGAAGTCCCTTCTTGATTAAGTAATGAGAGATATTGCTAAACTTTCTCGGTCATGGGTTCAGTATGCTTTCAAAGTTAAATGTTCTTTAAGCATTGTTACCTGTTTGCAAACATCAAGCCCATCTGTTTATAGGGAAAAAAGCTAAGGGCTCAATTATACAGGGTGTGATAAAGAAGATGACTTTCCTGAGTTCTGTCTTGGGTGGTAGGATGATACCTGTGTTGGATGTAATGGTGCCTCCTGAGCAAACAGCAGAAACTTATGGTTTATATGTAGGGTATCACAGCAACAGAAGGATAAACTTGACATGGTGACTCGTTTTTTCTCTCCATTGTCAGTCACGGGGTAGAGTGCTAAATGTTATACTCAGGAAAATATGATTGTCTAAAAATCCAAGTGCTACATTCTGTAAAATCTTCACTGAAACAGCTGAGTTGTTCTTTAGTTGAAGAGGGAGAAAGATAGGAAGAGGTTAGATTTACAATAGTTAAAGCTTGTTAGATTTGATAGATTTCTGTTTATTTTTAATCTACAGGGCACTTGTTATCCAAGAAATATTAAGTATTTTCTTCTTCTAGTTTTAAAAATCCTGATAGTGCCTATGTAGAAATAATTATGTTCGCTTAATGTTTTATTCTAATTTCATGGTTTGGAATATACTGTCAGTAGTGGGCCTTTGGTAAGGATATGTCTACAGGCTGGATATTCCCAGATCTGATAGTGATTCAGTGTCTAGTTCACATCTACGATGTGGTCACTGATCTCACTGATTTCACTCTAGTGAAAGTGCAGGTGGTCTGAGCTTCATGCAAAAAGAGAACGGAAAAATCTCTGAGGTCTCAGAAAGCCCCTATAAGGCCTCCAGGCATCCTGACTATGCAAGGAAGTTCATGGGATGGTGGATACCACCCTAATGAGTGATCAGTCCATGGAACTTGCTCCTTCCCCATCTTTGCTGCATTTGTTAAAACTCAGAAGTAAAAGGACCAAGACAGCAAGAAAGCCAGTGACACTGGAGAATGTTGACATTTAAATGGTGAAATCTTTACTTCTCCTTTCTTCTGAAGCAGAAAGACAGAAAAACTCCTCTGCATTTGTGAAGGCAGCCTGTCCCAGTCATTTTTTTAATCAACCATTGGGGACAACTTTCCTGCTCCTTTGTGTTTTCCAAGGTTGAAACATGCTCTGTATATCTAGCGGACACCAGAATAGTGGGTTTAATTTAAAGGATTCTGGAACTTTATAGGTAAAGTTAGACCCATTTCGTCACAGCGCTATAATTTAGTTAAAAAAGCTAGGACTGGAAATGATGAGCAAATAATAAAAATTTCCACTAACTGTCCAATAAAAAGAAAGTATCATTTTTACATTAGTAAATCTTAGATTATCATAAAGAAAAACAAAATTGTGTTAAAATCTCAATTATTACATTTAGAAAATAATCTTCCAACGGAAGAGGAGGAATCAGTAAAGATTTTGTGAAGCAGGTACAATTTACTGTACAGTTCCTGGAAAACAGATGAAGGTTTTTTTTTTTTTTTT
>VWYH01003020.1:512384-556011 GCA_013399365.1 Pampusana beccarii
TTTTTTTTTTTTTTAAAATATATATTTTTCCCAATCCAGAATATAATATAGCAAGAGTATAATGCTAACTAACGTCCTGGGCATTATAAAATTTGTGATCTGCTTGCCACTGCATAATTTCACACAGCAAAGGGAAATCAGGAGGGATTAGTTCAGTCCCTTTAACTTAGATGTGAAAGGTTGTTATCAAGGTCCTCTGTCAGCCAGCCCCTCCTTATTCTTCACCTATGGGAGAGAACTGCAAGCAAAAACTGCCTGGCTACTTTCACAAGCCTGTAGACTTTTTGATGTGGCACCAGTGTGTCCACATAATGGCATGTGGTAAGCAAACAAAGTCTAAGGTATGAAGAACTGCTGTTCTTTGTTTTACATTATTCGTGAGAAACCAGGGTAAAAACAAAAACAATCTCCAACCCCTCCATTCATTGAAAGTTTGCTGGCAGCAGGGCTCGACTTGTTGGGTTTCTAATCTCACAGTTATAGTTATTTCATTTATCTAAAAGCATTTTTTTTTTAAAGAAGACTAATGTAATATTATATACCTGTAAATATTAATAGTATCTGTCATCCTTTAGACTTTCATGTCATTACAGTGATAAGAAATGAGCAATCAAGAACTCCAGGGTGACCTGTAGATGTAAGAGTTTTTCCTACTTGTATATTGTCAGGGATGTCTGCTTTATTTTATAAGGAGACAAGTAGGGATGTGAAGAGAATTTCTTCCCTTGGGAGAATAGCCCACAGACTAATATCAGCTCCATGTGTAGGTAGAAAAATGCCCAGAGTGGTAGAAACATATTTACTCCCTGGTTGGATTTACTTCTTAGGCAGAATCCTGAGTCACAGAGTGACCTGAAAACACTTCTCACTGAAACAGCACATATTTTCCTAAAAAAAAAAAAAAAGATCTGTAGGCCATGGTAGCATTAGTTTTACAGTTTGTCTGTGAGATCTACAGAAGTACTCTTTAACAATCTGCATTTTTGTTTTGCTTTCAGAAATAAGCAATTCTTTTGCTGGTCATCCTATCAAAGAGCCATTACGAACCTGCAGGAGAGTAGGAAAATGGCTTCGTTTTATATGCATATAATATTCAGGGGTCTAGTTTTACCAACTAGCTTTATGTAAAATCTCTTCTTTTCCCAATATCCGTGACAATGACAGTAAAATAGTGCAGTCTGTTCTTCATCAAATTTTACAGTACACTCATCACCATACTATTGACTAGGCACTCAGCTAGCTCATCAGTGTATTGGAAAATTAATTCAGGCAGAGAACCGATTCAACAGTACCTTACTTCTTACATATGCATTTGGTCTGATTACTATATTTGCAGAAGCAGCTGGATTACTTGTCTTCATGTAGACAGCAGGATTTTGTAAAACACGAATATTGCTACGTATTTGCAGTCTGTGTAGCATTGCAATTCTACTTTAAAAATGATGGCATGGCATCAGACAACTTAAGCTGTTATGCAGAAAATTAAATTAATAAAGGAGGCTGTTCTGCTTTATAGCTGCTGTGTTATTTCAGTTATCCTCTGTGAGGGCCTATTTAATTTTGAAACTTCACACATATTTTGCACTTGATTATTATATTGCTGTAGTGCAAAGAAATTCCAGGCTAAGATCTGGTCTGGCTGCCATCTGCATAGCAAACTTGCTAATAGATATTTTCCTCTACACAGAACAAATTTAAGTGAATATTATCCCTATCTTACTGATGAGAACCTGAGGTACAGACGTATGTTGGATAATTGTTCATGGTTTCATTGGAAATCTGTCACACAACTAGCAGGGGAATCTGGTTTTCTGAGTCATTGTCCTGTTCTGTATTGACAGAGCATGCTTTTCTTGCACATTATTTTGCAGTGATGCTGTTCCAGCTTCTGCAGTTTTGCTGTCAGCGTCTCTGGAAATCTCTGGCCTTGTTCTCTCTCTTTCATAGCACTGGACCAGAGTGGCTGTTTAAAGTCTGGGATAGCAGACTGGGAGGCAGGACAAAGGTGCTCTCTCTAGAGGCAAGATGCACATTTTGGGCCATGAGGGAACATATGTGATTGAGTGTCTGTTGGCTATTGGTTCTTGTGAGACTTATGAACAAGACTGAAGCATTTGCCTTCTGTTTTCTGGCTTATTTTTCCACTGAACTTATCAGACTGTGTCTTCTTTGGTCTTCAGCTTTCAAAGACAGACTTATTCTTCTTAGTGGTGGCAACAAAAAGCAAAAAGTTTCTCTAAGAACCCTGAAATAGTACCTAATGTTTTCTGCTGAAAGTAATATTTTGCACTTAACTTCAGACATTTTAATGCATAGTCTGTTGTATGAATACCATATGTTTTCCAGCATTTCTGATTCTGTTCTTGTTTGCCTGCATAGTGGGACCCCGAAAAGTGTCTGTCAGTAACACTTCATCTTTGAGGACAACCTTAGCCATATAAGTTGATTGCAAGGCTGTATAAAGAACTGTAATTTGGGGAAAGGATTATTTATTAATAAAATGACCACTGTTCGTTTTTCTACAGTTTTCCCTTAACTTGAACTGATACAGAGCTTGACTACATATAGTGCAGTACCAAAAGGAGGTCAAAATGCCTCCTCCAGGAAAACAGTTTCTTTGTTTTTACTTACATATACTTTAACTGCTAACAGTGTAGATTCATTTAACGTATTTTATGCAGTTGCCAGTTAAACAACTTCAGAGGCTCCAAGCTTCAATTTGCTGCAGTGGCCTAGAGACCATCTTCAGTGTGATGAAAAATACATTGTAATTCCTAAAGCAGTTGGGTAGAAATAATTGTAAAATAGTAAAGATATTTGCTAGCAGGTGGTAGATACAGGCTTATTGAAAATGTATTTTTTAAGGGTAGTGGAGTTGCGTTTTCTGTTCATACATTCCGTAGTGTGGACTGCACATAAAAACATTTCCCTTGCATGATTTCAGAGAAACCATATTCATAGAGCAGCTTTATTTTGACTGCATTGTGGCAGTTCTTCTACTTTGTTTCCTATAACACCCTCAAGCATTGTCACTTGATTCTTATAATGTTAATTACCTCTACAAGATCCCTCTAGCACATGTTAAGAATGTGAGTAATTTTAAATGCATTAAAATTACTTCCATCTTGTGTGCGTATATTAAAAATAAATACACTTGACCCAGGAATTAATCAACGAAGAATTGTGAAACAATGAAGTTAAACAACCTTTTCCATTTTCTAGGGCTGCATTGTGTATGTTGTGCATATAGTGAAACATTTTTTTGCAGCAAGTTTTTTTCGTTCTTGTTTATTTTTTTGTGTGCCTGTGTTTTTTGTTTGTTCCCCCCTCATCCTCCCTTCCCTAAATGTTATGCTTTGCTTCACTCAGGAATTCAGGTTAGCCCTATGACTATATCAAACAGGAGCTGTCTGAACCCCTAAACTGTATGTCTGTGTAACTAGCAGATTCTAAGTATAAAGGATGTTACTGTTACCTCATTGAAATCAGCGAGTGAAGTCGGTACTTCTCAGGGACATGACAAGTGCTCCGCGGAGGTTAGATCCTCTCTCTTGGATATAAATGTTACAAAGACCCTTCAGGCTCTCCTGGACTCTGAGCCTTTCAAGGCACCTTGGACCATTTCTTCATATGTGATATGGGATCCCCCTTTCTGCACATGGCTGAGCCATCCAATGCTGCTCCCGTGGACTCCTTCATAAACATTTTTCTTTGGTGGTGTGAGTTACTGAGAAAAACGCCTTGCTCCGTTCCTTCGCAGGGTCTCTCTTACATGGTCCTCGTCACTCGGCTGGTGGCTCATCTCCTCCCCGGCCCTCCTCCCACCTCTGCCCTCGTGCATTGGAGTCACGTGCCATTTCCTTGCTTTTATCGGGACTTCTCCCAGAGCAGAAATTCATTCCTGCTTAGGACACAATACACTACAGAAAGGATGGACGTAGTATCCGCAAGTATCAAGTTTGTTTTGCCATGCTTAGTTTCAATATTTGATTAGTGTTTGGCAAAACAAATGGATGTAAATGAAACTCATTACTTTTAATTTAGAAATTATAGTACCCCTGACTGTATAGTTCAATGAAAGCTCCCAGTGGGACTAGAATAGACATACTCCTTGTATAAAGGCCAGGTCTGCAGAATTGAACAGTTCTGGCAAAGATTTTAGGGAACCAGGATTTTCCTTCATATATGTAAGGGGACAGAAAGAAAGAAACTTTCCTTAATCCTGGGAGGAGGGAAAGTGCAAGGGTGAGGAAGCATAAATCTGTTCTTCCAGTATTATTAACTTAATATTTGTATCATAGAAGTGTTTTGAGGTCCACCAGGCCAGGTTTCTGCTATGCACAAATCCTTCCTAGTTATTTAGACAAAGAAAGTTGGTACCCAAATACCTACTGTCTGCAATGCCTTGAGACTTTGACTCTGACTCGTGGGAATGCATCTGTAGTATCTTTGTATAAAGAAATTTAAGTCAGTTATTGCTGTTGTATCTTTCCACATGGTGAAGTGAGAAGACTAGTGTGCTCTTCTTCTTGTGTACTGAATTTAGGAGTTGAAATAACACTCCTTTAACTGGTTTACTGGTGAGGTGTACTAGGTCCCTGAGAAATGTTCCCATGTAATATGGCACTCAGAAAGCTGGCAAAAGGATTACACATTGGTCTTGTTCCCAGGCTCTAATACCAGTGGTGCCTGTTCGAATATGTTACAGCAGGAAAGTTTTCTGCTTGATAGGGAATTGCAGGAAACAAAAATTAGATCATTTCTTGAGGCTGCTATAAATTACACTGGAGACAGAGGAGATGTGTATGGGGAGTCCATAGCTATTTGAAGTTAAATTTCCCTTGCACTGAACCTCATCGCCTGTATGCCTCCAATAATCAATTGGGGTGAGAGAGAGATGCGTAAATTATGGTTTCCAAAAGACACGTGAGATTTGGGCCAACTTTGGGCCAATTTTTGCCCCTTTTAATGTGTCTCATTTTAAGCATTCAAGAACTTAAAACATTCTTGTCGTGGAAGATTGCATGCAGAGTAACTGAAAATCATCCCATTTATTTCCATTTTCAGGTTTCAGCAACAACATTTCCCTTGATTCTCTCCTGCCCATGAGATACGGCTTTCTGGAATAATAATTTTGCGGCTTCCACCAGCAGACACATACGCTATTGCTTCCAATCTCTCATCTAAAATCACTGACTGACAGGTCTGACAGAAACAAATAGCAGGTGGGTTGGTAGATACTGTGCTTGGATTTGCTTTAAACTACTTTATCTCCCCTTCTCCTCCTTTTTTTTCTTTTCTGGTTCAGCACCTTTTTCCTATAGAACTGTTAGGATCACAACTTCCAGTTTGCTGGGTATGTAGTCATGGGTCACTGTATTAATATTATCACAGCTGGGGATATAATGTCTTGTTACTTCCTTTGGAATGTCATGTGGTCTGGCTTTTTTTTTTTTTTTTTTTTTTTTTTTTTTTTTTTTTTTTTTTTTTTTTTTTTTTTTTATTATTTTTTTTTTTTTTTTTTTTTTTTTTTCCGCTTGTGTTTCTATTACTTTTTTTTTCTTTTGTATTGTTTTGTGGTTTGGTTTTTTTTTTTTTTTTTTTTTAAATGCGTCTGTATCATATTCCTTTAATTCCATTACAAAGGAATGTTTTTCAGTTTTCTTTCCTTTGCAATATTGCAAGATGGATGAGCAGCATGCCAAATGGCTTCTAGACCTTTTGCTATTTTAATTCTCTTCTCAATAGGTGCATTTTTGTTCATGCCAATAGATCCCATCTGTGCTCTGGTTGAAATATTACAAATGATGCAGATTAAGACTAAATCTTAGCAGAAATACCTCGTGAAGCTTGAGCAGATCTGCTTTTATAATCCTCTGGGTTCTCGTTCCACTCTGAGAGAAGGGGCAACTGGGCAGACCACAAAGATCCTTGCCTTCAGAATTTGCCCCTCTACACGCTGCTGCAGAGTTCAGATTTGGGAAGTGATTTCACAGTTGTTAATATTTGTCCACTTTTTACAGCTTCTTTGTTCCTGATCGCAGGAAAGCTTGCCAGAAACATGATAGCATTATCTCTAAAATGAGCATGATTTCTATGTATTTGCTGATATCCTTTATTAATGATGTACAATTGTATTAGAAACACTTTGTGTTGAAATTAAACTCTAGAGATAGGTATGAGGCATCAACTAGTTACTCTGAGGCTGAACTGGGTCAAGGAAATAGACCTTTTTTGTGCATGGTTGCCAAAATCCATCGAAAATCCTAAAAAGACACATTATATAAAATAATTAGCAAGACCTAGTAGTGATATAACTTTTTTTTGCAACAGCTGGTGAAAGACCTTACCTGGAATTAAGGATTCATACCTCTGTTTTGCAGAAGGAGGAACTGAGGCAGAGAACATTTAACTGGTTTCTTCAAGTTGACAGAACAAATCAATGACAAAGATTGAGTGCAGGTGTCATCTGACACAGTCATCTGGCTCTATGTTATGAGATTTCTGACAGTGGAAATCTGCCATAGAATGAAAATGAAATCTTGTAATTTTGTGATGCTTGTAAACATGGGCTTAATGCCTCTGTGAGAGAAAGCAGAAAGGAACTGGAATATGCACCTTGAGTCAGTACAGGAAGATTCTTTTTACTTTACGTTTACTATGTATTTACGGAGAAATTGCAGTTTTCTGATAGGAGTGTCCACTTGGGTGTCTGTATGTTGTGTCATGTCTTGTTCCTCCTTGTCACTCCTTCAGCAAAAGCCAGGAGATGCATGAGGGTCACGCCTGCGGGTTGGTTCAGTTCAAATTGCCAGCAATGAGGGAGTTGCACTCGTGTACTTATCATTGCTGTTACACTGATGGATTACTTTCTGCTCCAAATGTGTGAAAAGGTTATTTCAGAAAGAGAGCAGATTTTTCTAGATGTTTAACAGTGCCAGACATACCATATGTAACAAAATAAGTATTCATCATCAGGATGAATCTATGAATTTTAGCTTTGTGAGAGAAATAGGCTTGAATTGTGATGCAAAATAGTGCATTACTTTCCTTGTGATGGAGCAGAGGCTGCAAAGGAAACCACTGGGGAGTCTCGATGGTTTGTTTTTCTTTCCTTCCTGCTTTGCTTCTGTTCTGATTGGAAAGTCTGGGATGTCTTTGCTTTTTCCAATTTTAAAGATCATTTGGTGCTCAAAGTGTTAGAGGTTCAGTTCTAAAACCTAGAGGTGAGAGGCTAAGGAGCTGTGGCAGTGAGTTTATACTGTCCCCTCAAAATCAGATGGAGGAAGGATGAAATGGAAGAATAAGCCACCAAACCACTTTCCTTGAGGGTGGAAAACCTGCTGAAGTGGGTAAGTCTGGCTGCCCCGTGGCAGCTTCCTTGTCAGCCTTCCCCCTCTATGGTGGCAGGTCCAGAAGGAAGTTAGGTAGGTCATTGTGTAGTAAGGTAACAGGGAGTCATAACTGTGAAGAAAAGAAGACTGGAAGTTTGTGTATGGGGTAAGGAAGAGAGAAGCACAAATTCTAGATGAGGATCAAAGTTAATATACTTATCCAAATCTCTGAATCTGCTGAGAGTTCACCAGCAGTTCATCTGTCTGCATCTGCCTAAAACCCTTTCTAGGAGCTTTCATTGGTATAGATAGAAGTTATGCTAACAAACATGGCACCACTTAACCCTATGAGTGTTCGTAAGAATGAAAATTCACTCTGAGAAGAAGCTGTGGGAAACTGTTTGGGGTAATTGGCTCTGTTGGAGAGTCAAAGGGAACAGGGTATTTAACTTCCCTCTGTTGCTTTTAGACTCCCCGGAGGAACTGCTACATTATTAGTAACCCACCCACAAAAATCTGACATTAGAAGTTTTTTTTTTTTTTAAATAGCTATGCTATTTAAAAATAGCTGTATGTAGTAGCATCCTTCCTGAAATAGCAGGAAGTGTGTGGAATCAGCAATTGCAGAAAGTTAGACTCTTATTTGATCAAATGTTACTGAAGAAATAATGGGCATTTGTTGCTTCCTTCTTTACAATAGCATCTTACTTTATGACATTTAGAAAACTATATATGGTTTTGTGAATGGAGCTTGCATAGTTTGAATACAGCTATTATTCCAAAATCAGTTGTTTTAATTAACTCATCATATGTAGTGGGGGACTCGACAGAAAAGCAGCATAAGATATTCATAATGAGGGAGACCTACTAAATATTCTGACCCTTGTAGCCAAGTCCGACAACCTCCTTTAAAAAGCACATTGGATGCTCCCTCTGCAGTGCTAAGACAACAGGGTTAAATAGTCAACCATTTATGTCTCAGTCAAGCAAAGCACTTAAGCTCGATGTTTAATGTCATGGAAAGAGCACTACTGAATTGGCTGGATTCACACCAGGATGTGCAGTACCTTGCTGGCCACAGGATTTCTGTTGTCTGTATGGAATTCTAGACTTTGTCATGGTGAGTCACATCAAAACAGCACTGCAGAAAAAACTTTTGAATATTCTATTTATTTATACACACACAGACACACAGACACATATATATATATAAAAATTCTTAGGCTACAGAGAGATTCTGAGAATCTTGTTTGAATTATTGTTTCCGTGGTCATTAATCTCAGGATCTGAGGGTGATTGATAATAATGAAAAAATATATTAAATCTGCTGTATTGTCAGTAGGCTCTGGTTGTGTATATATATATGTGTACATACATGTTTGTGAGTTTAGCTGAAGACGTCCTCGGCTAACAATTACTAGACCTTTCAAAAATATGAGTGATCAGAGTATCCCATTTTAGTGTTCTGTTTTGTCACAGAAAATAAAAACTGATGGTGACACGTTCAGAGGATAACAAGGACTCTAGATCATAAACCATCAGATTCAAAGCTGAAATAAAACTTCAAACCAGAAACTGCAGCATAAAATAGATAATTATTTTTAAAGTACTTTAGACCCCCATAAAACAGTATAGAAGTTCTCTGGAACAATATAGAAGTTTTTCTTCCTTTGCTAACAAAGATAAACTTTTATATTTAGTTATTTTGGCATTTTTGCAGGGCAGTTTGGGGCCATCTTATTAACTAAGATTGCAGTCAATTACCTGCTTTATTGAGTATTTGTTTTCATTTGAGTGATCTTCGTACTGCTTGCTGCATAATTTTTATGTGTTGAGGAAACTCATTACAGCTCTTACTATACCTGCTTGCTACAGTCTTACTTGTCTGAAACTGAAAAATGCAACTAACGTGACCTGAATTTGACTGGTACCTTTGCTTCATCAAAATGTGAAAAAGCATGTGCTTATTTTCATTATAATTTATAATTACTTTTTTCTTTTTTTTTTCCTGCTTGATGCAAATTAGTACTGGCCTTTATTCTGACATAGAAGATACAGCATCAAATCAACAACTTTATTTTATCACATGAAACAGATGGTGAAGTTCACAGAGATTTCCAAGAAAAGACGATGTAATTTCAGTGCTAAATTGCCCTTGCTGAAGGGCCTTACCTCCAGGATTTGATAGGGAATATAACTTCATAGTGTATTTCTTGTTCAAGTCTAGGCTTAGCTCACCAGAAGGTAGGAAAGATTGAATCTTTGCTTCATATTGTTGTGTAAGTGTCAAAATCAGGCCATAGTGTTGCCAGTTTCATTGCCAGTTTCATATTTTTTACTAGTGGACTTTCAGTCAGTGGTTTTTGCAATTTATTACCCCCTGTAAAGTAAGTGAAGAAATAAAGTTATCGGATGGAAAATTCCTGAGCTGTTGATGAAGTTTTCCTTGACAAAACTTTCCCCGAGACCCGAGGATGATTCAGGCCTCTTCTGTGCTGTAGTGGGACAACCCTTCGGGGACTTCAAAGATATTTCTCGTTGTAAAAAATAAACAAGAGTTACTTTTTCTTGGGGACAGACAAGAAAGCAGAATGTGGACACCCAGGCTTTAATGACAACAGATTTTAAGTCTATTGTGCTGTGAAGGGCCTAGAATCCCAATCTCAGAGTAAATGGAGTTTGTATTTAAGCATGTATTTTTTTTTTAACTGCTAGGAAGGACACACTCTAATGCAATCTGGCTATAGGTAGGTTCCTTTGTTCTTTTGTTCCCCAAGTGACCTGAAAAAATTAAAAAAAGCATAAGTGTTTAGATATAAACATCCTGGGAAAGTGAGAATTGCAACCTGTACAGTGGTTGATAGCAGAAGTGTATTCTAGAGTCTCACAGAAAACCAATCTGGTCCTGGGGAAAAAAGTATAGTTGCTTTTTAAGGAGAGGACCTAAATATTGCAAGTCCTCAACTGCTACAGAGGACACACATAACCATAACCAACCCATAAACCAGAAACTAAGCATACACTTTGTTAGATTTGTGCTCAGACAAGTGACCACTGTGTGCTGCAGAAGAATCAGTTCAAAGTCAGGCGGGCACCTGGTGACAAGATGTCTTCTCTTAGATGCCCACCAGTCAGGTATGTTTGTCAGTAACTGGTAAGAAAACTGTCATAAAACTTGGAGATACCACTGCATCCAGTGATGTCAGTCTGTATGCACCCAGCTAGAGTACTGTTTGCAGCTGAGTGTGTCTGCAAATAATTATCCTGAGGAGAGGCCAGGTTGATTTAAAAACTTCTCTGATGGATTATTACTTGTGGTTTATGATGCATCCCATCTAATTGAAGTAGCATGCCATTTTCAGTAAGTCAGAAGCAATGTTGGGTCATGTAAATATAAAAATAAGAACACACCAAAGAACTTCCCAGCAGTCGTTTGTGTGTTGGTGGCTCAGTATTGGATGCTGTTCCAGCTGAACTTTTTAATCAGAAACCTGCTGGGGCTGCTGCCAGCTCTCCTGCCCGACCTCCTCAGCAGGCTACCTGTCACCACTTTGGAGCAGAGGATTCCAGGTTTCCAGGTCAATGGTTCTCAGTGGTTTATCCATCACTTTTATATTGAGAGGTTGTAATAAATTGCCACAAATTTATAGACTGACTAAATCAGGATTTTCTGCTTTATACAAATTTTTTTTAAACAGAGTGAGCATTGCATTTTTTTTTTTGTTGCATCTA
This sequence comes from Pampusana beccarii, assembly GCA_013399365.1. Classification (NCBI taxonomy): domain Eukaryota; kingdom Metazoa; phylum Chordata; class Aves; order Columbiformes; family Columbidae; genus Pampusana; species Pampusana beccarii. The sequence continues at coordinate 523,451 of VWYH01003020.1, forward strand.
ATTATAATTAAGGTTGGCTTTTAGAAGTCTGCTGGGGATCTTTCTACATTTGTGTCAGTGCAACGCCTGTAAGTGAATTTATTTTTCTGGTTCAGAGAGTGTGTCTAAGACTTTCCAAACTTGGTTTGAATTCATCCAACTTAACTTTAGGCAGTTAACTGAGACACCTGAATTAGGAACGTCCACCTGTCTCATTAAGTTCTCTTTCTGGTTAGTATAAACAGAGTCCAAGTAACATATGAATTGCCTTCTATATCTGAATCCCTTTCCTTCTAGCAGAAGACAAGCATGGAAAGAGATTAAGTGGCAGTAGTTAGGAGGCATGGGTCTGTGTCTGTGTGCCTAAAATCGAATTCTTTTGTGTACATTTAGATATCTGATTTGGTAGTTTGATTTTCCACTTTGCTGAGCACTCAGTGTTTTGTAGAAGTCTTGTTTGTCCGATTTAGTCAGAATAGAAAAATATTTTCATCTGGTTGCTTTGCTATTTCTACAGCAAAGCCATGAAGCATGGGTGGCAGAATCACCACTTTCAAAAATCAGATCACTGACCACTTTTTAGATGGTTTTAGAATGTTAGTTTTAGTCATGTAGCCTGGAAATTTTCTGATAAAGTTGCAGTTACTATGTGTAAAGAGGATCAAATTACATACAGGTGTGTATACGATCACATCAAGTTGAGCAACAGTTTCTTTAACCATTTCTTTCAGTTGTATGATTTTGGTAAATGAAGTGTGAAGTTGTTCTTAAAAATTAGTTCCACCTTTTGCTTGACTTTACCTGATGGAAATAAAATGATGGCTTGTAGACATTTCTCATATGAGTGTTTTCTCTAGTCTTTGTTCCCCTGTAGAGATGACAGGGTTGCCAGTTACCTTACAAGTACCTGGTCCAACTTGTCTGTCAATTTGGAAATGGACCAAAGTCAGCAACAGAGCTGCTGTTGGGACTGCAGGCAAAGATACTATTTAATGTTGTATATGCTTCTGCAATGTCCTTAAAGAATACATAAAGTTTGAGGGAATAAAGGATTGATTTGAAATTCCTAAAGTGGACGGGAGTTTTTCTATTGACTTAGCTGCACACAATTTCAGTGACTGAATGACAGGAAGTTTAGTGTAATGAAAGAGTATGAACAAGTTTGTCAGAAGACCAGTCTGAAGTACACATGCAGTCATTATTCCACTCCCATGTGTCATGGGCAATTTGCAGTAACTTTTTTCATTTCAATGGAACTTCTTGTGGAATGGGATGTTTAAATTGTAGAAGGATGGCAGCACTTCTATGCAAGTTGCTACCAGATAACATAGTTGCATATCTTGAAGACTGCTATTTGAAAGACATTGAAGCTTTGCAGAAACTAAAAGGAAGTTTAGTGTTAACATCAGTGGGGTCAGAATTTTCTACTCCGTTCTTTAACTTTTATAACAGTTATTCAGTTTATCAGTGATTTTGATGAAACTAATGACAGATCAGAACTCTAAGAAATGTGTAAGCACTTTACATTATTATTGCTCTTTTCTTTCCTTCTTATGAGGGAAAATTAGTAAGTCAATCATTTTTAAATTACTGCAGTTATGGAGTCACCACAGTTAACTCCAAGGTTGCATGATATAGGCTTAAAATGGCTTGTTGGAAAAAAAAGAAAAAACAACCACACCAATCTCTTAAAAGAGTCTAATGCATTACACTGTAACCAAGTCCAAATACATGTACTTTTATGGGATAATTTCAACAATAGGTACCATCTGCTTAATGTGTTCATAAAACCAAATATTAATTTCCTGGTAAATCAGTTGTAAACCTGAAAGTATTATTATTATTGCAGTAATTTTTGCATAAGATAAATGTCTCAGTGGCTCAGAAGGTTAAAGTTTAAAATAAGAGCTGGCGTTTACTTTTCTTTGCAATTTGGCTAAAATTAAATTGCCTGATCCTGAATCCAAGTCATATTTTATCTTTCATTAAAATAGAAAAGACCTGGAAACAATCTGTAGACCACCAGGATGTCTGAAAGTTATTTTCCAGTTATAAAAATAAACTAGCCTTGAATTTATTCACCATCTGTCAGTCTTCTTTTTCTACCAAGGAGCTGAATTTTCAGGCAGGTTACTTGCAGTGGTACGGAACAGCTGTAGGAAGCCAGGATCCTGAAATTGCTCTAATTACTTTAAGCCACAGAGCAGCTTTTGGAAATTTGCAAGAGCTCAGTTACAGTGTCTGGGGAGGGATTTAGCGTTTTCAGGATTCTCAAGAATGCACACTTTTCCTACTGTGTCTAAACCTCATTCAAAGGGGATGGAAATTAGCAGAGTGACCTTCTCTTGCTTAATTGTCCACAGCCTCAGAATCTGTGTACAGGGCTGGGACCAGTACAGGTGAAGCAAGAGACAGTGTTAATCTTATTAAGGTAAAGCTTGGTGGCAGGAAGAATGTTACTCTGCCTTCATAACCTTTGGGGACCCAGTGACTTTGACTCTCTTATTAGTGCCATGCTACTCTGTTTGACCATGAGAAGTGGAAGGTGGTTGGTTGCAGGCGGGCCTGCTGTGTCACACATGTACGTGAAGAGGCTCAGATTTACCAGCGAGTTTTCTCTCACTCTCTTCAGGACACATCTGTAATGAGATTAAGGTCACCTCTACTGCAGAGAGGGATGTAATCAACCTGTTTGTATTCTGACGTTTTCTGTTATAATTACTGTAAAGATATGTCAGTGTTAATGCACTCAATAAACATAGGGGTAACTGCATTTGAAAAAGCCCAAATCTTGTTTCACTGACTGGGATTCTTATTGACGCAGAGAGCTGGTTCAAAAGGGGCTTCTCAAGACCCAAACAAACAAAGAGAAAGCTGAAAGGCACAACAGAAGAAGTGTATCCACCTGCATCCCATAATGGATTTGACTTCAACATAATAACGAATTAACAAGCAAAAGGACTTTGAGACCAAAACTATCTGACCTTGAGCTGTAAGAATGGTGGGTCAGATCTCCTTGGAAGCCATTAGGAGCGTAAACGGAAAGCGTATTCCTGTATTGCACACTTATGTAACAAACTGAAGAAAATTGCTTTCCAGAATGAATAAAGTGCAAGAATAGTTCAGGAATTATTTGAACAGTTTTTTCAGCTTGAAGATAAATTATTTTTATATGTGCCTTTCATCTTAGTTCTTTTATTTGAACAAAAGCAGCTTAAAATTACCGTGACATATGCAGGAAACTACTGGCAGACCTCAGGGCTCACTACACTGGAATATGAAAGGAAAAAAGGACACATGAAGTATGAAGCCGTGATGTCTGTCAGAAAGACTGGGCCGTGCACCAGATCTATGAAACAATACAAATAACTTCCTTACAACAAAATTGGAAGGATACGTCAGAGTTTTCCTAGGCTTTGCAAGCATGCTTTTTTCCATAGCCTTGCAGCACAATGTTGTCAGTTCCACAGCTTCAGGTACTGTGCAGGTGCAAATATGTGTGAGGAAAAGCTAGATGGCCGGCTAATAGTATATTCTCATAGACTTCATTTGTGCTACTGTTCCTCATGGTTCTGTTATACAAGTTGTCCTGCTCACAGCAGAGGACTCCTGTGAGTATGTGAGCACAAAGGCTGAAGAACTGGATGGCTGACATTTTATAAAAATCTAAGGAGACAAGTCATTATTTGTACATCAGAGCTACATCTCTGTTCTTCAGTCCCTCTGGTATCACTACTTGGCATGGAAATTCTGACCCTATTAATGCTGGCTGAGTCTGAGGTTTATTTTTGGTAGCTTTTAAGAAACAGCTGGAGAACACTGGGGAGTGTCTTTCACTTTTAGTCATATACTGTGGCGCTTTTTTTTCAGGTCTTAAAGTTAAAAAAAATCCTGGGGCTCTCCTTGGCCTTACGTGACTTCCATATTAGAACATCTGTGTTCCTAATCTTATCTACTTTTCATGGGAGGTAAAAATGGCCAAGTGGTACCTCTATCTGATAAACTGTGAAAAGCTTGGTTCCCATCCTAATTCCTCTTAAACCTGTCTTTTTCAATTTGCAATTTTGTAGTCTTGTCTAGAAAACAAAAGATGTATCATCATACTGTGTGCATTATTTCATCACAAACGTGATGCGATGTGAAGTTTATTGCTGAGTCTTCAGGTGTTTTTATTGTGGAAGGCTTTGGGGCAAGGCTATCTGAATTTCTGAGTATTGTACTACAGATGTCCACATTAAAATGCAGATATTCTGTGCTAATCCAACAGATCTTTGCTGCTTCCCATTAGAATTTCTTTCAGGAAATAAATCACTAAACTACATGTTACAACAGGACCTTTCTTCCTGGAATATTATACTAGCAATACAGGTTCATCCTTTCAGCTGCTCTCAAACCTCATCCATACTTATGTCTCCTATATTTATTTTTTTATTATTATTATTTTTTACATTTACAGAAAAACAAGTTAGGTTAGTTCGCATCTTGTGGTACACGTGGCTATCAGGTTTCTTTATCTTCTCAGTTACCATTCTAGTTTCCTATTTTCTGGAGTGCTGCTTCTAAACTGTTATAGATGGCCAGACTACTGTACATACAAGTCTTTCTTGATGTATTAAAAAAATAAACTTTTACCTTTTTCATAAAAGTGCAAAAATTTACTACAGAAAGACTAGTCTCCAAGTATTATCAGCTGGCTTGTGTGAATCCTAGCAGTCTGAATAATGCTTAAATTTATCATCTGAATGTATGAAGCTTACATATTAATAATTCATAATTTTTCTTGGATACACATGGAGCAACACCACTAAATGAGAATTTTTCTTGCTGAAAAGAAATAAGTAGAACACCGCGATCTCAAAGGAGCAAAGAGTTCCTGGAGCCAGCTTGCTGGGAAGCAGCTGAGCAGTAGCCAAAATTAATTTGTTTTGTAGATCTTACTACTCTGAAATTCCCTGCTACTCAAGATTGCTTTGGTGTTATTGTTATCTTTTAACGCACCCATGACAACTGCAGATGACATTTTCAGAGATGATAAAAGAAAAACAATGCTCAAACCCCACTAATTTGGAAGAAGAGTTAGTGGACTCCAGGTGAATTTTTTTCAGGAAACATGCTTTTCTTTATGGAAACTGCCTGGATTTACTGAAGCCTCTTGAATTATTCATTTTCTAACCAATAAAAAATAGGGAAACCCTATATATTTCAGTATAACTTTGTCAAAACAAGACGTATCTACTTTGGTTTCAGAATTCAGCTTCCCTTGAAATAATCTAAATTTAAGTTTTAAAGCAGAACAGAGCTCTATAGTATAATCCAGTATCTCCTTTTTAATTTTGACAAATGTTTTGAAGTGTTTTGTTTTATTTTATGGGATCAGCCAGAAACCTCCACAAAATGGTTATTCACACAGCTCAAGAAATGCATCTTATAGACTCACTGTAAATGTTCCTGACCAACAATAGCTACTTTTATTGGAAACAAAGTTACTGTGTAAGGAATATTGTTGATTTACCTTAATTTTTTTTTTTTTTTTTTTTTGGCCTGATTTTACAGAGGGAAGTGAAGAGGAAAGAGTCTGTGAATGTACAAAAATCTCTCAAGATCAAAAGAGGAGAGATTGGAAGCCTTTCCTTAGATAATGAACACATGGATGATAGTGAAAAACAGTAATAATAATAATAATAATAATAATAATGTTATCTGCATTACAATGTATAATACAACTTTTGGCAAAGAAGTAGTAGAATTTATGGGTCTGAAAGTAAGTGAATCAAGATCAGGCAATGATTTAGATTTGGAACAACAGCTTAAGACTTGATTATCTATATAAGTCCAGATTTTGGGCTTTGATCGCTCTCAAATATGCAACTTGGTTTTCTGGAATGCAGAAGACTTGCAACTGTTATTTAAAAAATGCTTTATAAACTTAGGTTGATACTATAGTTGCTATAGCTTATTATTACTAATAATTTACTTTGATACATCATTTGTATATGCTCCCTGTGCACTTGTTTGAGAAGAACTTTAGAGAGTGAGGGAGGAGAATTTTGGTAGAGCTACTAAGAGACTAACCATCTTAATATAAACCGGTAGCAGGATATCTGTCATGTGAAATCTGAAATAATTACTAGTTACATTTAATAACGATACAGTTAAATAAGACAATAAATAACGTATAAAGATAGATTTGAAAAAAGTTGACATCTCAAATTTCAAGGACACAAGTCTGAAACATTCTATTGTTTGCACTTGGTATTTGCACATTTTATGTGCAAATTTTTAATGCTCGAATAATGACTAGTAGCAGTAGATCTAGAAGTGATTGTTTAGTGACCATTTCTAACTTCCTCTTCTACTTTGTTCCTCTGAATTTGAATTATTCTAGAGGAATCATTTTTACCTATCCTCTGGGAGACATATTTCCCTGGGAATCTAGAGGAGTTTGAGGCTGTGGCTACCTCTTGACTCTTGGTTGTAAATACCAACAAGTGAAATAGTGAATTGACTGTTCTTGAACTATTTTTCATATTCTCTCTGCTGTGGTAAAAGACTTAGGTTTTCAGAACCTTTCAGAATAAAACCTGACTGCCAGGAAACAGGAAGAAATAAAAGCAGGGAATCTTTTGAGAATTTTAATCCTTGCATTAAATCCATAGAATGAGGATAATATTCCCAAATCCAAGCCACAGAGAGACTTGAATTCTTCCAAAGCACCAATCCTGTGGACAACTGACACACATATGGTATAAATTCCAGAGTACTCCTCCTGTTTTCCAGTTCACATACCAACCTCCTAGCCAACTGGCAATGGACAAGAATTGTCAGATAATGCTTGTCTAAAAATTTAGTGCTCCATCAGATGAAAGCAAGGCAGATTTCCTTAGTGTTGTGAATGGATATCTTGTTAGATCATGTTGGCCAGCCCTAATTTATTGCAACTTTTGAGCTGGCAGAGTTAATTGCAGACTCCTTTCTCTACCAGCTACTTCAACAAAAATGATTTGACTGACTGCACCTTTCTTCCACTTGGGTTACACAGGTCTCCAGCCACCCTCCATGTGAAGTACAATTGGATAATGTTATAATTTAAAGTTGGATTTGACCCCAGCAGCCTTTATGATTTGACACTGATAGTCCTAAATCTCACAAGTACTCATTTTGGTGGAAAATACCATAAAGTGGAAGATGGGGAAAAAAAAAAAAGATTGGAGCTTGATCTACAGTCCCAGATCTATTCTGGTCTGAGCCAGACAGGCTACTATGACTAGTTTGTGCCAAGTATAATTTTATATACTTTGTCATAAAGTGCTTCCATCAGAAAACGGTGTAGTAAACTCCATATAACCAGATATTTCGGAAGATTCAGCTTTGTGGCAAGTCTATAATAATATTCATTTATTTTGTGGAGAAGTCTGATTTCATGGTTCACACTGAACTGTGAGTAAAATTCTTTCTGTAAAGTACATTATTACCGACTCAAAACTGAGGTCTTTGATGAGTGTGTTGAGAAGCTGGGTCAGAACGGGAAAATGTGCAAAAGAGTGTCCTGCTGCTGCAGAAGGCAAATTTGTTCAGACACAAAAGACTGACCAGCTAAGCCATTAAAATTATCACACTCCCATAACTGCCTGGGAAAGGTTTGCTGTTGCTTCATGGCTTTAAGTGTTGTAGGACAGTGGTCTAAATCAAGGGCATCATAAAGTTTTTACTAAGCGCCTTTTAATGAGACGTTGTTAAAACTGAAGCACTTGTTTTGTTGCTCTATTTGTACTTTATTGGATCCTATACTGCTACACGTAACAAATTGACAGTTGCTTGTTCAGAGGAAGAAAAAGTTAATTTTCTTGATAGTTTCTTTTCACCATTGTTTTTTCTTTGGCCTCCGTGTTCAGTCATTTGGCCTAAGATCAAGAAATCTATGTGGAAGACGTTGTTCAAACTGGGCCTTTCAGAAGAATGGCGTAAGGAGGAAATACAGCCCTGAGTTACGACTTACACATTGAACATCATATTTACAAACCAAAGGAGAGATTCACTCATGCCACTAGTTGATTGCAATCTCCATTTACTTTCTTTCTTCTCTGACACACTTTCAAATTAGTCAAAATCAGTATCCCTTGTTTGTCTTTCTCTTGACACTGTACTTCTCCATGTTAAACTTTCATGAGGAACTGATATTGGCTTCCGGAGATGTTGCTTTTTTTTTTTTTTTTTTTTTTAAGTATTGCTAAGGTGGGGCAGAAAGACTTCCATACTCTCGGAAGTTGTGATTCAGCTGTGCAATTTGAAAAAAGAAATTGACCAACTGATTTGGACAGGAAAACAATGAGAAATTATTGAGACACTGCAGGTAGTTTAATTAAAAATAGGATTTTTATGAGCAGCGTTAATGTGTGCTACCTCAGCTAACCTGACAATAAAGGTTTTCCAAGCTACAATGACATCTGGCACAGAATCACATGTAGGAATTATGCAGACGCAATAAAAGGCACTTAATTAGCATTGCAAATAGTATTCCAACATTTATGAGATGTCTGCAAATTTGCATACAGATACGTAATTACATAATTTGCAGCTGTTGTGTTTGTTCCATAAGACCTTGCCACTTTATTAGTAGAATATGTAAATTAAGCATTAGTCCCTTTAATCATCTGTTTTCTAAGTAGCCCATAAATATGTGGCGATTCATGGGAAGTTACTACAGCTCTTTCATGTGGACTTCATCATCTTGCCTCAAAATGGTGTGGAAACAAAACTGTATCTCCTGGCTTACTTAGTTCTGATGGTCTTTGAAGAGTTTTGTAAGTGCATCTCATTTATTGTCAGTTTTTTATCCCCCATTCATCTCTGAAACAGTTTGCAGGGTCATTCTGTAAATCTCTTTTGATTTATTCTCAGCTGGTTTTAAAGATATTTAGGTTAATATTTGTTCTCATTATTACCTTTCTGATAAGGGTGATTATTTTGTATAACAAGTAAACAGGGGAGGCTGGGAGGGAAGGATATCTCACAAAACAAGAGTGTTATATAGGTAGTTTATTAAATTCAAGGTGAAACTGGGCAACTCAGATGCCAAAAAAGCAGAACTGGACCGAACGATTAGCTAGAAAAAATATTGCTCAATATAACTTCTTATAAATCCCCAGTGTATAAGATTTCTTTGCCAGGATAAGCTTGGACAATTTTCACTGATGTACCAACAGACAAAAACATGAAAAATGTTTATCCAAACCAGCTTTCTCGAAATATATTGGAATGTTGACTTATATTGTGTTGGGTATCTTAATACCTTTGTAGCACTTTTGTTGTATTTGGCTCAGAGGAGGTTTGCAGCGATATAGTCAATAAACAAAAGGTAGTTCTGGCTACAAATTTTGAACACACTGTTAAGCCAACTGAAGTAAGGAATAAGGAATAGCAATGAAGTTCTTTTTTTTTTTTTTGTTTTTTAACCAAACCAAAGCAAACCAAAACATGTTTTTTCCTTGGGTGTTTTCAAAGGGCCTTTACAATAATAATGTCATTGTCCCTTCAACGTAATGGAAAGTTCCCCTTATGCTTGAGTCCTTTAAAGAAAAGGGTTCAAAACAACAAGGGAGTTCAGATCAGAAGGGAAGAAAAGCATCTTAGAAATGGAAGTTGACTGGATTGTGGACTGCCAGTTCCTTTAACGCTCTTCAGTAGATGAAAGTGGTTTACAGTAATGTAGCCTAAAGTGTATTTTTGTTTATTCACTATGTAATGCTTTCTCACTATTTTTTCTTGTAATCTAAATGATGTGCTAAATGATAATCTATTTATAGAGTAAGTATAATTAACAATGAATATATCTTTAAGAGTTTTGTTGTTCTTTTGCCTGAGTATGATAATGGGAATTGCAAATGAAATTTTTCTGCCTGAAATGACTGATCTGCCTTACAGGCATTGCCAGCAATAGTTTTTATGGAGAGAAGGAAGTTGTAGTAACGGAAAGAATAAAATAATAAATGCACAAGGCAAAGAAAGGAGCAACAGACATTTCTTTTCCTTTAAACTGAGTGGGTGAGCACAAGGCTCAATGTTGTTCTCTCTGCTGGCTGCTCCAGCAGAATGTTGCTGCTGGTAGTAGCTCTATTGAAAACAGAAAAAATGAAAACAAGATCTTGCTTCATATTGCTGTAGCTAGATCTGGTTTCCTACAGCTGGTCTTTACTTTTTAGAGGGGAGTTCATTAAACAGAGAATGAGCTGATGTCGGCAGTGCAGATGGTTCTCGGCTTTCTCTGCACCTCTCCCTGCAGAATGGGAAGTTGTGGGGGACTCAGATTCAGAGACAAAAGTCCCCATGACTCAAGCCTAATGCAGCCTAAATAGTATAGGATAGCTACTGGCTGGGTGTAGGTGGAGAAGAAGGTATCTTAGCTCTGTGCCTATTTTGCTTTGAACACAAGATGCTAAGGCTGTGTGGTGTCCCACTGGGCCTCAGAGTTACCTGTTATGTCTCCATCTGCTGCCCCTCCTCACCTGGGCGGAGTTCTGTTGGCATTTGTGTGAATTCCATGCGCTGGGTCTTGAATAGTCTGTGAAACATTTTTTTTTGTCAGAAGGATTGTGGGGAACAATGCTCTGTCATGGAAAGAGAGTTGTTGTACAGAAGTGATGGAGTTTGGGAATGCTGCAGGCTCCCCAGGCAGGGGCTGCCTTCATGTTTGCCTGCTGTGCAGGGCTGAGGACACAGGCCTCCGTCATGGACCAGGGCTCCAACCTGCTGCCTTGGCACAAAAAAAAAAGGCCAGAAACATTTCTCAATGGATTTGTGTGGCTGTGAGTCTTTCCAGTTTTTCATGTGAGGTACGAATCTTCCAGCACCGGATGGATGAAAATTAAGGTTATTTTTTCATCTTCTAATGGTGCTTCCACTTTTGTTGTCTAGCTCTTGTAGCTGCAGCTACTAAAAGGTACACTGACGGAGAACATTCCCTTGAACTAAAGGTCCATAGCATTTTTTCTCCTAATTAAGCTGTGCATTTCTGAGACGTACAGCAGAGCTCTTCATTTTTAAAAGGTAGGGGAGTTCCTCATGGTTTGATTTGGTTTCTGAACTTTTTTTACAGCTTGAAAAGGATTCTTCTGAAGATTATAACTGATTTTTGCCCATGCCACCCCACGTCCCAAATCTAGGACAACCAATTAGAAACATATGTCTTTTGTCAGCTGAATAAATCTGGCCCAGCAGAGTGGAAGCCTGGAAACTCAGACTTTTGCAGGCAGCAGGCTGCCTAGAGGAATCGGCAATATGACGTCTTCTGCAACGCTGAGGCCAGGCAGGAGTTGGCTCATAACCTGTGACCATATGCCTACATTTTCTAGGGCTTATTTAGAAATTTCAGCTTGACAGAGGCCTATCCTGTTCTAGCCATGGCTTTTTTTTTCCCCCCTGGACATTCATTTGCTATTAATAGTAATGGAAATAGTGTCTACAAAGTCACTTTTTATTGAGCTGTTGAAAAGAAACTGTAGTTACATATGTTTCTGCAGCAGCTGGCACAGTTCTGGTCTTGTCTGTCATCTCTAGATATACTTGTTATATGAAACATTGAACTAACTTTATGCAAGCCAAAGAAATCATTTCCTTCCTTTCAGTCAGGAATAGATGGTAGAGAAACTCCACTATCAATTTATTCCATCAGCTTCTCTGGCTGTATTTCAGATTTAATAGTTTTCAAATATATTTCTAATTTGCTGCTAAGAAAATTAAAATAAAATTCACAAACGCCTTGCCAAAGGTAGCATTCAATACAAAGTAATCTGCACCTCAGGAAGGGAATCAATTTTTTCTTGTCCATAACTGCACATAATTAGTGTGTCTGCAACAAGCATGTAATTTTTATTATCTGTGAAGAGTTTGGCAGGGGGAATACATCATTACCTGCACATCTAATAATGTGTAGTGCTACAATTCGTTTTCTGAAATGCCATGTGTACCGAAGAAAAACATTGACTTTATCTCTCTCTCTTTCTTTTTTATATATTTTTTTAATAGGCATAGCAGAAGCCTATCAGTCTGAAGCAGATAAAAAATAAGGATAGACAATATGTTGGAAAGACATTTCTATAAACAGCGAACAGTAGAGAAAAACAAAATCCAGTCCCAAGCTCCAATGAATAGCTACCTGTTTCAAAGACTCTGGTAATGTTGGGCAACAAAGCAAGTATGTTCTGGTCACCAGCCAGCAACCTTGACAATGAATCTGTTATGTTTTTATGTGCATGGTTTTAAAATAGCATAAAAAACGGCAGAAGACGGGGACATGAGTAAACACACAATCACTCTTCACTGCTGGCCTTTTGTCCAACATCGTACAATCTCTTAAATGTGCAACTTTACTATGAAATGGGCTTAGTTATCTTCCTAAATTATGGATGTAATTGTGGATAGGATCAGTTAGAAGTAGTATCTAGGGACATTGACCAGCATGGAGAACTGCTCAGATTCATGTAGTTACTTGAAAAAAGGAGCTTTTGAGAAGGAGGAAGACATCAGGTCGAACAGTATGCTGAAAAAGGGTGTGTGAAGACAATGAAAATGAAGAGGATGAAAACTCCTTGAAGAGATGTATTCGGAGAGTAACTAGAAGAACTAGCCTTGTCATTAGAGAGTCCCTCTCTCTGTTGGGCACGATTCTTCAAAACACTTTACTTCAAGGGACCAGCAAGCAAGACCTGCCTGGCCTTTCAGATTCACTTTTTGGGACCAGATTTGTGTTTCTTGCACAGTGAAGCCTCAGGTCTGTTCCCAAAAACCCACCCAGATCATGAGGAACCTGTACATGTAAACTGTTTGTCAGCTGTGAAAAAGCATCTGTACAAGCTGGATGGTGGGTGTGCCAGGAAGCACACCGTGAATACGACTGTTCCTGTATTCCCTTGAATATAGCAGAGATCCACACTGTGAATTTGACCTATATATGTAATTTAAGCAGGAAAATGCAATGCAAATTGTTACATTCCTTCTATCTGAAAGGAACACAGGCATTGCAGGTACTGCTGTTAGTTGATTTTAAGCATTTCTTCCTCACAATTGCTCTGAATATGAAAAAGAGGAGAGCAAAGAAAATGTTCCAAAAATAAAACTTGTCGATGGGACATTCCATGAAAAGGAAGTTCTGTAAATAAATACTGGAGATGAAAAACTAAAAACTCTCAGCTGTTAAATATCCTCCGTTAAACTTCAGAGCTAAAAGCCCCTTCTTCAGGTGAGAAAGTTTAGTGGATCCAACTGCAGCTTCGTGAGACCAGTGGTGGAAGCAGATCTTCCTTGCTGAGGGAAATGTGGCCATGCAGACCATGACTGTTCTGCAGAATCTAAGGTAATGGTGTTTGGAGGAACATATATTTTATTCATTTGGGTTGCTAAGACTGTTTTTAGAATATAACCCAAATTCTGCAAGCCAAATTCTGCAGTTATCTTACTATGAATGCAATTAAAAAGTGGGACTGAATGGATGCTTTTTCACTGTTTATAGGAGTCGCAGAAAAAATCGATCAATAAGTTCATCTGGGCTGGTTATGTGAATTGGTTACTTCCTCCCATGATCTACAATGGGAATAGCTTGTGACTTTCCAGATGTGTAAATGGTCCCATATTTTCTCAGCACTTCAGACAGAGAATGTTGGTATTCCTCTGTATATGATATATATGAGAGTGACAATGTATGTTGGATGTGCAGAGTGTAACCTTTTTTTATTTTGGGTAGTTTTTGTAAAATCTGATCATGTAGCAAAAAAGAGCATATACAATAATAGTGTAAGATAAATATCCCCTTCAGCAACTAACACTGAAAGCATTATGCAAAATTTGAGATAGATGAACCATTTCTTCAAGAAAATACCTTTTATGCTCCTAAGAAAATATTACCTGTTTGTCCAAAATCCGCTATTGATTTCTGCTGCATGTGTACATTTTTCTTCCCCTATTAGAGCTTTCATTCTTTCTTTATATTCATTTTTTATTATGGGTATCACTTGGGACTAATAATACAAAGTAATTTTTTTTCTGGAGTTTTTGATTTTTACGGACTGAATATTTTATATTGGGAATTAAAAAAAATACAGGACTCAAAAAATGAGTTGCTATGTAAAATTATTGCCTTAATTCCTATTTCTCTTTGCTCTTTCAAATGCTGCTTTTCCTTTTAATTGACTACAAATGTTTCCCAGGTTTTCTCAGGAACTGAAATCATGCTTAGGAAGTAAGGGGATAAAGAATATACACACACACACACACACATATATATATATATTTAATTTGCTCAGCTAGTGCAGTAACACATGAGGATTTGAAAATTAAACATCTTTAACTGAAGGTAACCACAAAATATTGAAGCTTTACCAAGGGAAGTTCCATAACATTACAAATGCTAAAAGCTTATCTATAACTGTTGGGTTTTTTTTCCATAATTAATGGTAATTTATATGTAAATAGATACCATATACATTTTGATGGCTCCAGAAGATACATTTTAATACAAATGCTCAGTTTCATTACCTGAAAGGGGAGCAGTTATTTTGAGAGTTTGGAGCAAACACAGTGCTTGAAATGAACTGTGTTATTGCAGAAACAGTAACTACTAGTAAAACTTCTCAGTCAAAACTGAAATTCAGGGAACTATTTAGTTAGATAAATACCAATAAACTCTGAAATTACAGCCCATTCCTCTGAGATTCTGTGCACTGATAGTTAGCCTTAAGTGATTCAGTCATGACTAATTACATATTACCGCTCCTGATCTTTAACATTTCAATCAACCTTTAGTTATGCTGTTTGTACATAATTTGTCTCTGTTTATGCTTTTATGTGATAATTGTGCCAATCTTAATTTTGCTAAAATTGACAGGGAGATAGTGGAGGCTTTGCTGCATCGTTGTTATTTTTTAGATACATTGATACAGAAATTAACTGCAGACTTGAATGCTGAGAATTGCTGAGAGCTTGACCTCAAGGCTGTTCAGGCACAGTCTGTTTGAAGGTCCTCTGCCAATGCAAAGGCTTCCACTGATCTTATGATGTCATTAAAGGGCCTATTTTCTTTAATTATGAGGCCTGTTTAAAATACTCCTCTATTTCTTTGCTCCACCTCCTTGTTTATGCTGTCCAGCCTCTATTTCCGACTGCCTCTGAGTAGTTGATGGCCTTTTGTTGAGCTAATGCTGCGAAGAGAGGGGAAACCGAACATCTCTGCATTCCAAACATGAGCAGTTGTGTTGGACAACTTGGAACAGTGTGGAATGCTCACGTACATGACGTAGCTGTGACCAGCAATAGGACAATGGGACGTTGTTCAGCTGTATCAGCCTCATGCTGTATTTGAGCTCATGATACATGCCAAGGGGCATGGTTTGTTAGTGTGGATGGTATTAACTCAGTGCTATTGTGGCTGCTCTTTCTGGGACCTGGGAAAAGATTGCACTGTGCTTCCCTGCCCTCTGAGACATGCCAGTCTCTTTGAAGCCAACTCTGGAATCAGTGGGTCATCTTCACTATGTGGAGCAGGTACGCCCTAAAGCCACTAAATCTGTGGCTATGAATTAAACGTGGAGTCCTCATACAGTACATGGGAAGAACTGGATTCCACAGAGTGACACCAATAAGAGCCACTAACAGAGGGGTTTTTTTCCAAAAACTTGTAACTCAAGGTGTGTTATTCATCTGATTCTCTGACTAATGAATCAGAGCTGGACACCTTCTTGCATGTGGGAACCCTCAGACAGGGTTGTCCCTCTTGGAGTTAACCTTCTAAAGCATGTCTGCTTTTTTTCAGTAGTCCATGGTGCAGAGACCCAAGCTTTCTCCTTCTTCCTAGTGAGCAGTTCTTTTAGTTCACCATTCATTTCTCTAGCTTCTGGCTGTGCTTTGTGCAGGTGGTAGCCTTTGCTTCCTAAACAGTGTCACAATTCCACACATCTTTTGGTGAGGCTGATAGACATCAAGTCCTAAATGTGTTTGGAACATGCTGACAAGGTCAGACTTTTTGATGAAGTATCTGTTCCCAGTCTGGTGAAACATTGTAGAGGGGCCTTTAAGCTGTTGGCTTGTGCTATATCTCTGCATAGCCTTTTAGGGGTGGAAGGGATGCTTTAAAAACACCAGACAGTAGAAATGGAGTGGTTTAAAAATCTGGGGATGTAACACTGGCAGGAGACACCTGAAATGCAATTTTCTGTTTGACTTCAAGTATGTTTACATTTGTGAGTGCAAAATTGGCTCTTACTAATTCTGGATGGAAAAGTGCTGAATTGCCTGGTGTGTCGGCTCAACTCCTGGCAGCACGCAAAGCTCCTAACGCAGGTAACGGCTGCTTGAGCTACTTCTGTGCTGCGCTCTCCCCTTCTTCATGAACTTGTGTCTTGGATCTCTGCTGGGTTAGGGCTCACAGTACTGCACTCCATTTCGTGATGTAGATGTGCTGCCAGGATTGCCTGTCTGCCTAAATCCAGTCCAGGGTGTCTCTTTGAAACATCGAGTCCACATCTAGAGCCAAAGTCTTTTTACTGCTCCTAAAATAGACCCCTTTTAGCATCAACTGAATGTTAACTATAGTCTGGATGAATGGCTCCCAGCTGTGAATGTGTCGAATGCAAGATGAACCCTGAAGTAGTTTGCTGCAAGTTTCAGGCAGAACCTACGTTTAGTTGAGGGGAAAAAAAAAAGGAAACAAATAAAAAATGTTTTCAGTTTTCTGACTGCAGTGATAACCTCCCACTAAGGGTCAAAGCCATGCTCCTTAATCTGTGTTTATGTACTTGAGACGTTTGCCTTGATTTTCAAATATCTTCTAAAAACATCAGCTGTAATAAGAATGGCTGGGTACTGAGCATTTCCAGATACACTCTGCAATATAGATTTATGATGATAGGTCAGATACCCCTTAAGAAAAAATGGCCTATATTTTTGCCACTTTTTGGCTATGAAATTACAAAGGGCTTATACTATTTGAACAACACAAGCGCAGGCATAAAATAAGACCAGATGATTATTCGGGGCAGGAAAAGAAAATGCTTTCTACATGGGAGTACCTCACCGTTTCTGAGGTGGTTCTAAAAATAATTCGTTTTGACTCCGGGAGCTGTTTAAGCCCAGTGGCTCTCATTTTTGAGTTAGCAATAGATAGGAAATTATTTCCTTCTGCAAAAAAAGACACTGAATCCTGCAAGGGATGCATTTTGAGGGGTTAAAATAACTTCTGAAAAGAAGTAGTTTGTGCTTGTGCAGCTCTTTCTCTCAGCTACTGCTTTTGTGTGAAGGGAGCGTGGGCCAGGTTTGTTTTCCTTTCAATATGCTTGGCAAAGCCCTTTGTGCTGAAGAAATGCAGGAAGCAAACTGTGGTTCTCAGTTTCACAAGAAACTTCTGGAGCTTTGTGTTGGCCTTTCAAATCATTGCAAAACTGCAGCAGGGTGGCCATAATTCATTCTTCAACATTTTACAGTTATTAGGGCTAGATTATACATACATATTTTGGGAAATAATATATACTTGGCTGCTGAAGTAGCCTGTTTGTTTTCAGAAATACCAGAGATAAGTACTAAATGCCACCTTATGCTGGTTCTTGGATTTTTTTCTTGTGCATGCCTTATTGAGAAAAGACATAGTTTATAAAATTTGGACCTCAAACTACATTTTTTCCTTAAAAAAAGATAAATGGATACATTATACATAAATGTGAAAAGATGTTCAACACATTGTAAACAGTTTGCATTAAACTGCATCACAGTTAGTCTGTATCAGTTTGCTGGGGTGTAAAGTGATGGAAAAATGAATTTTGTTTGAACTGAATTTAGTTCACTTATGAAATTCCTCTTGGGGTAGCAAGTGAGAGCCTAGAAACTTATGTTTGCAGAGTAAGTGGGAATCTGTTAGAAATTACCTCTAGACAAGGTGTATGAGCTGTGTAATGACACGCTTTCAATACCACAGAACATTTGTTTTTAATATAAAACTAGTTGGACATGGGGATTGTCTCCCTGAAGTAGTTCCTGGACAGGTGATTTCCTGCCAGTAAAAATGTTTTCTAAATTGTTATTGAATTGGTTTCCAATTTCTGAAAACTAGTTATTCTGAGGTACAAAAATAAATTATGACATTTCCATTTTTAACATTTACCTTAAAGTCTGTTTGTAAAAAGAAATTAGCAACTTGTGCATGGACATCTATAAAAAGTCTAGAATGCCAGTATCGTGTCCCTGGAAGTGCTGAGTACTGGCTGCTTAGGGGAAAAAGTTGAGGAGCAAGACAAGTACGGCTTGGCTCTTCCTCTGGCCTAACAATTTCTGGCAAGCAGAGAGATACGACAGCCACACCATTCTTTTGAATAGCCATTAGTAGACATAATATTAGTGAAGTTGTCCTACCTTTTTTAAAATGCATGTCAATATTCATCTGCCACAAACTTTTGTGGCAGTGAGGTTCACTATGAAGTGTGGGTGTTGGGTGATAAAAACGTATTTCCATTAATTTTTTTTGTCCTTGAGTGCTCTGTAGCTTATGCTGAAGATTAACAAGTTGTTCCCTGTTCACTTTCTCTGTGTTATTCATGGAGTTGTAGACTTCATTCATATCCTCTCTTCATTAATTTCCTGCCTAATAAATATAAGAGCATTAATCAGAATGGGAAAAGAAAATTTGAAGACTCAGATCATTTACTTTAATGTTGTGTGTTCGGAAAAAACCCCACAACTATAGAGTTTTGTGGCCAGTGGTATTACAAAAAAAACCACAATTGACACTAAAATCTGTTCATGTTGTGTCTAGTGAAGAAAATGTCTCTTCCAACAGCAAATATGACTCAATTATGCCATAATTTTCTTAATAATTTTAATAACATAGAAATGGTTTGAGGGACTAGTAAATACAAAATTGAAAAATTGTCTTCCTTAATGTGAGGTGGATTTTATCAGTGCTGAGGCTGCCTGTTTAAAGTGAAGAGACTTAAAATCTCCAGTACTTAGGCAGCCTACTAGATTTCATTAGAGAAAAATCCTAGTATTTACTAGATCTGGACTAATAAATCTTTCTGCTACCCCTTCTCTGAGCCTAATTAGTGTTTTCATTGTGGACGGTAGAGTGCCAATGATCCTGCCACAGTAGTACTACTCAATTATTTTTCACTGTTTTCTTTTAGAAACGCCTCTCTTACACATTCCGCATTTGGCTGTTGTCATATCCAAATAGCGCCGCTATCTCACAGTCCTCCAGTGACCACATGATATACTCAGGTCTTTTTCCTTCTTACATGGTATCAAATATAAGGTGTACTAGTTTCTAATGAATAATAATTCTTATTAGCCCTGACCTGTATAACCTTGCGTGTTTTCCTGTTACACTTCATCCCACATTTACAACTCCAGTGCTCAGTATAATTCAGTTCTTCTTTTATGCCATTCCAATATCTTTTTGCATTGGCAAAGTTTTCCTAACATCTTGTCATTGAATTTAGTTGGCACATTTCTCTCTTATCCCTTTTTGTACCGAGTTCATTAGTAGAAAAATGAAAACAGGAGTGATACTCTGATAATTCTATTGGCAATCTTCTAGCCCCGTATGTTTTTTCACCACTATTTCTTCCCTCAGTTTTAATAATTTCTGTTCCCCTGTCTTCCTTAGTTATTGTATTAATCACTCTGTTTTCCTGCTAAATTAATAATTATCTAGTCTAATTAATAATATCATCTCTCTGGACTTGGCAGGCATTTGATTTCCTGCTTAATTTTTAATTAATTGACCTACACAATCTCTGATGGGATATGAGTTAACTTATCATGGGAAGTCAACTTATCAAACTAAGCTTTCAGATGAGGATGGTGTGATCCCATTTCAATAGATACTTGCTACCTTCTGTTCATCTAGCGTAATTGAAGGCAGCTCCTTCAGGTCACTTCAATACAGGGTTTCCAGGTTATGGACAGGCAACGGTCAATGTAGAGGTGAAAAGACTCATCAAAACAGAAAAGACATAAAACTGAATTCCCTTGTTTTGTGTATTATTTAGGAAATGCAAACATGAATTTTCCCTCATGGACATTTATAGAGCTATTTTTTCAATCTTACAGAATAGAGTGCATTCAAACAGAAACCTCCATATATTTTGCTCAGCAAGGTGATACAGGCAGCATGTTTTTCTCCACTGTAATTTCTTTGATTTTAAGACATATCTGCCCAAGTAGCTGTGAAGTGTGCAAGTCCTGAAAGCATCAAATGTATAGGACATTTTCTCACTAACCTTTTAATAAGGATGGTGTTCCTTCCATCTGGCCTCCTTTGACTTCTGTACTGTCGTTATCCTCACATAAAGTAATTGGTTTGAGCTATGCTGATCCCTCCTCATACATGGAAAAACTTCCTGGCTACTGAAAATCTTCATCACCAAGGCTAATTCCTTTTTGAGTATGGAGCTTGTTTGGATTAAAGCACTGAACAGTTAAACCCACTTACATTTATTCATTCTTTTGGCTTCTATATTCCAATCTAGGAGGCAGCTTTGGAAGGCTGTGACTATTTTGATAGCCTGTCATTATATTGTTTTGATCCTTCATGTAGTTCAATGCTTAACCTGATTATTATTTATGTCAAAACCAGTAAATGAACAGCTTTGCGTTCATGCTTTTAGGACAGCTTTTGCAGTCTGACAGCTCAGTCAGTATTCATGATTTCCCTCTCCAGAACACAGACTCAGGTGCTTAATGAAGGGAAATTCTTAGTAAGTTAGCCAAGAAAATAAAAGTAAAGATAATGGCATAATTTCTCCTGAGGTAAGATTTCTGAATATGTAGGTTTAATACTTGAGGGTGTTGGACCCCTTGACTCCACAACTTAAGAGAGATTTAAGACACAGCTCTCCAAAGAAGAGTCCAGAACCTTGCAGAACTGGAACATCAGTGAGCATTGTTTGATTTGCTGCTTTGGACAATTTATTCTCTAACTTTAATTTTCTTTATCGTCTTCTTGTCTGGATTACCCACGTTGCACTCTCATTTCCCTTTTTATTGTAGGTATAAGTTTGTGTATCTCAGAATACGTCTCCAGTAAACACATCTACTGACATAGCCATGTCAACTAAGAGTTAAATTGCATAATCTCTGAGGCCCACTAGAACTGCAAGTGCAAACCTTGTTATAACAGAAGTGAGCTAATTTCACACATATGTGGGGCTTATGTTCTGATACAAACATAGCTTTCTTGTCACAGCTACACTCATGCTATGTGTGCTCATCTGGTATAGAGTATTGTTATAACTCCTCACCTATAAAATGCAATGCAGTGATCGCTCTGATGGTTCTGCCCAAATCACATAGGCAGTCTCCACAGCCTGTCAGTAAGTACTCCTTCAGTCAAAACAAGAGGACCAGAGAGTTGTACAAACCTGGCCCTGTGAAAAACACTGTTCTTTTGGAGTGTGGAGATTCAGCAAAATTTTTCTTCATTTCCTAGCAGGAATGCTAAGTAGAACCTATAAAATTGTTGATGCTAGAGTAAGACACCACAGTGATTAACCAGCAGGGGCTGTGTCCAGCACATTATTTAGTATCAGAAGACACAGGCATGTAAGATTCTGGAAACACGATGTGGTTGTGGTTTTGCAAAGGTCCCTGTTCACTGCTAAGCATCATCACACCCTGATAGTGAGCATCTATTAAATAGAAATCTCTGGTAAATGAATAATAATGTGAATAAAAGTCTTCTTGCAAAGTGAGGGTATATAGCTCAGCTACCCAGGAATTTAGACCTTTCTGAGTCTTGAGGCAGTTCTCTTTGCCAGTGCAGTAGTGGGCTGGGAAAGCTCTTTTCTTATTTCAGTTTATTTTCCCTTAATGCTCACTAGAGAGCCAAGTTCCTCTAAGCATGAGACACTGTCATGAAATAGATGGTAGAGGTTTTTAGCAGATGATCCTGTTACATGTAATGAATGGTCATCCCCCACCAACAAGGTAAGGTGCCTCACTCTTCTGAGCCACCTGAGCACCTGCTGTGTGGGTGTTTCACAACCAAACCCTACCTGAGTAATTCAGTATCCAGTGCATTTTGTTATTTTCCTTGTGCTTATTTAGATTCTGTGCATAACATTAGGCAATAATATTTAGTTGTTCCTTCTTCTGCCTCCATTTCTAGTGCATTCTATTCTCACCTCTCAGAATGAGCAGTGTAAAGTCATGCATTCCCTAACAACATCTCACCATCCCTGCTTCTGCTACCAGCACACCCAGTTTGCCTGAAAACCACCTGCCATGTGGAGCTTGAAACATTAGTGGCTGAGGGTGAAGTATTTGTTAAGGATTATACTGCTGAAGGTTGCTGCAAAACACATTATTTGATTCCAGTTGCATATTGTGTTTTCATTGACACCTCATTAAGGTAAAATGAAAGGACATAGCTGATAGTTTTGCATGTTTGGTGTTAGAAACTCTGTAAAACTAGCTGACTGCTGCAAGGGTATATTGACTTGTATAAAGAAAAACTCACATAATGCAGGAGATACAGGAAATGGGATTACTGGTCTACTTGCAGTTGATGGATACATGATGGAAAAATTTCTGAGATTATTTCACTGGGTGTGATGGAGGGTGTAACAGGGGAGAGGAATAGACCATGGCAGTATTGAAAGTTTAAGATGAAACCTATGTATCATAGTAGTGAATTGTACTGAATGAAGTGAACCATTCTTTAAAAGTAATGCTTCCCTTAGTGTTATGAAACTATTAAAATCTGTCAGTGAATAGAAATTGTGATACTGCCATGATCAAGATTTAAGACAGTATTTACCACTTGTCTTTTTTTAATTTGTTTTTAACATGGGCTTAACTTGTCCTTCATTGCTGAAGCGATGGTAGTCTATGTGGATGAAGATGTGCAATTGAAGATGTGAATGATACCATTGAAGATGTATGTATGAGTAATGAGAATGGGGCCATGGTGCCAGTTTAAGCACTGGCCGAAGTCCCTGCTCAGTTGTTAACACAATTCCTGGCAAGGGTTTTGGCCATGCCAGTTAGCATTTTTCTAGATAATGCATGAATATAGTGTGGACCAGTAGAGTTTTTTCAGTAGACAGTTTGAATGCAGCCACTATGTCTTGGAAGAGAAGAGAAGCATGTGCATGTGAGCCAGACAATGTTCAGTGACAGACAGTGTTCTTTAGCTGATTCCATTTATTTGTAAATATGTAGCCCTTAGTTCCAAGTCAAAATCAGTAAGATATCTGGGTATTTTTGCATAGCTTCTTCTCTTCTTAATTGTTATAATCTATAGATTGGAATCTTGTCTTTTAAATTTAGTGGTATGAGAAGAGAGAGGAGACCAGGTTTAAAGAGGAAGAAACGAGTTATGTACGTCCCTCCTTTTATCTATCATGGGCTCATGTTAAACTCACTGTGTTTCATGACCCCCAGGGCTTGCTCTTCAGCCAGAAACCTTGAAGAGGGTTGCGTCTTTCCAGATGGAGGTTTTTGCGTCTGTCCTTGTTGAAGAGGCCTTGAGGTCCATTCCTCCAGTCTATGTAGGTCTCACTGAATGGCAGCCCTGACCTTAAGTGTATTGACAGCCTCCCAGTTCAATGTCACCTGTAAACTTGATGAGAGTATACTCCATCATTTCTTTCAGATAATTGATAAAACACTACACACAATGTGTCCCAGGACAGATCCCTGTCATCCTCTGCTTGTCAATGTCCTTCAGTTACAGTATGACCCATGAGTCACTGCCCTATGAGTCATAATCCCAGAGGTACTACAAAATTTCTGTGCAAAGGGAACTAACTTTTTTTGTGCAATTGCAGTGTTTCTGGGAGACATTTTCTGGTTTATTTCCAAATGTTTAGGTGGATAGCTAAATGGTAATGATCGCACCTTCCCCATGGCAGGTGGAAGTGATGAGAATTACGCAACTATATACACCTATCATGAACCTGTTCTGCTTGAATGGGACTTGATTCTGAATAATCACTGGTCACATTGAGTAATCTCCAGTGAAAGTCACTGCTTCATAAAGTCTTTACTTTTTCTGCTTATCTTAAGGTAGAGTGTAGAAAACTAGATTTCATCCTGCTTTGGAAATAGTGTATGTTTGTAGCTGAAAATTGTTTCAGAAAAATGGTTGCATTGTTTAGTCATTGGCATACATTATGCTGCTCAATTTTTGCTTGCCTTTAGGACTTCTGTTTTAGAATTCATATACTTCAGAAGTCTTAATTCCAGCCTTTCTTACAAAACTTTCTGTGAAAAAAATGAGAGTACTTTTTATTTCAGCATGCATGTTATTTTTCACTTACTGCAGAAATGGCTCTGTTCTCTCTTTTAATGATTATTGGAGAGCCTGCTAACAAACAGATCTATCTGCTCCTTCTTGAGATGAATGGCTTGATAACAGCAATTCGATTTGAAACCAGGGCTTGTTTACCATATTTACCTTTTCAATGTTTAGTCCCAATTTTTGATTTAACTAAGTTATGTAGCTAAGAGGCAGGCAATCAAGTGTTCTTTGCAGTCTTTCATGAGCACGCTATGATGTTCATCACATATTGTATGAACAAAGCAAGAATTATTATTAAACTGTAGTAATTTGAGACCTGATGCTCAACTGACTTGCATTTTGCAGGTATCCATTATAACAAAACCAGAGAAGTATTTTTGAAAATACATACATTGACTGCTGCTTTCTCCCTTTCTAAACTTTGAGAGTTTTTCATTTCCATTTGTGATTAATAATTTATTCGGCTTCTTTTGCGGGGCTTGATGGAAGTTCATAAACTCTTCAGAAAGCAGTGCTTAGTATTGTGGGGGATAACAATATGGTACTGGTATGACTTTCTAATCGTTTAGCTATCTCTTGGCTGTCTCTTTGTATGTACATAAATATTACATTCAGGAAGGAGAAGAAGGGGTGCATAGTTTTGTTCAGGAAAGATGGACTAAGACTGGGACAGATGAGAAAAAGCCTACTAGGCCAAAATGGAGAGCACACCATAAGAAAGGAGGCTGAAGAGTTGCATTAACCTAAAACGAAGGGAGGAGATTAGAAATTATTTGTCCATCCACACACACACATATAATATACAGGCTTTGAACAGCAGGGAAGCTGAAGGAAAAACTTAAGATAAATGACAGTGTTGGCACTTGAACAACTACATTATTCCTAGATATTAATACACATTATTTCTGAAAGTGAGAGGTGTTCCGATCAGAGTGGTAGATCAAACTCACATTTGATAAGACAGAACTTCAAAACAGAGCCTACTATATTCATACGACATGGTTGTATGTGAAGTTGAGGGGCTGGACTATTTGCTCTTTTGCATCCTTATGCTTGGTAGTTAAAAAATCAAGAATGTGAAGGGTAGAAAAAGAATATTTGTGTTTCCAGGGAAAGTACAATTCAGCTGCCTTGTATGTCCCAAGCATACACAGAATGCGTGAGAAAAAAAGAAGGCAAAAAGGCAATAGATTATTTTATTTTCAAAGATAGTGTCATTGTGTATACAGATGAGATGGCCAGGTTAAGTTTGCTCAGGCAACCGTGAATCATCTGGCAGATAACATTTTGCAGACTAGCCCCCTCCTTTTTAATGCAAAGTTGTCATGCAGTTTTACACTGTTATTTAGAAAAAAAAACAAAACAAAACAAAAAGAAAACACAACCCCCCAGAAAACAACAAAAAACTTCTTTTACAGAACAGTAGCTACTTGTCCCATGTGGTTTAGCTTCACTCCCCACCTGTGAGATAGTGGAAGAAGACAATCAGCATCTGAAGAGATGGGGTCCAGCATCTCAGGCTGGGAGTAGCTTGGGGAGCTTGGCATAGCTCAGATTTCGTTACTTTCCCCTGTGAGCTGCCTTCAGAGGAGTTAATTCCAGGTGGCAAAACTGGGGAAGTAGTGAGGGCACCAAGCACCTCTTTAAAACAGATGTGTTGTAGGCTGTCAAGATTTTTTTCTGGTCCTGCAAGTGAGGGAAGGGGAAATGATCACAGACATACTTACCAGGAATATCACTGGAGAAAAGGCATTTTTTAAAACCTAGGAGGTTTCTTGCTCCCAAACAATGAATGTAGATGGAATTTGAAAACAGAAGAATAGCAGGCAACATGTATTTTGGAAACTTGATACCAGTCCCATTTTTAACCACAAAAAAATTTAAGGAAATAAATTAGTTACCACTGAATGACAATTTTTAGTCTGCATGTAAGAATGATAATGGAATATGCCTTATAATGGATGACAAAGATTTTCCAAACTGCAAAAGGAACCTACACCATTTCTATTTCCTGAGGAGAGAATTGAGTATTGAGTATTCAAATCCCCTAGAGAGAGTAAAAACTTCAGTCTGTTTTGATCTGTCCTAAATGGTTACATTTTTGACATTTTGCAAGTTATTTAATTTTATGCTTTAAAATCAGCCCTGTATTGTTGTCCTATTGTCTTTCTCCTTTCCTGGCTCTTTCTCCGCTTTTGATTGCATACCTTATACTACTCTGGGCAAGATACTGTTCTGGACAGTATTTACTGGGGGACACCGTCCACTGTGGACCTTTTTTAATATGCATTACATTCTTGGTGACATGTCAGCTGGTAGGTATTGCTGGGGATCAAAGGTGTCTGATTCAAAAAAAAAGTCTGGTAAGTGAGACAGTGCCCTTGACTGGGGGTTAATGGTGCTATCTAATCCTTGTCAGTGAAGGCAGTCATAAGGATGTGTAAGAGATGCAGTGGCTGGCCAAGAATGAAAGCCACAACAAAAATGGATGTGGAAATGCCTGAAAGAGAAATTGTGTTTCTGTCAAGGGAAAAGAAACAAGCTTTTTAGGGGCAAATTGAATAAATCTTCTTTAGAGTCCTGAGAGAGCTTCTAAAATGTTTTATTTACGAAAATACAACAGGTCCACTCTTTTTGGTTTCCAAGTGTAAAGAAAATCAATAATAGGAAGGACATTCTAATATCTGTAGGAATCTTGATGGGTATATGATCTATAATAATGGTGATGTATTTAGACGTTTTATTCCTTTAATCGTTGTAAAATATAAAGAGTTCAGCTTGGACCATGTGAATCCTGAGGCATAATATATCTCTTTGTTCTCCACGCGGAGTAATTGGACATGTCATCCACTGCTGCAAACTATGGCTGTGAGTCACCTAACAACATGGGCCAACTCCATCCCTGTAGTAATTCTACTGAAACTAATACAATTAACTGTTGGGTGAGCTTTTCCATTGTGTTGTAGCCCATACAATTAATTCTCTTGATGATAACGAGTTAATTACCCAACTTTGAATTTTCAGCGTAGTTTCTCTTTCACTTCAAATAGCTTTTCTGCTGTTCAGGAACGTATGTGAAGATTGACCATCTATTACTAAACTCTGTCTTTCTCCTTTTCTCTTTCTTGTATGGCATCCTTTTAAACAGCTAAAACAGAAAAGCAATTTCACTGTGTCTAATGTGACCTCTTTGTCCTTCTGTTCCCTTCCTCGCACAATCGTTTTGGTGCATTCCATTCTGCAACACAGAAACGTGAGGCATAAGCATCTCCTTTAGCCTTGATGGGAGAACAAGTAATACCCATTAACATTAAAGGGATTTCAACATATGACTTGAAGTTTCTCCTCTGATACTATGGAAATTTAATTGAGGTCATCATTAATTTTGAACCTTTCCTTCAGCTGAAGCCTCAAGCTAAAACAACAGCCCTCTTTTGAAACCCTTAGTTTCTGCAATGTTCTATTTCAGCTGTCTTTTAATTAATTAATTTTCTCCCAGATGAAAAAGTATGAATTGGAGGGAATGGAACCATTTAATCAGTGGAAATAAATATGTAGCGTATTGTGGAGCTCGTGTGAGGACTGTCTGGTACCCTGGGTAGTCAGCAGGCAGAGTGATGGATTTAGCTGCAGTGATTTGAAACTTCAGTGTTACCAGTTGTCCGCTCTGCCCTTCTGCCAGACATCACTGCCTTCTCGGAAGCAGTGAGAGTATGAGACATTTGCCCGCACTTCAACCAGGCTACCGCTCAGCACTTCACATTGCTGATGGTAGGTTTGCACTGTTGGGCTGGGATGTGCCCTGGGGATGCTAAGGTGCAGCCACATCTTCTTCTGCTACTGTCAGTTCGGAGTAGCGTACTTGGAAGCGAGAACAGCTAAGGACTCTGCCAGAGTCCTCCAACACACAGTTGCAATAGCAAAGAAAGAGGAGTGTTCTTAATTTAAGTTGGCATATCTGAGTTAGCTAAATCAAGTAAGAACAGCAGAGTAGATAATAAAGGTAAAATTTCAACCCGGGTAGTAGAATTGCTAAAATTTACAGGGATGTTTGGGGAAAAAAAAAAAAAAAGTTGAAATGAAAACCAAGTCGACCTAGTCTTCATTGTTCTTCCAGCAATTTCTAGTTTACTTGGATTCATCAAACTAAGACTGAGAATGGTTTGGTTTGGTTTAGTGTACACATACATTTAAAAATTGAGTTTTCTTGGTTTATGAAAAAGAACATTTAAATCTGACTTTTTGTAATAAAAAATTCTGACTAATATTGTATAATTATCTCTTGGGGTAGAAAATGTATAATAGGAAAATAGTAGAAAGCTGAAAGAAAACAATTCAAATTAGGAGTATGATTTTAAAGGAAGAGTGTAACTAACTACTGGAACAAAAGGCTGTGAGAACTGATAGATTTTCAGTTTACGTCTTCAGTTCCAAACTGGATGTTTCCCTGGGAGATATGTTTTAGCCCAACAGAAGCTATGTTTTAGTCAAGCGTGAGTTACAGACAAGCTTTTTCAGTAAAAATAAGCTAATTGGGTAAAATTTCAAGGCCTAGTACACAGACAAAGTCATAGCAGATGAACTAAAGGGTTGTTCTGACATCAGCATCTATATATATGTGAAACTACCTAGAAAATGGAACAAAGCAATGAGAAATTATAGCATTTACACTTTATGAATAAACACCTGTGTTTATGTTATCATAATAGACTTTCTGAAGCATGTGCAGCTGTCTACTACTAATCTCATTCTCACCCATTAAATAGATCTGATTTACCCTCTGGTGAAACCAGAAGAAACCTTGTTATTGCCTGCTGATTTTAATAAGCTTCTCCCATCCAATTGATGTTGATGATGTAATATTGCATATCAGATAGGCAGGGGGCATTTGGTGTTAGTAATTTTCAAGTAACACTTCCAGGAAGGTAATTTCAGTGAAAAATTGAGAGTTTGCATGCCATGAAGTAGACAGAGCAATCAATACTTACACGTGCTGACTGGAGCTGTTTTTTGGGTTTTGGGCACTTTCTTCTCCCTGTTCAATATTGCTGAATTTTCATAAGTCTTGGGCTCATG
This sequence comes from Pampusana beccarii, assembly GCA_013399365.1. Taxonomy (NCBI): domain Eukaryota; kingdom Metazoa; phylum Chordata; class Aves; order Columbiformes; family Columbidae; genus Pampusana; species Pampusana beccarii. The sequence continues at coordinate 552,783 of VWYH01003020.1, forward strand.
CAGGATTACACTTATCAGTGATACCACCGCCTCAGACAGTGTTTCATTTTCAGCATCCCAGGGTTGTTGGAGTTGAGGTTTTCTATTTGATTTTCACAAAAGGAATATTTCATCTGATTTCATGCACTGTACAGCATGGAGTGCTGCTGCTGCCTGGCAAGGCACTCAGTTCACTCGTAGACACGCTCTCTCATGTCCTACAGTGACATTATTGTCATGACAAAAACATCCCTCAGTGGGCAGATCCTTCTAGTTTGAGTTCCAGACTGCCACTGGTTGATACATCTCAGCTGGATTAGCTCTGCCTTGGATCCCAGCTTGTGACAGCACAGGGTATTGATGCCTTTGCTTGTGAATTGCGACTGTGACCCTTACAGTGTACTTTACAGCATACAGGCTCAAACACGTAGTGTTATTTTTTATTTGTGAATAGTAACCACGCTTGGACATTCAGTATTTCTGATGGAATAATTAGCTTCTTTCTCCTTACTTCATTCTTGATTAAGTGTGGTAATAAATCTGATGCTTCTATGATTTCTGACCCGTTTGTATCACATTTTCTGGGCTGGAGTACATGTAACGTTTAACTGTTTAAGAAAAACATCTATCCTGATATTACAAAAATTTATCCTAATGAATTTCTCATTCTCTTAGATTCTCTCTTGAAAATTCAGTGTTCTAGTTTTTACAGTCTGTTGCTTTGTCAGTTTATTCTAAAGTTGATGAATTAAGGACGCGAAAGACCACAATTACATCTTATTTATCATATGGATATATCAAGACAAGCACAAGTAATGGATTTACAAAAATACCTATGAGCTCAAAAAAGCCTGGGCCACGCATCAGGCTGAGATAGGGCAGGGTTGCAGATAATCCTCGATGTGATCCCAGACGTTGGGAAACACTTGCTCTGGTCAGTGTAAGCTGCAGAACTCGGCATGTGGTTTTGTGCCTGTGTCTGTTCCCTATGAATAGCATCTTGTCCAGCTGCAGCTTGCCTTTCTAACTCAGTCCAAAACTTGTTTTGGTTTACTTAGCTTTGTGCTAGTAAGAAAGAAGTTAAAAGTGTAAACACGATGGCACATTTTTAAAACAAGTGAATTAGATAAGGAAGGAATTGTACTCTTATTGAACATTCTATTTCTGAATCAATAGCTAAGTGGAGAGACATCAGGTAAATATTTCAACCTTCTTTGCCTCAGTTTACCTGTAATGTAAAGTGTCATAATGCTTTAGAACAATGGTTAGTCTTAAGGACATTTTTGAAAGCAATTTTATATGATAAGGTGATTTCTTGTCCAGAATGGATATGTCACAGACAGAAATAAAATACTAAGAGGGAGTTACCTAATCTAAAAGAGACTGATCTAACTGGGGCCAATTGATGATGGTAACTTTCAGTCTTTGTCATTAGTGAATCTTCCAAAAGCTCATACAGTCAATGGAAATTGTGATTTTACTGCTTGTTGCCAAATAGGAGGTGTATGAAAAAGCTGCATCATTTTGCGTGACAACAAAACAAACTTCAAGAGTGATGCATTCTTTTTCCTCTTCAGATACTGTCAAGCAGCAACTGGGCTGTGTACTCGCATGTTCATATTACCGTATATCATGGTCCACATCACCATATAAATTAGTAATGAACTTCCTTTTTAGACAAAAACATGTTTCTTGACCGAAGTTGTTTCTTTGCAACTGCTTCAATGTCAGTCTTGTGTTGGTTGAGCAGGTTTTCCCCTATATCTATTTTGTAAAAGCTAATTAAGCCTTTTCACAAATGCCAGTAGTCCCCAACTCTGAGGAAATCAACCCTTTAATAGAAGAAAAATGCATTTTTTGAACAGAAGCAAATGCCAGGATGTTATTTCATTTCAGTGACTGCTTTCTGATATCTTGCTGTTTCTGCACCAAGTTTTAAAACTACAGATTTGAGGGTGACTGGTTTTATAATAGAATGGTATAAAACATCTTTTATATCTTGCTAATTTTTCTTACTGGGATTGTTCAGACCTGATGGAATGCTAATAATCAGTTAACTGACTCAACTGCTTTGTCAGCTGATGTGCTCAGGCTTCACCAATGAGCTTTACTCAAGATAAGAACTGTAATACTGGAAAAAAACATTTTCAGGTTATTTCAACAATTGGCTACAGTGAGTAAAATGGTTTAAAATGTCTATTCTTCCTTCCTCACACACTGCAATCACACAGTAGGACTTAATGAATAGATGTGAAAACACACTGTACTTGTTGTATGAGTGAGTCTGGACAGGCTGCCAAAAAATTTTGGCAGAAGAAGTCTTAGTCTTTCGTATAGGTCAAAAGTCAGTTCTATTGAACATTGTAACACGTTGCAAAAAGCTGCTGTCCTTTAAAATTTCTCTCGAATGCTTCTGTTGCCTTAGACATTTTAATGGTCTGAATAAGTGACTAATGGCATAATAATTAATTACCTCTTGTATAAGGTATTTTAACCAGAGATTTCAAAGTCATGGTTATGTAAGACCCCAAGTACATTAAACCCTGGTGTGGATTCTTTCTTTGAGAAGTAAAGTAGCCTGAAATTTCCAAGGCTTAAACTAAGAAGGATTGAACTGTAGAGAATCAAGGCCACTTTATTTCTCTACAAGAGCGCTGAGAGAAGGACGTAAAATGCTTTAGCTTGTGCTCCTTAACTGCACACCTACAGCGAACATATTCTAACACTCCTGAATACTCATGGGACAAAGAAGCAGAATAGTATCTCAAAGTAGGGAGCCTGCTTCTTTTTTATCTGTGAATAATTCTGTAACTATTTGTTGAACGTAAGCAATTTGTATTCACTTTTGGTAGATTTTTCTCCATCATCTTTGCCAAGTCTTGGGAAATGGAAGAGGTGCCCGAAGACTGGAGGAAAGCAAATGTCACTGCAGTCTTCAAAAAGGGCAAGGAGGACCCAGGTCAGCCAGTCAGACCAGACCAGTCAGCCTCACCTCCATCCCTGGGAAAGTGATGGAACACCTTATCCTTGGTGCCATCTCAAGGCATATCAAGGATAAGAGGGTTATTAGGGGCAGTCAGTGTGGCTTCACCAAGGGGAAGTCGTGCTTGACCAACCTCATAGCCTTTTATGAAGACATAATGAGGTGGATGGATGATGGCAGAGCAGTGGATGTGGTTTACCTTGACTTCAGTAAAGCATTTGACACAGTCTCCCACAGCATCCTCACAGCTAAACTGAGGAAGTGTGG
>VWYH01003020.1:556673-568286 GCA_013399365.1 Pampusana beccarii
CTGTGATATCAACATTATGCCTTTGAGTAATGGTTCACCAGCAGGACTAAGACAGTCACAATCTTGTCAAGTTTGAAAAGACTTGATCAGGGCAAGAACATGCCCATTATATTATAAAACACTCATTTTAGCTCATGCTTGAATCCCTTTATGGAACATTACCTGCTATGTGTAGACTTCATTTTATTATTATTTATGGATGATCTTTTGAGGTCCCTTCCAATCCCTGACATTCTGTGATTCTGTGATTTTATTTTTTCACACTCTAATAGGGAGGTTCTATGAATTAGGAACCATTGATTTCAGTGCTCTAATAGCAGTGGGCTCTCAGGGCTTGCACACAATAGATTAACTTAGGCAGTTATTAATGCTTTTGTAGAATCAGAAGCGTTGTGATATTAATAAGATAATATTTAAACATCACTGAGTGAGAGAAATGGAATGGGATGTGCAGTATATGAAATGAAAAGTTTCTGAGAAAGTCAACAGGTGTTTTGTTGTTCCCTTCAGTGCTGTTTGCTTTTGTTCAACTTAGTAAGTTAGATGGAGCTAAGGTTTTTATGCAATTCCTGTAAAATATCCTAATTAAAATAAATAACTAAAATATTAGGGAGAGACCTTCTAACCTTTAACGGCAAGTGCCAGCATCAAAGCAACACTTTAAACGCTAGAATGAGAGAATACATAATCCATAAAAAATAGATGAGAATGCATGTCATCTCCGTATCTTATTTCTACTCCTGTTTTTCCATCTGAGAGCTGAAATGAATCAAGTACAATAAACTAAGCAGTGCCACATCCTTCACTCTTCTCAGAAGGCTGAGCTTACAACCAAAACTTTTTATTGCCATAGAAAAAGTCTATTTTCCCCACAGCACAAGAATCTCTGAACGCCAAAGATGCCTTGTGTAAGAGAAGTGTATTTCTGAAGAAAACACATATTGTTTCTGTGGATACAGGTTATCCAAGCTTCCCCCAGATACTCCTGCAAGACATAGCTTATCTCAGCTTTGTCCATGGAAATTTTCTCTAGCTACTGCCAGCCATCTCTTGGCAGGATTTATGGTACTGTGATGACTTTAAAAGGCTGACGTTGTATGTAGTGCCATGTTTCTCTCTGTCCTACTGACACAATTTTCATATTTGCAGGGAGGCTTTTAAACTTATAAATGGAATGGCTGACTTCCTAGAACAGATTAGTTGTTTGATTTCTGACCAAAACACCAGAATAACATTAAATCTTTAGTTTTTGGGAAAGCAAAGCTAAGTACACATTGAGCACACTTAAGTGGACAGAGATGACTAAAACGTGATAGTCTCATTTAAGGTTGCTGGTCTATACCTTATTTTCAAGAACAGAAGTCAATCTCTTCTATTATTTTTTTTTTCCATGCTGAAATGACTTAATTTGAGATGCTAAACATCTATAGATCCCATTAGCCTCAGTTATGGATGTTCTGTTTTGATCACCATTTTCCCCAACCTTGAAGGTCTCCTCTAGAAATGGAAGCCTTACATTTGAAGACAGTTACAGCATGCTTTTTCCAAGCTGGCAATGTATAAAAAAAGCAGTCTCCAATATATATATAGTGCAGAGCTATGAGAATTTATGGCAAGTGGATTTGGAAGTGCTTGTAAAAGAAGGGCCGCAAGGGGTTTCAGATAGGATAGAGTGTTAAGCCTTTCATTGCCTTGTGCGTAGTCTGCAGTACTGAGAAGAGGATGAAGGGATGGAAAACATTCATTTGTGTAGTCCTGAATGAAAACCTTTTACCTGAAGACTTTGTAGGCAACACTATGAACAATTTAAAACTACTTAAAATACTTTTCCAAAGTTTGCATTACTGAATATCTGGTTTTTAAGCACAGAAATCAGTATTACTTGTGAGATGTATTCACGTTTCCTCTATTTTGCTAGTTAAGAAAACACAAATATATGTGTGTAGTTGTCTTACACCAGCAACCTCCTGTAAATCCTATATGTGTATTTTGCCTACTTGATTCTGTCTCTCTCTTTCCTCTAAATGCCAGTAAGGGCTCATCTTTCCTGACATATCCACCAACAGACAGAGTGTATAGAGTAGACAGGGAGACATTTGTGGTAACATCCTTTTTTACTGTGAGTACATACAGAATTATGCTATAAAACTTGCTGCAAGCACAAACTTTATACTGATGTAGCTCTTTGTTTGTAGTTGCTTCTAATTTATACTTGTGTGAAGCAGAGCAGAAAGCAAAGCCAATGGTTTAGCTACAGGATGTTCAATTAAACATGAATGTTATTTGGCCTCTGTCAGTTTCTGAATTGTGAACAAAGCTATTTCACCACACAGTACAGAGATGTTTTCAGACTTCTTGATAAACCCAGGACTGGTGGTGTTGTTTCTATCTTAGAACCTAAAAACACCAAAGTAGATTATTTTTTAGATTAACAATGAAGAAAAAGACACAAAGTGATGTTAGGTTTAGGTTTGTTTCTGCTTTAATTCTTCCTTTTAAAAATGTGGTGCTGCAACTAAGTAAAAAGCTTCTTGCTTGGGAACTTCTGATCAGTTACTGAAAAAGTACAGCAGAGACAGCAGCAGTGTTTTTTTCCATAATATTCTTATAATCTCAGCAAGGCTTTGGAAAATAATCTTTGATCTATTACATTGAGTAAAAATTTTGGTGTTTATGAAACAATTAGATATCTAAGTACTCTGCTATGGCAGATGCTGAGTGCGAGTACCACATTCTGGAAGAGCACCAAAGTCCTTTTGATCCTTATTCGCCAAGTTCTCTGAGTTTTATCTTTATGCTCCAAGTTCTCTACACCTGAAGTCCACAATACAACAAGTAGCATTGTCAAGGAATAAAATAAAGCCTAAAATCATGAGTAAATTCAGGACAGAGGGCATCCTTGCAAGTTGTTTCTTGTTCAGTCTACTGCCAATGAGGTCAGTGAATACAAAGCTCATTGCCTTTACAGTGAAAAATCAAACCTTTTTCTTCACGTTGGCTTTCCCAAAGCAGCATTGTCAAATGGAGTAACAAAAAGTAAATAAAAATCTATTAGGGAATGATGTGAGAAATGTACAGGCTTCTTTTTGTCTTCATTTTGATCAAAGTGTGGTGGAACCTTGAATGCCACAGTGACGAACATGTTACGAAACATGCATATGAGGGGGTTATGGGTTTCCGGTAAATCAGACTTCGTTCTATTCATTGAATTTGTAGCCTTCCTTCTGGGCTGGGTAACAAAAGCATCTGTTAGATTTATCAGTAATCATTTTTGTTCTACCAAGACCAAACACAGAGGGCTGGTTAGGCTGAATCGGGAACTGAACCAAGTTCTTTTCTGACATGATCTGCACTTAATTTTCTTTTGCTTTGATTTAACCTGTCCACCTCCAACAAAGCAGTCTACCCATTTGACATATCCTTACATCTGATGTATTGGAGGAGCAGACAATGCTACAGAAAGTGAGAGTTTCAGCATATTCCTTTAATGCATATCACATGAAAACTTGGGGAACTCTTGGGAAACTGCTGAAACTACATGCTTGTCCGTGCTGGATCGGAGAGCACATGCAGTTTTCTGGTGTCTCTCACTCATTCAAAAGAGCAGCGTCAATTTCCACAGACAAGAAATGAGGTACCTTTTGCTACTTTATTATTATTAGTTTGTTCATATGAATCAAATACTTGAGAGTGAATTAGTGGCTATTATTTTATAAAAAAATCTCAAGCATATTATGTACTAGTCAGAAGACAAAGTAAAATGGTAGTGATTTGTGTGAATGTATTTGAACAAAAGAAGTAATAACATGAACTATTATATTTTTTTTAAAGTATTTTAAAAGCTTAAACTATTTTCCCCTTCATCATGCCCCATTATTTTTCAGTTTTATGGAGCTCGTATTCTATGCCTCTAATCAGGACAATGTTCACAGATGTTGAAAAATGCTGAGAGCACTTTTATTTCAGATCGAATAGGAGGAAGAATATGAAATCATTCACAAAAGGCTTGTGAAATTTCCAGCCTAATTTTGTAACCTCACTGTTTTCTTATGTTTGGATGAACAGTTGGAATTTTGGGTGCCTGAATGGGCTGAACTAGAGTTCTGAAACTTTTTGAGGTTCATTTACACCGAAACAGTATTTGCCCCATATTGTAAATAATGTTTCTGTCTTACAAAAAGTGTGGAAAACTATTGCTTTTCTTTCTAGCCTTAAAAAGATAGGTTCAACTCCATAAAACTATTACAAAATTGAGAAAATCTAATGTTTCAGGTGTGAGTTATATGAGGAAGGAGAAGTGGTTTGCAGAGGCGCATTGTATAAAGAATAAATACATGCTTTAAGCTAACAAATTAAGCTAACTTTAATGTTTATGTAGACCATCCACATAATAATGGAAAAAAAGTGGTATTTTTAATGATGAAAGTTTGCCATTTTATTAATGCAGCATAACACTTCCATATCATCAGCTCTTCATATCTATGAATAAGTCACTTATACTGTATAGATAGAATTCACTGGGGAATCAGTCCTTATTTACAAAAAAGCTTTTTAAAAAGCTACAAAAATGATGCTTAACATTTCTTTACTGTCCAGTCTGATTTCAGCAAGGTCTGTTGCTAATTCCTGGCATTTCAATCACATCCGAGTTCCTTGAGGAATCCCCATCTAATTTTCGTCAATGGCAAATGTTGCCCATGGCTAGAAGAATAACATTGTTGATCTGGCACTGTCTATTATACTACCCTAATTTTTGAAATTTTCTACCAGACACATATTCCTCATTTAAGCAGAGATAGTGGAAAAATCATATTCTGCCAATATTTCCTTCATCCCCTCCACGACCTTCCTACCTTCTGGTTTTGTTGTCTTAACCCATACAGTATTTTTTGCCTATCCCCGATTCCCTTCAAGGTGCCCTACATGTTGTCTCAAAATGTTTTGAATATCAGGACCCTGTTGCCTTCCCATTAGCACTAGTGTTTTTGACAGAGCTGCTGTGCAGCTTCAGAGAAGATGACTCCGGTGAATGTAAGCAGGTCCTCGCATCACTGTAGTGCATATAGTAATCAGAGCTCAAAAATGGAAATAGAAGCTGTCTGAGACTGAAACTGCAGTTGTGCCCCACTCTTATTTACAAGCAGTACTTCCATTTCTTGTACTTTATGAAATAAGATTTTGGTAATCCACATGTTCTATATGAAACATTACTATATAATCTACAGTTAACTTACCCTATATTTTGTATGTCATAAGCAGCTATACTGGTTTCCTATAACTCAGTGAAACTGCAAATAGAATGGGAGAAAAATGGCTGGCTTGGCTAATTACAGAACACTGGAAGACCAGAAGAGAGCAGCTTTTTAAATGGAAGGACATAACATTTAAACTCTGATTTTAACAAGGTAGCATGACACACATTTACCCTTTCCTCGTGACAACCATTGTAAAAGGGATGAGAAATTACAGAAGCATTATTCATTCTCATTAAAATGTGCAAAATCCTAGATACTTTCTGTGAGTGCAGTATTCATGTATACTTACAGATCATTACATCAGCCATTTTACAACATTTGAATGCCAAGTTTAGCAAGAAGTAACTTATTTTAACATAACAAAATGAACATTAAAGAACAACTTTAAGGACAAACTTCTTTTATTTCACCCATTTAAAAAAATCTCTTTTCCTCAAGAACAGTGTAAGAATGATCTCCAGTATTATAGGAGATTTGCTGTTATAGAACTGTATGGGGAGCTGTAATTCTAAACTACATAGCACTCAGATTGTGATAAAACAAAGAAAAGCAGCTTGAAATTGAACTGTTACTCTGGATCAGATTATCCCATGCTCAGGAGTTTCTCATGGACAGAAGTGGAAATCTGAAAATGTGACACTGTCCTTGGCAAAACCTCCAGGGTAATTCCCAGGATAGAACTTCTCGTGCTTCCTGGCATGGTTCCTTCTGGTACAGGAGAGGTTTGGGTTTTTGGTTGTGTGTTTTTTTTTTTTGCCTTTTTTTGTTTGTTTGTTTTGTTTGTTTGGTGGTTGTTGTTGTTTTTCCACAGCCTCACAAACATTCCCTTTTTTTGTAGCCTTGGGATAGGACTGCCTCAGAGTGCTTTTTTCTTCCAATCATAAACATCTGACTGCCTGTATTTGTAAAAACAGAGAGGTTTGGCTGTTCCATCTGGCTGGCTGCCCCTTCTGTGCATGCAGCTGCATAAGAGCAAGGGCTCAGGTGTGAATGGAGGTGTTTAGGTTGGGGGGTGCTTAAGAGGGCCTACAATCTGTGTATTAAAAAAATATTCCTGGAGGCCTACAGTCTAAACGCATGATGAGGATGACTGAAAGTGGGAGAAATAAACAGTGGGAACACATAGGATGAATCTGTAGTGCCTTTTTCATATTTTATAGGTTATTGGTAATCTGAGGATCTTATTTCTGATAAATTTCTAGTCTATCAGCTCATAACTGTAACAGAACAAACAGCTTAGACTCTCTCCCTTTGTGGTTAGATTTCTTCTTCCCATCTGTTCAATTGGCTATTGCTTTTTCTATAATGGATCCTCTACAGTATTATAGTTCATAGTTATATGAAGCAAATGAAAGACATTATGAAAATGGCAAAGCAATGAACATCTCTCTCGGCTAAAAGAGTTTCAGCATTTCCTCCATGACATGAATAAAACTTGCTACATTTTCATCTTCTTTGATGCATTGAAGTTATGGTATGGTAGTAGAAATTGAAATGTCTCCTCTTATTTTTTTTAAGCACTTGAAAATAAAGCATGTAAAGGTTTTTGAATCAATGTAATAGTGCTACACCCTGAGTTATGAATGATTTAAGGATGGCAATAAATTTTAAAATGTACAAAATATTCTTATGACATTATTTAGATATTTATTTCTGGCAGTATTATACCACCCACAAAGTATTCCCTTCATATTGTCAGATAACGTTGAAGTATTTGGAGATTATAAGTAGTGCCACAGAAATAATGTTTTTTCTGTGTGAAAAAAAAATCATTGTGGTACTTCTATCATTTTGTAATTGTGTAAATCATGTGTCTCATCAAGGTACATTTTATTGAAGACTAGAGTGTAGAAAATTGTGTTTCTGTGTGATTTTTTCATTGTGGCAAAGCTTAGCTTATGGTTATGACACTGTGTGTGGGATCGTGGACACAGGAAATGCCGGGTATTCGATCTGTGCTACATATCCAGAGTTAAACTATCACTAAGATACTTCCTATAGGCTAAACAAAGTTAAATTATTTCATATTTGCCATAGATTAGAATGAGGCAGCTGACTTGTGAGAGCTTTTTAAGCTTGTTAGGTTGAGTGAGACTTTGGGAGATCCTAATGTGGTCATCCGAGATGTATGGCGGTGATTTGCTATGTCAATGATACTAGACCTTGTGTGAGTTCCAATGTCTCCAAGGCAAAAAGATGTAGAAGAAAAAGCAGAAAGTGGTACAAAGAAACTTGCTGTGCAATAAGGAGACAGAATAATAAATCTTGAGATTTATAGCTGGAGCAATGATACCTACACAGGAGCACTTGACCTTTCCATAGTCCTCCTTTCTTCTTCCTCTTCTAGATAAGTGTGTTAGGGGATTCACTAAGTTCATGGTCATGCAAACTCCCTCCTGTGAGGTAAATTACCCTGCAGTCTACAAAAATGTACCTGTTTGCATTTAATGCCTTGCGATTTCCCAGCACAAATATTGAGCAGTAGTTGTGATGTATTATAACTACTTAGCAGTTTTTCACCATATGCTATAACTAGCTGTCCAGTCAAAGGTGAAAAAAAAATTTCATACAAATATATTTAATATTATATGATGACATATCCACTCTTTAGATTATGTGGCCAAACAAATACATGTACGTACCACTGTACACAGTGAAGGAGAATGTGTATCAAGTTGTAATCCACTAGTATATTGAAAATATTAGCTGAAATGTCAGAAAATCAGCAGTCTGTTGAGACACAGCAGTATACTCAAGCTAATGAGTTACACACTTTAATTTGCTGCACGGTAATATATTATTAATTGGTAATTTATAATAAATGCATACTATCAAATTTATATTAGCTATTCACATAAAGGTAATTATGTTTTCAAAGTATGCATTGTTATGAGTTTAAGTTTTGTGGTCTCAGTGTACTTGTTTGTATTGGTTAAAGCTCTTTGATGTACATACAGTACCTGGTTTGAGCTGAACTCCCCTGATGGCAAATTACCTGTTATTTATTTGTGGTTTAATTATTAAGCTTAGAGAATGTGCAGCAGGTAAAAGCCTTCGTACCGATTCGCTGAAGAATCTATACAATGCATTCCCAGAAATGGTGTTAAATGAGAACACCTTCCCTTTTGCTTCCACTCCTACTGTACTGATTAGGGGTTTTCTTGAGAGCATTGAAGTAATACGTCTTAAAAGAAGAGCTGAATGTGGAAAGGGCTGAAGGACTGACCTACTGTGTCTTGCTCAACCCCTTAGGTGCTCCATGTTTAACAGGCAAGATGGGAAAAAATTTAAAAAAAAGAAAAAAGATTTGGAGATATGAAAGCTCTGCAGATTTTCTTGAGCATGATGGCAAAGCTAAGAAATTTAAATTTAACTTTAGAAGTTTAAATTTCACGTGGCAGAAGACAGAAGGAATTAAAGAACAAAGTGATATGGTCTGATTATAAAGGCAGATAATGTTAGCAAGTTAGTTTTGAACTAATTGCAACAAAGCAATATAGCTAAGCCTAAAAATTCAAATACATAAGGCCTCTCTCCAGATGCCCACTGCAAGTTGTATGTTGAAAATAATATCAGGTTTCAGAGATTTATCAGTTGCCTTCTGATATTTGGGCAACCGGATTTCAAGCTTTGAAACATGTTTTCTTCATTGGAAATACTTCCAGTAACTTTTTACTGGTAAAGCCTCAAGTCCTCGTATTTTCCCCTTTAAGGTTCTGAGTGCTAGTACACAACTGTTGTCTTTGTTTAATGCTCTCCCCTCTTTGTTTTCTTAAACATAAAAAAGAAACAAGAACAGCAAAACTATTCCTGCAAATTCCAAATTTAGTGCACATAGCTAAGGAATGTCACAAATAAAGAATATGTCTTAACTTCTAAAATTAGACATTACAAGTGTTGCTGCTTCTATTTAGATTTAGTTTTGAACATGCTGATATGCCCTTGGCAGTACTGAGATCTATCTGACCTTTAAATTTTCCGTGGAAAAATTAAGTCAGATTTTGGAAAATGGTTTCCAGTTCTGTCGTTTTTCCATTTTCTTGCCAGTTTTCTTGAACTTATCAGCTGTGCTTTGAACATATCTTTAAAGAATCATGGCAACCAAGACAAGAGGAAGGAGGATGGTCTTTAGGATGCTGTAGACAGCAGACAGATGGAATATGAAACCTTGGTGGGGATTAGAGATATTTTGGCAATCAAGACGTTTGGCAGTTACATCAAGGTCAAGGAGAGACCTGTAGCAGTGTCCCAAGATAAGATATTCTGCTCTGGTGCACTAACACGGCATCTTTTTTCCCCACTTCTGCCATTTTTGTGTCTTTATATACTCAGACTGTGGTATTGTGGAAGCTTGTGGTGCCTTTGAAGCAGAGTTATTTGTCATTTCCAACCAAATCCCTGATACGCATGAGAGAACCATGTATCTATCATCCAAACAAGAGAAGTAGGAACATTAAAGAGGGAATAGACTTAAGAAAAGATTGTCTGGGAATTACAAATCATGTTTGCTCAGTGTGTAGCAGTCTAAATTTTTTTTTTTTTTTTTTTTTTTTAGGGGTGGAGGTGGTGGTATTTCCTCTTTGTATGGAAATTATATCATAAATCCACAAAAAGATTTACAGAAATTGCTCACTGTCTTGTATACAGATACAGAATTTACAAGAAAGCATACAGGATCAAATGTTTTTTAAGAAGCTCTTTGCTGATTGACAGGAGCATGTAAGAGGAGTATCCTCATGCTGCGTGTACTCCGTACTCCTCCCCTGCAGTTGTACTGTTGGCCACTGACAGAGACAGAAGACTGGGTTGGATGGATCTTTCGTCTAAGAGAGTGTGGCTCTTCTTATGTTACTAAGCAATATATTCCCTACTTTTTCACAAAACCTGGCATTTTTTCCCAAATCATAAACTGATTTTTAAAGATTGTGAAGGGTCTTTTGTGAAAGGAACTGCTATAAAAATACAAAGATACTATCTGAAATTATATGATGCTTATTCAAGTCTAGAATGTGTCCTTTTGGTCTATATAGAGGGGAATAACTCTACTGTGGTGGACCCATTGGTGGTAAAGAAAAGAAAATATTTGAGAGAGATTTTGCATGCCATAGTGGCAGTACCTCTTCTATGATGATTTTGTTGGGATCCACTGATGTACTGACAGGAAAAACAAAAGGTCACAGCTCTGTCTGTAAACCATGGAACACACTTCCATGAAATGTGACAAAAAGCTGCATGTTTTCCACAGCTTCTGTGTTTGATGAATATTTCTTTAAAGGATGTTTTTAAAACTGAATGATCAGGGCTTCATTAGGCCTGGTATACAAAGTCCAAGACCAAAAATACTGCAAAACCACACAGCTGCTGTACAGGCTCAAGTCCCTAAAGATATCAAGTTCTATTTCTTGTAGTCCTGTGTCCATTGCAGGAGGCCAAACCTTTGATATGAAGTGAAAAAATTCTTCCTGCATTCTGTATGTCAAAGGTGACGTGAAATACTGTGACTCTGAGCTTCTCATCTGCCTTTGGTCTAGCAAAATCCCACTGAATCAGTTTTGCCTGGGTAAAGGTGAGATAGTGGGCCATGACCTCCTTAGTTATCATATAGCCTCATTCTATCATTTGAAAACATGCAACTTTGAACCTGAAATGAGCATTTAGAATAAAGGACGTAGAAAACCAGAATAAATTACAGGAGCAAAGGACTGTGACTGGTAAAAAACTGAGTTTTTCCCACTAAAAGGAAAGGCACACTATCAGCATGCTCTTTATTAAGACTCATGCGTTTTCTGCTGAAGGAAGATAAGATGTGTGGGAAGAGAGAGTAGAAGTTTAAATTAGAATTGATATCAGATGCAGCGATTAAGTATTGACAATTTTTTAGGCTTTGGAATGGTTCCCATTTGCAGCTGCAAGGCACTACAGCAGCTTTAGTATTTACGAGCACTTAGTGAGTACTCTGACAGGTTTATTATTTGTTGGCTTTCTCCAGCATTGCACAGTAAAAATTGTTTTCAAAGAGTATTCAAAAGTGTAGCTGGCTGCCACTGTATCAAACCCAATCAATCCACCAATGTATTTCACATTCTTGATTGATAACTGGCTCAGCAGTTTGGCATTTCAGGGAAGGAGTGGAAGGGGAGCAGGTCTCAATGGTCATTAATCCTTTTTCCCTGAGCCTCCCTCGGGCAACTGCTTGTGCCATTACCCACATTTCTTACTGCTGATTTCCACAATCCCATGGCTGCTCAAATCACCACAAATACACCACTGTCCCTTTCACTTACTATAGATCCTTCATCACACTGGTCTCAGCATCCCTCCTGGGCTGATAGTGGCTGGGGGAATATATATATTTTTT
>VWYH01003022.1:0-124206 GCA_013399365.1 Pampusana beccarii
AGCCAAATGCTGTCCTACAGATGGCAGCAGTAAAGATACCACAGTGACACTTCCATAAGGGCACTTTGGCCACAGTGGCAGCCTGCTGAAGAGGGTAACCCAGCATCTATACAGACGGTGCCCTTGGACAACTGGGAAGAGAGGGCACCTTATGAGAAGGCCCAGTCATGACCTGGTGGCTGTCTGGTAGGTGGAACTGCACCAGAAACAGGTGACCCCATCCTATGGTGGAGCATATACAATCAAAAACGCTCTCAAATGAATGCTTATCTTCATAAGAATGATGTTTACAATTTAATGAGTCCTTAAATGATTTCTCGAGTGGGGATGGACTTAAACACATTGCCAGCCGTAGTTGTTGGCACTATCTTGAGGGGAATAACTGTCATTTCATGAACATCATCTGGTTTAAATTGACAAATGTGAGGCTTACAAAGTTTTCATATGTCTCCAGAAGTGTAATTACCTAGCATAAGGGATTAGCTGCTGCTTTTTTATCATTTGCTTTTTCTGTCCTAACTCGGGCTCTTTAAACATATTATTGTATAACAGAGGGAAAAGACATGATAAAAATCACATGGCTAATAATATGGCACACTTCACAGGAGGAGGAAAATTATTGATTAGGCCAAGTGATATAGCTGGAAAAAACAGACAAATTTTCAACCACACAGCATGAGTTAGCCCAGGAGCTTGTCAGTTTTTCCCAGACATATCATTTGGTATAACAAGAGCTGTTTCCTCTCTCTGTGAACTGGCTCGTATGGATCCTCTTGGAGCACAGAATGGAGACACACAGCTGGGTTCCTTGCCACTTGGTGACCCTCCAGTTGGAAACTTCTACCTTAACTGCAGCTCTTTTCTGACATTTGCTGAGCTATAAGAAGCAGCAGAAAGGTGAAATAGCAAAAGGAAGTGCAAGATAAGTCTGTGCTCTTCTTGTTCGTTTTTGAGACTGATTTAAAAAGGCCTGAAAAGTAGGACTTCTTCTCACTCTCAGAAAGTCTCCATTCTCATTTTTAATCTTTGAAGCACCAGAAGGGTCAAGGCTCATCTTCACTGCTGCTTCTTGTGAAACTGCATGGATATCTGTGATATTTGCTGTATAGAGGCGACTGAGCTGAATCTTTAGAAAACTGATATTTTTTTTTCCAGTTGTCTATAGGGGTATTACATTAAACATGTACTAACAAAACCCAGGATTTTAAACAGCCTAGATAAAAATTACTTCTTCTCTCAGCTATTCATGCTATACCTTTATCATAGATATCATAATTTTATTAGTTCTCAAGCTGTCCAGAGAGTCTATCAGGAAAAAGAGTAGAGATGTTTCTAAGTTTTCAACTACAATGTATCTGCTGAAAAGTTCTCTCAAAATATCTGTAAAATAAAAACTCTTTCAGGCTTTATTTATAGCTAGAAAATGAAGCAAAAGACATGGAGATCATGTCCAAAATGTGGGAAAGGAGCTGAACTCAACTCAAATAAGGTCAACTCAACTCTTACCATGATGCCAGGGCCGGGGCTGGCCTGACAGTCCATGGCCACTAGTTCTGACCTCCCACACCAAGGACAGCCCATTCACTGCAGTGCAAGAGCCAGCAAGGCTAAGTGCTGGGTCCTGCACTTGGGTTACAACAACCCTATGTAATGCCACAAGCCTGGGGAAGAGCAGTTGGAAAGCTGCCTGGTGGAAAAGGACCAGGGAATGTTGGTCAACAGCCAACTGAATATGAGCCAGCAGTGTGCCCAGGTGGTGAATAGCATCCTGGCTTGTATCAGAAATATTGTGGCCAGCACGACTAGGGAAGTGATCATCCTCTTACACTTGGCACTGGGGAGGTGAGACATTGAGGTGCTGGAGTGAGTTCAAAGTAGCGCAATGAAGCTGGTGAAAGGTCTGGAGCACAAGTCATATGAGGAGCAGTTGAGGGAACTGGGGTTGTTTAGCCTGGAGAAAAGGAGGCTTAGAGGAGACCCTATCAGCTGAAACACAAAATGGCATGGAATGAATGTTGCACACTTGGAACTGAGCAGTTTGGTCAAAAAACATCCCTTTGTCTTGAATGTACCTGGTGGCAGTTCTGAGGAAACTTGGTTGAAATCTTAAAAACCATAAACTGTTATTTGTTGTTTGGTTGGGGTTTCATAACTTGGAATTTGCTGAAACTCAGGGAACACAAATCCACTGAGACAGAAGCCAGAGAAAAAGGTTGTCATTATTCTCATTTACCCTTGTATCTACTTCTTCATGATGCCTTGCCAGGACACACATTGAGAAGTTTAACAAGTTCTTGAATGAAGCAACACAACTCTCTTTCTTTCTGTACAATGAAAGAAGATATATTTCAGTGTGACACCAGAGAGAGTTATTGAGCAATTATATTCTTAGTACAAATGAGAGACTTTGTCCAAGAGGAAGATGGCTGCAACATTGATAAAGCTAATAATCTGTAACTTCTATACAAGGTTTTTCCTCCTTGGATATCAAAAGACTTCTCAAAGGAAGGTATTCTTGTCCTGTCATTATAGAAAAAGAAAACTTATACTACAAGAAATGAAGGAACTAGTCCTAGATCAAATGGTAGATCAGAGGAAGAGAAATAACCCCTGTCCTGTTCCTGTCCACCACGATTAGTCTGCTTCATGAAACACACTGAAGGTGAGAGTTGCTTCCTCAGTCTGCTCTTCAGATGGAGGAATTTACACTAATGAAATTTCATCTTCTCCCTTTACTGCTGCTGCTGCTACTCTTTGTCCCCTCTTGCCACCCTGGCACATGTTTTCTCCAAACCTTGAGCAGCCTGGACACAGAAACATCACTAAAGAGAGGGGAGGTTTGCTGTGACTTTCTTTGCTTTGCTGTGCTGTGGTCAGTGCTACAAGTAGTCTGCTACACAAACATGTACCACATATACACAGGGACAGCTCACATGATGCATGCTGTGACCCACAGCAGTCTCAGTGTGTTGCAGGAGCCTATCCTGTCCCCAGAACAGCAGATGTCCGGGCCATATGTCTCCTCCTTACGACTCCTCACAGCCTGGGACAGGCTCACAGTAAAGGCCTTGGGGTAAAGGCAAGGACAGTGAGGAAATGAAGTATCACCTTACAGGAGGAGAAAATCGGTCAGTCTGGGGAAGAAATGCTCAGAGCAGCTCAATAAGAGATGGAATCAGTTGCCTGAAATTCAGATGTCATTGCCATTGAATGCTGAGAAGCAGCCTTGTGATGTCATTTTTTAAATTAAAAAACAAACACAAACAAACAAACAAACCCAAACCAAACAAACCAAACCAAACCAAACCACTTAAACACACAGTGGATATTTGCTCTTTTTTTTTTTTTTTTAACAAGGAAATAAGTCTGTTTGAGAAATATTACTTCCAAATTCCAATATGTTATTATGACCTCATCTTTGTAGCAGTTCCAGGAACATAGAAATCCAGGCGCTGAGTTTTACAATGCAATGTGCTGCAAGGGAACAGCCTGTCAATACCTTACACAACAAGTTCATCTGGTGTTTATATGGAAGTAGCTTTTCCAGGTCTCAGCTCAGGTAGAAGCTTCATTATGGTGGATGCTGCACATGCACATGGGAGAGATTCCTTAGCCCCAATAGGTTATGGTGTCTCTAACATAGACACTTCAGAGCTTGAAGGCATAGTGAAAGGGGATGCCTTGACAAGGATCTCAAAGGATGTTTGTGGCAGAAGTGCAAACACATGAAATTCAGATCTGCTCAGTTGAAACCTGTGTCCTTTCAGAAGCCCCTGCCTTGCACTGAGCACTTGCAGACTACTTTTTACTGCCTCTCCTCTCCAAATGTTTATGGGAAACTTCTGTGCCATGATGGCTAGAGATTCAGATCCACAATGGAAAAAAAAGAAACACGAGAAACATCTTTTGGGGTACTCTGGATAGAAGTCAGAAGATTTATGTATGGAAATTATCTGTCTGCCAGGGATTTAGAAGTTGAAGTGGGACCTATGAAGTGTTGTCGCTAAGGCCAGGGTGAACTGGGACAAAACCCAGCATACCCTGAACACATACATCGTTTTCAACAGGGAGCTGTCAGTTAGCACAGAGCAAGTCAAATGTCACTGGAGAAAAATCTCTGCTCTTGGGGGAAGGGAGGAATCTGTCTGTGACTCAAAAGCAGATGATTTGGCAGCAGAAGCTCAGCCAACTCCTATCACTGGATTAACAAATTACACAGATATGCTCCCTCCTTTGTATTTACAGCACATGACTGGTAAGAAGGCTCAGGGAAGGGGGATAATGTGAGAAGAGCTCAGTTTTCACATGAAATGTCAGCTGAGTGGTCAGCAGGGATTCTGATGAAAGCCAGCACCCTGCAGCAGGACACAGCCTGTCTGTCTACACCTAGCAGATATACTTTGCTGTTTAAGGGCATAGGATCCCATCTCCTCATCTCAGATAAAACATAGCATTATAAACTACGGATATTTCCCTCTCTGTACTTCCCAGAACTTAAATTAATGCTGAGCCTGTGTCTTTAAGCTGTATTTGTTGTTTCTCTTGTTGCCATAGCATTTAATGTTTCCTTGTTGGAGACTTCCTTTTCTTTTTTTTTTTTTTTTCTCCAGACTTTACCCCATCAGCACAGTTCCAGACCTGGGATTCCAGCCACTTTTGGCTAAATGGAAACTCTTTTTTTTTTGCTATAAAAATACCAAGCCATGTAAATGTCTGTGGTTCAGATTAGGTCCCTGTGTCTAGGAATAGCAGCACAGCTGAGAGTGAACGAGAGAGAAGAGGAAGAAGCAAACAGACCTCTATGCATCTCGTCTCATTCCTCTGAGTCAACACGTCCTCTCAAGGACAGGGAGAAGAACAGGTCTTTGCCATCCTCTGGCACAATAGCAAACCCTATGGCCTGGGTTTTTTTTGGTGTAAAGGATGCTTGCCTCCACATTGCACCTGCAAGAGAGACGGCCAAGGCCAGTGTGCCCCATCTGAAGTGCTGACTCATATATAAGGGCCTGGTCTGAGCCATAGCTGAGAGAAGGTCTCACCCACTCAAGAATACAATAACTCAAAAGCGAAAGAAATTGCTCAGTTTGGGCCTGATGCAAATTCCAAGGAAGCAGAAATTCAGCATTTAAGAGGTGTTAGTCTGTGGTTAGACCTAGCATGTCACTAAGATCTTTGCAGGCATGCAGTGGACATGGGAGAAAGCGTGACACCAGAGGGCCCTCCTTTGCTACATCCCACCTTTGCAGCCTGCAAAAAACTGGAGTCAAGTCTGCTCTCTGCACTCAGGGATGAATGAGATTAAGGGTCCCTCAAAAGATCAGAAGTGGTCCGTGTAAGAGGAGAGATAAGCTGAGCCTTGTGAAAGGAACTGTCTTCTCCTGAATACCAGAGAGTTCAGAGGGAAATTTTGGCTGGGTAGAGTAAAACTGCTGTGATGCTTCTTGTGCTGGACTGCTGCAGCATCTGAAAACTCCTAGAAAACAATGGTGTGGAAAAGTTATGGCAGTACCTGTAAAATGCAGATCCCATATATTAACGCTGCCCTGATACCTGTACTGGTCTAAGCCTCTTGTTACCTATCTGGAAAACAGAAGTAATGAACGAATGCTTAGTTGTCTTAGTAAAGTGTCTGCTGATATAGGGAAGGAAAACATGAGCTAAGTACTACTAATATTAAGCTATTCCTTACAGCACTATTAACACTGCTTTCTGCAAATCATTGCTGTTGACTCACCCTGGCACTCAATTATTTACGGTGCATAAAGTGTCAGTCTGTTACATTACAGCACAGATTGAAAGAATAAGATAAAATACTCCAGGGAATATGGCAAAAAGTTTTAACTAGCTCTAACTAACAGCTACTGCTAATTATTAACATCATACATTTCACCAAATTACATTAAAATAATAAAGTGTTTCAGCTACTGTATTATGTCATATTATAATCTATCAGAAGCAGCAGTGCATGCCAGTAATGTATCAGGAAATTACATTTAAAAAAAGCAAATAATTTAAGAAGTGGGGAAAATGAAATTAAATTTGAAGTAAAATTGTGATGCAAACCCAAACATTTTCCATAGTGCTTTTCTAATTTTGAACATTTTTCATTCAAGTTCCATTCATGAGACTTTGAGGAGGAGCAAATCCAAGGTCATTTCTGGAACTTTTTGTGAGACTGAAACGGCAAGTATGGTGCCAAATTCAAACAATTTTCATGGGTTTTGCCCACTTGTGTTATCTTGTGGTTTTGGATTAATACTTCCTGTCTAATACTCGTGGGTTATGCTGCTGTACAAGGAAAACTCCTGAAAGAAAGGAATTTCAATAAAGAGCTTGCTGGCCATACTACCATAATTTATTTTTATTATGCCTGGAAGTAGTATCATGGGGGGGTTTTGGTTTGGTTTGGGGTTTTTGTTGCTGTTATTGTTGTTTTGTTTTTTTAATTTCGCACACAAAAGGAAAAAATGTTTCTGGCAAAGGGCAAACTAGTAAAATCCTGAGGGTGAAAGTCTCTCATTTGGACTTTCTTGAAAGCCCAGGAGAAAAGAAGGGTAATGGCAGGAGCAAGAGTGAGGGAGCTGGGTAAACCATGGTTAGGGAAGTAGTAAATGTTGATCAGCCATGCCATTTTACTCTCCAAGCCTCGCTACCAAAGCACCTTGTAACCATACAGAAACGTCCTGTAGCCGCAATGAAGCACCACTGCTCTGAAAAAGCATAGGCAAGTGTTCTGACTTCCCTGTGGACACTTTTCAGTAGAAGCTGATATGCTCTGGCATAGCAGAAGTGGGTCTGCTGCAAAGCAAGGATTACAGGTTTATTTGTTGTGCAGCCCAGAGGAATGACTGGTTGACAACACCTGACCTTCCAAACAGATCCACAGCTGGGATTTCTGTTACCTGAACAGTTCACATCATTGTATCTCTCTACCTTTGCCAGGATCCATAATGAAGTCTATTCAAGTGGCCAACAAGAAGCACAACAAGTAACTAGTAAAGACTGAGAGCTAAGTAAGGCCATTCAGATCTTCTTTTCCAAGCACCCTGGCTGTTAGTGAACCTGCCCATTTCCAGGCAAGTAAAATTAGAGCCTGTGGTAAATACCAAGGGGGGTATAAAAACATTTGTAAAATCAAGATACACATCCAAGTCTGACACTGCACAGCAGAATTGCAATTGTGAAAATCAAATTACGGCTTGAGAGGGGAAAAACTTAAGTTGCATCTAAAAGCCTAAGGAAGATCATAAAAAAGATCCATGACAGAATTTCACAAAGATTAGAGACATACAACCATGTACTGAAACAGTACATGGGAAATGCTCAGTTCAAGTTTCTTGTTAGTGCAGGGCTCCTGACTTAGGTAAGTTAGGGTAGCGGCAGTCCTGGATACACTTTCTCTTCCCTGAGCTCCCTTCTGTACATACTAGGCTACAGATTATTTCTGTTTCTGCCTCCTCACCAGCCAACCTAATTGCCCATCTAATTGCCCCCTCACCAGCCAAGCTAAATTCAATGTTTGGATTTTCACCAAGAGAAACATATTGGAAATTTAACAGCATGACTCTTCTCTTACCAAGGCTGCCTGAAAGCAACTCCTACAGGCAACCAGCTTCCCTGGAGCCAAAGATTGATTCCATCTTCTGTTGTTTTATTTTAAAGATCCAGACCCCAGACTGTATCATCATTTTGCTGATTATACCCCTGTCAGCACAGTCAACTGCATCCAAAATACAGGATGTCAAAGGCTCTGAGCTCCAATAAATGTTTCAGCTGGCTCTTGGCTCCTCCCCTTGGCTTCTGGACACAGTGCACATGTGCACAGAAGCAGTAACTATCTCTCATCAAAGCTGACATCCCAATCTGTAGCGCTATCATCATGAGGACTGATTTTGATTTTGACTTTCCCACACACAGTGGTCGCCCCATGTGCCACAAACACAAATCCTGTGTAAGCTGCATGTATGATCCAAATTCTCATTCTGCTTGTTTGCAGCAGAACCTGACCTCCCTTTTTTCTGACTCCTTCTAGCTCAACATCTTACTGATTAAACACTTTGTTTCCATGTGCCTTTTGCATCCTTGACCGCTTTTCATCTGGGGTGGGGAAGAAGTCTCATATAGACAAGTCTTGAGAGAGCTGAGCTGCTTATTTCTATGTTGGTATTCTGACCAGTGAGCCCTATTAAAAACATTAAATCATGGAATAACTTGCATTTAAGTAGAAACTCTTAGTGGTACATGGACAGCATTTTAACTGCTTTGGACACTATAGAGCATTTGACCATAATCAGATTCAACCTTGAGATTTTAAGATAATAAAGCAATTAAGATGGGTGTTGCACATTAAATATTATTGTGTTTCCTGAGCAGAAATCATAATATGAGCCCATCTGAGCATGTCACAGCTGTAGTCTTAAGCACAGCCTGAGCATCATCCTCACACTGGATATTTAACCTAGTGAATATTGTGTTTGCTTTGGTTTTGGCAGCAGGAGACAGGAAGCTCTCAAAGTCCTCATGTGGGCTCCTGAGTGCTGCAGCTCCTGGTGAGAGGATATACAGAAGAAAGTCTAAGGTCTTCACATAGGCTTTGTTCTTGTTGTCTTTTTTACATAATTACATAATTTTTACATAATGATTTTACATAATTGGTTTAGGTTGCCCATCCATACAGTGGCATAACGCTGCAGTACAGAGTACCGAGAGGATTCATAGCAATGTAAGCCCTACAAAGCTGAATTACTCCAGGTTGGTGCTTAATTTGAGGAACTGTGTAAAAGGGCAATTAGAGAAACACAATGTATTTCTTACACTTCATTATATCTCAGACTAAAAAGCAGCTGGTACAGAGCTTGTGAAGGGACATGTAATGCCTGTATCTGCCTCAGTGATTCCAAAATCCTGCCTATCACAGACCTTAAAGACAATCCTTGGTGTCAGGACAGGGAAACAGAAAAGGGTGCAGGTAGCTCCTGGTGACCTGAACAGGGGGGCTGATGCAGCACAAATACCCACAAAGCTGCTTTTCCAGCCCAGAGATCCCCAGGACCAGCTCAGCTTCTCTGCATCACTACTTAGCATTTCTTTTGGGGTGGATCAAATTAAGCCGTGTCTCTAGTGCCACCCTGTATCTGAGGAAGTTCAGTTATCTGTTCAAATCCATCTCAAAGCTTAAAAAAATAATTGTATATTTTCTCCATTATGACTTTGTTTCTTTGTGCTATCTCCTGTTATCTCCCTGGTCTGTTTTTTTGTGACTCAGTGGAAAATTAGCTCCTGTGACAGCTAACAAAGTGCAGGAGGAAGAGAGAGCTCACTTCAGTAACTTGTGACTACGTTTATTTTACTCTTCTTTGGGGGATTTATCTTATGACTTTCTAAACTGTTTACAGAAAGTTCGACAGCTAGGCAGAAAGTAATTTGCAAGGAAACTGGGCTAAAATAAAACAAAAATGTTGGCCAGTTTCCCAGAGGAAAAAGAACTCTTTTCTGTAGTATCTGTGCTGGTCTTCCTCTTCACTCACATATTGGGGAAGTCCAAATGTGATAACGGGAAGCTAAGCAGGGATAAAGACTGAATTAACTGTAGCTGGTCTGGAAAATGAGGAAGCTCATTTATCCCCCAAAACTTTTTTGATTTTTTCTGATCATTAGTTTGAGATCAATGAGAAGAACACAGTCCTACACAAATCAGGAGTTATGTGAAATGACAGTGTATAGCAACAACAAAAATAATAAAGTTCTGCTGCATTGACTTTCTTGAGTGTTCACCAGCTCCTCACAGCTCTCAGGAAGAACTCAAAGACCTCTTTAGACATCATCAAATGAATTATCTTCACAGCATGCCACTCTGCAAGTAGAGAAACTGAGGCATAGGCAAGCTAAGTGGCTCACCCAATGTTGCAGAAACGAAAAGCACTAAAGCCAGTTGCAGAAACTAACACCTACATTACCTGTCTTGCCAAACTATTGGATATGAGAAAGGCTAAGGAAGAGACTCTTACGCTTTTGTATTTCACCTTTCCCAATAAAAGACACACTTTGTGCAGCACGTGGTAAGCACAACATGGAGTGTTGCTCCTTACTGCTGTGCTATTTAGTGGCCAGCCATAGGATTCACAGGCTGAGGAACTAAGTATTGTTTTGGGCCAGTTAAGCTATACAGTAACTGAAATGCTTTCTTGTTTGTAGATAAGGTGTTTGGATTTCATTTAAACACATTTTGATTTAACAGAGCATTATGGTATTTTTAATAAAGCCTATTGAATATAAAAATGTTTATCACGCTTAGATATTGGGTAAATTCTGCTCCTGCAGTCCTTAACCTCTGAAAGGTACTTTCCCTGTTCCTTTTAAATCAGTTGAATCCTCTTAAATGCAGTAACTATCACTTGCTTCTGACTATTTAGTCATTCCTTAACAGAATGCTAGTTAAATACCAGATAAGTAAATAAGTAATCAATGAGACATTTATTGAATGTTAATGCTGTTTTTAAGAAGGATTAGAAATTTGGGTCACATTAAGATGTGGAGTGCACAGCAGGGCAACTTCACAAGGTCTCCAACCCCAAACACAGAAAAATCATGAGCTGGGACCTTCAAAACTAGGACACTTTTTGTGACTCAGATGTGTCTTTTGTTTCCTGCTTCTCACCCCGCCAGTGGGAAGGCCCCTGACAGAGAACATTTCCACTGCAGAATGGACTGTGGTGTAGGGATCACTGCAGTTGCAGAGATCCAAACTGATAAGTCTACTTGAGTCTTAATTTAGGCTAGTCAGGGAAGTGTGGCACCGTTCCTGTGCTAACAAGCTGAACCCGGGGCTTCTGAGCTCAGAGAGGGAGCTTGACTAATGCAGCTAGATCACATCCAGGCTCAGCTGCCCTGCCTTCAGACAATTTGGCTGTCCTTACATACAAGGCAGACTCTATTTATTTTCTTCAGTGAAGACTGAGAGTATCAGTCAATAACTTGAACCCAACAGCTGGAATGTGTAGAAAAACTGCAGCAACAGCCAATGCTCCCAGAAGAGACATCTGCTGGAAAGAGCTAGGAGGTATGGAAATCTCATCATTTGAGTCACTTAAAATTGGACAAAACAAACCCCTAGAGAATGTGGAGGAATGAAGAGTTCCTACAAGTGAGGAGAGAGCCTCAGTATGGCCTGATCCAAAAGACTATACTGTCACCTGAGATGGGACCATACCTGTCCTCAGTAGTACACTTGCTCCTCGTATGTGGATAGAGGTCACATCCTGAAGCCCACGGGGTGCTGCATATGCTGATGTGTATGCTGCTGGTTCGGCATGCTATTGTACAGCCCTAAGTGACTGAGTGTCAGGCCAAGGATGCCTGTATGGGCAAACTACAGGGTCCCTGGTGCACCTGGTGTGGGTAAGAGATGGGCAGAGCTGAGAAACCATGAACGATGCAGGCACAGTGCAAAGATGACTTCTTCTGGCAGGACCCATGGCCCAAAGGAAAGAGACGAGTACACTGTTCCCCATTTCTCACCACCACACCTCTCAGCTTCATGCAGAGGCAGAGGACACCTTCAAGGAGGGGATGAAATGGGGAAAGAAAAGCAAAGGTCCAGTGAATCCATACATTTCTTTCTTCTGTGTCTTCCCCTTCCAGCACTCTGGGCAGCTGGAGGGGCTCCTCTGTCCTTGGAAAGAATCCAGCAGCCTCTCAAGGCAACACGACAGAGAGAAGATATTAGGGGCCTGGAAAGTAGGTTTGCTACTTAAGCTGGTCCTTCTCTCTGCTTTATTTAGAGAGAACTGAACAGCTGCCTTTCCACTGGCACAGCTGGGCTTTTTACCGTAGGACTAATTAGAACAGTTTCACTGGCAGTTCAAAAGCTGCACTTTGTTAGGAATTGCTGAAAAGTTTCAGATGTGTTCTGGGTATATTTTTGCAGTAAAAGCCAAATTTTATGACCATTATTTTCCTTCCTGTAACAATACTAACTCTACCTTTAGCCTGGCATTATTTTTCTAGTCAAGTCTGGTCCATCTGAGTTTTTAACTGGGTCCATCACAGGGCTGTCTAAGTGCCTGGAGAACACATTAAAGTGAGGATATTTTTAATACTGAGGGTATTTAACCCCTGGCTCAGCTTACCAGAAGGTGATGGAGAGTCTCTACCTAAAGGCAGTGTCTTTCCCAGTCATCTTCAAGTACAATTTCTTGGGTTTGCAAGATAGGTCAGAAAGGATGAAGGTCTATGGGCCATTGTCAAGGTGATTTGACCTTCTCTTTTCTGGAAAGACACTGAGTTCGGTTTTCCCTTCTGTTTTCTGTTATGCTACACCATGGCAGGTGCCTGGAATTACTGTGAACTGTATTGAACAATATTCTTCACTCTCATACTCTGGCAGCCACAGGAAGGAAAAGAGAAGAGCTATTAATATATGTGACATGAACATCATAGGCCATGGTATCTGACCCTTTGGGAAATCCTACTTGAAAGCAGAGACTAGTACGCAATGCATTATTTATCTTCTCATGTGATAATTACCTTTTGTCTCTCTAAGTCGCCTCAGCTGTTTCATTTGAAGAGGTGTCTGCAACCATTTTACTTCCTGGCCTAAAAAAAAAAAAAAAAAAAAATTAAAAAAAAAAGGACACAAACGTTTACTGTGTTTCCCTCCAGAATGGACTGTATTTCAGGGTGAGCAGAGAGCAGTGACTTCCCAGAACTGTTCTAATGTGGATGGTGCAAGTTTCAGTGAGCTGCTCACCACTGTGCAGCTTTGCCAATTCAGATCAGCCACGGATCTCACTCCAAGACATGAAAACCAAGGTCATCATGCCTGATGCTGCTAATTTGGAAAATCCTCCCAGCTGAACCAGCTGTCTGGAGAGGCTGGGTTGTATTTGTATAATGGATGTTGCTGACCTATAATTTCAATATATTTCTTTCATGACTGTTCTGCAGACTTTGCTTGTCAGAGGTCCTGAGAACATCAGTCTGAGCATAACACAAATTTCTTTCCATCTTTGCAGATCACCTTTAATAGGAATGAGAACAATTTACCTGCCTGAGCATCATCAGGCACCTGACAAGTCTTATGAATATTTTCAAGAGCCAGGTACAAGACCTCAAGCACTTACTCATTTATTGCTTTGATATTGAAAGCAGAGAGTCACAGATGTTAAAAACAGAAAGTCTCAGAGTACAGGGGAGATAGGATCCATTCCACGTACAGAAATCGCCTAGCCTCATGTTCTACACAGTGCTTCAGTTTACTCTATTCCAGACGGAGACAAGTTTGTAAATACTTCCAGAAATCACTTGCAGGTCAAGGTCTCTAATGTTCACCTCACTGCTATGAAATGCAGAACACCTTAACTTCAGCCTTCCCCCAGTCACAACCAGTTATAAATCCTGCCCTCCAGTTGCCAGAATATCTCATCATGAGGAGTGCTTTTTTTGGTTGTGAAATACAAATCCACCCTGACAGAGCCATAGTCAGGCATATACATGGGCATTGCTCGTATATTTGTACAAAGCACTCCTATAGTGTGGAAATAACTTGTAGTGACAGTAAGCACATAACATTTTTGCACACTAACTTTTTGCCAGTAGTTTATTCCAAAATTCCCACCCTTCCCCAAAGAGAAACATGCTGTATTGGCAGTAGCATTGTTTTGATGGTAACCCTGCATCTGTACAGGATGGGTTTACAGACACAACTCTTCTCCACTAGCCAGCTAGTCCAAATAACTTCCTTGCAAAGGAAAGAATTGAGACACACAGACCACATGGACAAAGGGCTCTGTGCAGGGGCTGCCCTTCCTCCAGGAGGCTGTGCAGAAGGACAGTGTAGAACACTCTCACCACCAAGTAAGCTGGCACCACGCAGGCTGCGTCAGGAAGACCCTGTGATCAGCAGGAGTGCTGTGAATCAGCCAATCTAGGTTACTGGGATATGGAGAGCTGATCCTGCCCTGATGGAAAGCTCCTGAGGCCCACATTTTCACTGATCCAGTAGCTCAAAACACAAACAGAGAAAGTGCAGCACATGCAGCACTGAGGAAGCAGGGGCATCATTTTGCTACAGCCTGTCTGCAGCAGCTTTCACATCCCCAGGGCAGACCCCAGTTCCACCAGTGCAAGCACAATGCACCATGTGCTTGCTCAGTGCTCCTCTCCTGACAGCAATCCCAGGCAGTCCCATTAAAAATGGCTATCACTAGTTTGGGAGCTCACTGGCACCAACTCACTGCCAGAAGCCAAACCAACCTACTAAATAGGGCTGGGAACAAGATTCTCAGGGACAGCTGGTGAAATGCTGGATAGAAACAGAGGTGTTTGGTAACCTGATGGATAAAGAAGAAAGAATGCAGATAGAGCTGCAGTACAAGGAGAGCTGTATACAAAGGAGAGCGAAATCTAGAAAAATTATGCTGGACTGGAGTAAAAAGCTCCTATTCCCACCCCACCCAGGATCTGAAACCACAGTTCAGAGTAAATGAAGGACTTCATGTGTTGTGCTATTGAGAGAGATCACCACAAAGCAATAGCTCAAGCTCTCCCACTGCAGTTTCCAGGGAAAGAGCTCACAGCCCTGATGAGGTTAATGTGGCAGTCACTAGACTCAGCAACTTGCTGTTGAGGTGATTTAGATCTGGCACTGGGTATACATCAAAACTAGTGATGAAGAGAAAGTGTCTGTCAGCACTTAATGAAGAGAGATAAATTTCCATGAGCCTGGGAAGGATTTGGAGGGGCTAATCTTGGTAGTCCAAAAAGGTTTTTGCTGGAAAATAACTTCCATGCCAATGCCTCTGTAACTTGGGGGCCGAGGGGTTGTACTGAAGCTTTGAGCTGTGAGAGAATATCAGATGAAGATATGCAATGCTACCACAGGCCAGGACTTTCCTGAGCCAGACTGCCTACACATGGCTGGGGCAGCTTTCCCAAATTGTCATCCCAGCAGTGGGCCGCAGCCACATCCCCTCTGGCAGCTGCAGCTCCAGTCATGGGAGGAGACTCCCTCCTGCCTAGGAGAGCACAGGGTGCTTTGGAGCTGTTCATAGTATTGGGCCCTGGCACAAATGGAGCCTTGCTCTGCACGTGCTTTGCCAGCCTTCCTTGCCCAGCAGAGATTGTTAGTAGAGGCAGGGCTCTTCATGTCCATCACAGGCAAGCTGTGTCCAGAAATGTAAAGTCTCCATCTGCTTTCCTATGATCCTAACCCTATGAAAGCCCATTAGAGTTTGGCTTTTGACTTCAGTATGAAATAACTTTCACTGCAGGGAAGAAATCTTGAAATCTCTACTCAGTCCCCATTTCTTCTATCTTTGATGGGAGGAATCACTGCTGCCTGAAATTACAACTACCCCACATCACCAGGAAGCTGTGTACTGGCGGTCAGGAGGGGAATGAGGAGAAGAAGGCCTTCACTTGGCTAAAATCAGTGTGAAACACTAGCAGCTAGGTATTCTATAAGCCTAGCTTTGTCAGGCAGCTAAAATCAAGTTAATATAAGAAACAAAGCAAGGAAATCAGAAATTATTTTGTTATATTTTTACATGCTCAGATTCTGGGTCTGGACAGTGACCATCTCTCCCTTCCCCAGTATAGGGCTGAGAAGCTTGGAGACTGTATTTTCTTTATCTTCAAGCTGCTCATTGCAATGTCTGCAAAGCAGTAACAAGACATCTGATTGACCCAAACATATCAGTGACCACAGTTTCAGGAATGTCTAACATGCCGTAAATTGAAGAACACATCAGCTTGGCTGATGTTTAACCCTCTACCAATCATCTGGTTTTAAAAATATTCCAGCATGTAAGCAGGACTAAGACAGCCAGGTGGCTCAGCAGAACTCTGGCTTGTTCTTTTTCCAGATAATGTAGTCAGAGCTGGAGTATTTTGCGAAAATGCTGTTTGCCCAATTATTGATTTAAGGGTGTAGTCACAGTATAGCCCATTGATTAACTGCTTAGCTTACAAGAGGCAAGCTGTAATTGAAATGAATCTCATGCATAACTTGGAGCTTATGTTCACCTTAATTACAAGAAATGTAACGTCCTTATCCATGGCAATGGTACTTCTCCAAGGGGGACTTCCCAGTGTAGGCACTGGCAGTTGGATGCTCGCTAGAATTCATCCTGAAAGAAATGCAAATAATTCACTTAAATCAAAATACATGTCCAACCTATGCATGGAAAAAAAATCACTTTCTACTTTCAGTCCTTTCCCAACACGCTGTGAGTTTTCTTAAAACTATTTCAAACTGGAAAGTTGCAGAGAACAGAGATAATTCTGTGCCATTTCTTTGGTAAAAATATTCAGCCTCCCGTTGGATAAAAGCCTCCTGCGTAGTGTAATGCTACTGCTCTTATTTGCCACTGTGAATTGTAGCAATCACCAGTTCCAAGTTTCACACCAGGTGTTCACTGTGTAGCTCATGTGGTTTCAAAGGACAAAAGTGTAAAGCATCATCTGGCAGTAAGGCCTCAGGGTCAGAATAACATGAGACCTGAATTCACAGGTAACAAGAAGAATTATTATAGCTTGTATTGCACTTGAGGGAAGCCAAGATGATGACTGTTTCTCATTATTTCAGCAAATCCCTTTGTGCATGAGAGACCCAGAGCACTAATGCTCCCAGTTAAAGTAGTCACAGTTAGATGTGAGGTCTTGTTAGAAAAGGCATCAGCCACCATTTTTACATGCAATGGCTTGTCCTTTCCGTGCCTGGCACTCCCATTTCTTGCCATGAGAACCCTCAACCGAGGAGTGAGCCCTTCACCATACGTCCTCCTACAAGTCGGTCTTCTCGGCCTGGGCTCTGCTGGGGTGACGGGCCTGGCTATCCGCATGGTCCGGTCAGTGACAGCAGCGGCGGCTGCAGCGCGGCGGCGTGACCGGCGGGAGGAGCTGGTACGCCACGACTGCTCGGCTCCCCAGCGGAGCGAGAAGGTAAAGGGCTCGCTTTGCTCCTCTCCCACTGCGCAGGCTCGGGGCCCGCCGAGGTCGCCCTCCACGGTGTGACCGCAAGAGAAACACTGCCGCCCGAAAAGTCTGCGGTGCCGCAAGGCGCGCTGGAGGCAAGGTGGACTAAGGCATTGGCGTCTCACAGCCAGAGCTTCCCTAGGAAGACTGTGAAGTCCCAGTTTAAAGGGGAATTTGAGGCAAAAGCCAATGAATACGTTTTTTTTTTGTTTTGTTGTTAAGGTGGATTAAGAGAGTTTGAATGGTTTGTATCAGAATCCTGTCAAAGAGATAATTCCTTTTTTACTAAAATAAATTGCATTCAATTCAACCTGGAAGACTGTGGAGTGGTTGGAATTTTTTTCTGCGATGTTTTAAGGTTTTGTATGTGGTGGTTTTTCTTCACTGATCCAACTCAAATAACTACTCTGGAGTATAGCCACAGCACTGATTGAAGAAGGGAGAGGTGTTTTAACTTGGCTCACAAACATGTCCTTCCTAGGAGAGATCTCCAGTAAATTACAGAAAATGCAGAGCTAAGCTTCCTTGCCTTGGGAAGGCAGGAAGCTGGAAATGAGAGACAGATAAATAGGTGCTCCTCTAATCTTACAGTATACAACCTAACGACCTCAAAGAGACAAAACTTATAGAAAAGTGCAGGCAGTCGCTCCCTTGGGCAAGAAATCCCTCGGGGCGGGGCTTGAAACTTCGCAGGCTTGAAACTTCCTCTCGGGGCATTAAAATACCAGGAAAATCTAGTCCGCATCGCAGACGCCGTGACGCACCTGGTGGGCGAGCTGGCCGCACACATCGATGTGTAAGGACGCCGACGGCGCTCGACGCCGACGGCGCTCTCCGCCGTGCACACGGGCCCTGCAACAGCTGTCCCCTGCCGCCGCCGAAGCGGGAGGAAGCGGCGGAGGAGGTGGCGCTCCGTGGTGTCCTACGACCACGCCCTGCCCACGATCAGCGACAGCCCTGCCCGGCAGGGATTCTCGGCATCAAGTCGCGGCGCCCCGGCTTGGTCCTGGAATGGCGCGTCTTTCAGGCGACCCTTTTGTGCAACCACCTGCCGGCTCCGGGACCCGCTCCCGGCCTCCAGCGCCGGGTGGAGAGCGGAGGGCTCACCAATCTGCCGGTGACCGCGGCGCGACCCCGCCGTGCCGGTCGTGGGCAGGAGGTGGCGCGACCGCGCCCGGGGGCTCCGGCGGAGCCCGTGCACCGGCACAGGGGGCGACTGCACCGGCGCGCGCGCCTCCTTCCGCCCCCCTCCTTTCCTTCCTCCCTCCTTCTCGGTGTGTAGGCTCCTTTGTGCTCCATGCAGCGGGGAAGAGGAAGCGGCGCAGCCGAGCGCCTCCGCTGCAACGCTCTCCATTCCCGCCGACTGGAGCGGCCCCCACGACACTCCCCACCTTTCCGCCTCCCAAGACGAGACACCCCACCATCACCGCCACTAGGGACGCCGTCGCTTTAAGCACACGGCCACGCGGGAAGAGGGGGCGGGTCAGGCGCGCCCCCCTGCTTCCCCACGTGGTGCAGGTTGCCTGTGCCTCCCGGCTGCTGCGGGAGCTGGGCACATACAGCGTAGGTCTGCTGGGGGGTTGGCTGCTCCAACTGTTGCTCCCCGGCGGTCTGGTCCGGCCCGATCCGGCGCCATGCGCCAGCGCTGCGCCGAGTGGCCGAGCGGCGGGGCTGTACTGCCGCTGCGCTCCGCGGCAGCGGCGTGAAGCGGCAGGAGGATGAAGAGAGTTAAACGGGCCGCGCCGGGCTCCCTGCCCGTACTGGGGCTGCTGCTGCTGGGCGCCCTGCCGGCCCTCTGGACGGTGCTGCTGCGGCGGGACGCGGCGACGCAGCGGGAGCTGGATCTGGAGCCGCGCGCGCCCGCGGGGCTATCTCCCGGGCGGTGGGGCTGGGGGCGCTCCTCGGCGGCGCGGGGCGAGCCCGGCGGCGGTGGGCAGAAAACTTTCCGGGCGCTGCTGGCGCTGCCGGCGGCGGGCCAGGAGGAACAGGGCGGCGAACGGCGGTTCGCTGCGGCCGGCTCGCAGCCGCCAGCCGACACCGCCTCTCCGGTGGAGCGGGGCATCTTCTGGAGCCGTGAGCTGGAGGAGCAAGTGCCGCCGGGCTTCGCGGAAGAGGAGGCGGTCGCGTGGCTGTCGGCCGCGCGCGCCGCCCGTGTGGCCTCGCTGGAGCGGGGCGGCTGCGGGCGCAGCTCCAACCGGCTGGCGCGGCTGTCGGACGGGAGTCGCGCCTGCGTCCGCTACGGCATCAACCCGGAGCAGATCCAGGGCGAGGCGCTCTCGTACCACCTGGCCGGGGTGCTGGGCATACAGGAGCGGCTGCCGCCCATGGCCCTCTCCCTGGTGGAGGCCCGCGGGCGGCAGTGGGAGCCAGTGCGGGAGGAGCTGCGCGGATCGCACTGGGCCGAGGGTGCCGTGGTTAGCCTGACCCGCTGGGTGGACAACCTTACTACCGTTGTGGCCCCCGCGCCCTGGGGAGCCGAAGCGGGTGCCAGCCGGTGGCTGCAGCCGCTGTCGGCGCGGGAGCTGCGCGTTCTACCGCCGTCACAGCTAGTGGAGCTGGTTCAGTGGAGCGATCTGATCCTTTTCGACTATCTGACGGCCAACTTCGACCGTCTGGTCAGCAACTTCTTCAGCCTGCAGTGGGACCCAAGGGTGATGGGCCGCGCCACCAGCAACCTGCTCCGCGCCCCTGATGGCGGGCTCGTCTTCATGGACAACGAGGCGGGGCTGGTGCACGGCTACCGCCTCCTCGCCATGTGGGACCCTTACAACGAGTCACTGCTCCGCTCCGTCTGCGTTTTCCGCGAGGGCACTGCCCGGCGCGTCGCTGAGCTGCACCGCCGCCGCAGCGCCGCCGCCGAGCTGCGCCGCCGCTACCGGGCGCGGGAGCCGCTCTGGGCGCGCCTCGGCTTCCTCTCAGAGCGGCAGGCCGAGCTGCTGCAGGCCCGCGTCGACTTCGTGCACCGCCACATCGCCCACTGCCGAGCACAGGCCGCCGTGCTCTGATGGCCCTGGGGCGGGCGGAGGGTGGCAGCGAGAGCCGGTTGCCCGCAACGGCCCGGTTTTTCTCTCCTCCGAGGGAGCAGGACTTATCCCGATGGCCGCTGAAGGCTAGGGCGAGCCCTGCTCGCCACCTCGGTGTTCAGTGCCCCGTAACCGCCACGACTGCCGGGGATGGGGGGAGAAGGGCGGCCGCGAGGAGCGGACTCTCACGCTCGGGTGCAGGTAATAGCGGGCTACCAGCCTGCCGGGGCTGTAGAGAGGAGCAATTAATTGGCTTTTGTCAAGATCCCTGAAGA
Organism: Pampusana beccarii; assembly: GCA_013399365.1. Classification (NCBI taxonomy): domain Eukaryota; kingdom Metazoa; phylum Chordata; class Aves; order Columbiformes; family Columbidae; genus Pampusana; species Pampusana beccarii. Next base: position 20,273 of record VWYH01003022.1, read on the forward strand.
TGCAGAGTGTGATCGGTGTAATTGTACCCGAGTTCCCCTTCGAGGCTCTGCTTCTAGAGCTTGAAAAAATAAGAGGATTCGGCATCTTGAGTGCTTTCCTCAGTTCTATTGGTGCACTCACCCTCATAAGAGACCCTGTAGGAGAGCAGTTGTCTTTGTCTGGATTGGGGTCAGCTACCTTTTCCTTCTAAAGGAGGCAGGCAGAAACATGCATTATTCCTTTTGCAACAGCATATTTAATTATGAATGTTGATATTCATAGACCAAGAACTGATTGCACAATAGGGGAGCCCCTCACTAGCCTAACCTCTCTATTTTTGAAGCTTGTTTCTTACTGATTTTCTTTAACAAGAGTGAACCTTTCTGCTAATTGTTAAATCTTGTTGATTGGGAAGCATACAGGAAACCTCTGTTAGCTCTTAGTCTTTTTTTGTGGATGCATCGGGTTAAACTGTTTTGGTTCTTAAGCGTTTGTAGTCATCACCATAATTGTTTCATCTGACCAGTAAAGTAACTGACTAATGAGTGGCACAAGAGGATCTCCTGGGTTTTAAAAACATTGCTGTATGCTAAGACTTGGATACAATAGTTAAAGTGAAGGAAAAACTGTTTCATGCACTTTACTTTGACTTTTTAATTTTTTATAAAAGAGGACCTTTTTATTTTACAAAGTCTGCCTTTTATGTACATTATATATGTTTCTAAGCTTTTCTGTAACATACTAAAGAAACTGACATTTCAGTAAAGTGTTAACATTTTGCTGCCTTTGCCCTGAATGTTTGCATAAGGTTTGATAGGGAAGCATGCACCTGCTTGGTCTTCCCTAGTGGACAACAGAGGCCACGTCTTTCCAACTTCTCACTGCACTGAACTGAACAAACTTTTACTCGTTCCCTACGAGGAAAGGAGGGGTAGAGTTAAGCTTTCAAGTGCTACCCTTTCCTCTCTCTTTCCTAGCTGTTGTGTCACTAGAAGGGCAAAAGTTCTTTGAGAGGCTAAAGTAATGTGACTATTGCATACTTCAGCTGAATACACTTTTGTGTGTTTTTTAAAGCAAACTTTGACTAGCACTGAGGAAACTGAAGCAGTTAGTTTCAGCTTACTGATATAGATGGTGTGGGCTTAGCTGCCATCAGCTTCTTCGGGTGCTGGGACTGGGTACCAACCTCTTAGTATAGGTTACGTAAAGTGTTACTGTACCAGAAACATCCCTGGAGGTGGCAGTTACTTCCACTGGGTGTTTATGCTGGTTCTCGGTCTTCTCTTCCCATTTTGGTTATCTTTGAAACAGGGGTTGAGGCAGAATTGAAGAACAGGAAAGCTTTTCAATCTTGCTAAAATAATTGATAGTTTTTTTTCCTGCCAACCTTTTGTTCTAGGTAGGCTGAAGTGGTAGCAGTAACTACAAAATAAAATATCTGCCTTTCTTGTACCATGCTGTCTGATAGAAGAGGCCATTGTGTGGCTCAAAATATGGCCAAAATAAGAATAAAGGACAAACTAATCCTTTTTAAACCCCAAATGCTAATATATATCCTGCTATAGTCAAACAGCATAATCCCTTCTACATCTGGACAGGCGCATCTTGATGAAGGCAGCAACATGCTCAGTGGCTGCTATGCAACTAGGTGCTGTCTTCAGTATGTCAAACACTAACCTTCCCCTGAACTTAGGGCCATGTATGCATACCTGCAGGAGTTCTTGCATCTGTTAATATTGTTTTCCTTTTTCTTTTTTTTTTTTTTTGATAAGACAAGACAACAGCTTTACTAACAACTTAAAATTAATAGTTGATTAGTTAGCTAAATTAGATATTGCAACTGTGTGTATGAGTATTTATTTTAAAATGTCCCAGCAGCCTCCAAGAATAGCTTTCATTCAACTGTTTAACTGACAAGGCTCTCTATTGAATTCATATTTATAGTTCACTGCGTTTCTCTCTCTGAACAATGCATAGAATCCCAATTGACATTCCTTTGCCATTTACATGATAATACACAATTTTACTGAGTAATTCTTAATTCTCCCTTAGTGTTGCTTTGTAACTTGAATGTAGCAGCTCTGTTGCATTCCTCTAATGAAAATACATTTAAATAATAAACTGCTGGCATAAATTTTAAACCACTGTGAAGAGTAAACTGCTGTGCCACAAACTTAAAGTTTCATTTCTATTTAAATATTTCTATAAGTATGGCACAACTTTGTTTTTGATGGCTAATGGAAATAAATACCCTTTGCAGCGTCTTTAGGGCCAGAGTCTAGATAATTACACCTTTCAAGAAGAAACATGCTTTTTTATTTGGTGACTGGTAACTACCTAGGTTGTGTGTTCAAAAATGGCATAGTTGTAGGCTGATGTGAAACTAGAGGTGCTGTGCTAGAGCAGCTATGCCCTGCTGGGAAATGTGTTTATTCAAAGAAGATGGAGAATGGATGATGATATTTCACTTCTTTTGTTCTTCTGGTGCAGATCATCTGCTTCTGTGCTGGACAAAGCTTTGAATTATCACATTAAGGAAAACTTACATTCTTCTATGTGATTTCTTTAAGGTAAAGAGTTCATTGTAAATTAGTGGTCTGGTATACACTTTGCATGCCATTTTAGCTGTATATGCTGTCTGATGTTTGACTGTCTTCCAGGAGAACCAATGGGTGAAACTCTGCAAAACTTTTTGTAGTATAATTTCAACAGCATTTCTCTAACTGCTTTCTTCCAGTGGAGTTCTCTTGGAGTTACAGTAATTGGACAGGCAAGCAAGAACATTGCTTATTGGAGAACAAGAAGACTTTAGGACCTGGAAGTGATGAGTAAGAAGGTTGTACTGTGCATTGCTGGCAGCTCAGCAGCACTTTACCTGAGGCTCGAGGAATTGGCTGTGTAACTTGTATCACAATGGGGCTGTAGTGCTTTAGGCCTCACTCAGCAGAACGCTTCTAGGATGCACCTAACTTCCCACCACTTTTCACAGGTTATCAGTGAAGTATGTGTTTACATCTTGGCTGCACTGATCCCTCTGTCCAATGTGAACTGTTGCACAGATCTGAGAAGAGTGTTGAAAAGGATGGGTGGGGTTGGCAGCACGCTGTCTGTCCCAGATGTGAACCAAGAGGTCTGGTTTTCAGCTCTGTGGGAACTCATGTGCTTAACTGATAATACTAGCTTCAGAAAAAAAACAGGAAAAAGTGTCTAGAGGATTTTGTAATTTGAATGCACTTTGTTCAGTCCGTTATTTCTGTATGTTTCCCGGATTAAATTCAGAACGCCTCCCCCAGATTTTTTCTTTCATTGGAATCTGAGGAAGTGTGTAGGGCAGGGGGTTGTTGCTACTTGCAGCTTGAGTTCATAGTGACTGGGATGTTACCTTCAAACCCTGGTAGTGTGAATGGAGGAGTGAGTTCACAGTTTCCAAGAACTGCATAAGGGGTAGCAAAGTTGTGTTTGCAGTGGCTGCTGTACCCCCAGGGAGCTCTGGACAGCAGAACCTGGGTGACCTCAGTGGGCTTTCCACTTAGTGTAAAAAGCAAGACTCGTATTCACAGCACAAATCTCCTTTGTTTTTATTTGCTTGCATCTGGAGTAATTTCCAATGTATATTTATTTTCATTGTGGGTTTCCCTTTGAGACTTTCCCTTGCTGCTTGGGGAGCTCTTCCCAGAAGGAGAGTCCCCTCTCTTTTCACACAAAAGCAACTGACCTGAGGATAGAGCCAAGTTGTCCGCTGGTGCTATACTTCACTGCCCGTCTGAGGCCATGTCAGGCTTTTCAAAGATTCTGGAAATAACTCAGGCCCAGTGGAAGACAGTAAAAACGTAATTAGTTACACTTTGACTTACTGGGCGTATAGCATGCTCTTGGCATCAGCAGCGTAGTTTTTGTACGCACAAACCAACCATGTTTTCCTTTTGAAGTTGGGTGCATTTTTTTTAATGGTAATACTGCTTAGAATTTTCTCACTGATGTTACTTGGTGGTCCAGGACTAGCTTGGATATGAGATCGTATTAAGACTTAATCCCATTTTGCATGTTATTCCTGCTTTGCAACCACAGCATAACATTCAATCACTCCTTCTGAGCTGCACTCCATGTGTTGAAAGTGGCACAACAAAGCTCCCATGAGATTGGGCTGGCGTACACGGTAAGCAGTGCCTCCTAGGCACCCACACAACTACTGCAACACTTGACCTAGAAAACCTTTTGCCTTGCTGTCTTGGGTGCTAATGTAGCTCTCCCACTGAAGTAATGTGCACTCATCTGAGCAAAAGTTATTTCCCAACCTAGTCTGCAAAGAGGATTTTGTTGTGAATCAACTGGTATTTTAACAAACATCAATCCCACCCTCAGGGAATGTTTAATCTAACTCAGTGTACTTTGCATATGGGGCAGGAATGAGATGTTATACCTGTAATGTCTTAACCCCCTCTTGTGCTGTGGCTTTCCATTGCCTGCTTCAGGTGGAGGCGTAGGATGAGCTTACAGGAAAGAAGCACCCACACAGGCCCACATGGATCGGGATTGCTGCTTTGTGCAGGTGTGAAAGGAACTGTGCAGACAAAGGAAGGAGAATTATCCCATCTGAAAGCAAGCCAGCACTGCACTCAAGGAAAAGAACTCCAGCTGGATTATTGGAAGATGAATGACAGCAATTGGACAACAAAGAGGGTCTGGCGCTGCAATTGCACAGGCTGGTGTTGAGTGATCTTGTTATTCAACCACTTCACAGAATCACAGAATCACAGAATCACAGAATGTTAGGGATTGGAAGGGACCTCAAAGGATCATCTAGTCCAATCCCCCTGCCGAAGCAGGACACCTAGGTGAGGTTACACAGGAAGGCGTCCAGGCGGGTTTTGAATGTCTCCAGAGAAGGAGACTCCACGACCTCCCTGGGCAGCCTGTTCCAGTGTTCCGTCACCCTCACTGAGAAGAAGTTTCTTCTCAAATTTAAGCGGAACCTCTTGTGTTCCAGCTTGAACCCATTACCCCTTGTCCTATCATTGTTTGCCACCGAGAAGAGCCTGGCTCCATCCTCGTGACACTCACCCTTTACATATTTATAAACACTAATAAGGTCACCCCTCAGTCTCCTCTTCTCCAAACTAAAGAGACCCAGCTCCCTCAGCCTTTCCTCGTAAGGGAGATGCTCCACTCCCTTAATCATCTTAGTTGCCCTACGCTGGACTCTCTCCAGCAGTTCCCTGTCCTTCTTGAACTGAGGGGCCCAGAACTGGACACAATATTCCAGATGTGGTCTCACCAGGGCAGAGTAGAGGGGAAGGAGGACCTCTCTCGATCTACTAACCACCCCCCTTCTAATACACCCCAGGATGCCATTGGCCTTCTTGGCCGCATGAGCACAGTGCTGGCTCATGGTCATCCTGCTGTCCACCAGGACCCCCAGGTCCCTTTCCCCTACACTGCTTTCTAACAGGTCATTCCCCAACCTATACTGGAACCTGGGGTTGTTCCTGCCCAGATAACTTCTTGTGGGTTTTTGTGCGTGTGGCACTCAGACCATTTCTTCAAGGGAAGAAACCCAAGGGAAGACTGCAAAATGCGGCTACTGCCAATGCAGGGAAAATTGAGCAGATATCCAGAAAACCCAGGCCATTCCAGTTCCTATTCCAGGCAGGGAAACAGAGAGGTAGGGGAATTTCAGGTGAGATACAAGCAGAATGCAAGCTGGAAGAAGAATAAGTTACAGCATATTGTAATACAATTAATACAGGCAGATTTAAATTGCACTGTTACATGTACTGCCAGGTCATGCTTGTCTACCCTCTGTTGTCTGACCTTTTATAAGTGTCACACAGTGCCAAGCCAGTCCTCGGTGTCAAGCCAGCAGAACAAGTTTTGAAAGAATTAGTCAAAAGCATGAAAGTTCCAAAAAAGAAATAGATTTTGAGGTATTTGAAAGTATGTCTGCAGCTGTGGGATGTGTTCAATGAATTAGCGTGTGCACCTTGCAAGGTGTAGAAAGACACGAGAATGGAGGGGAAAGCCCTCCAGAAAAGGACCAAGAAGCTGTTGAATCCTTGCAGATGCTGAGGATGGCAAACAACAAACATCCTTTGAGGAAACTGCATGAGTGCAGAGGCAGTGGGTCCCCTACAACCCCTTTCTCCACCTTCTGTGACAGGTCTCCAGCTACAACCTCTGAAATGGGTCTTTTCTAGGTAGCCAGTGTCACAGAACAAGGAGAAAAATGTGTGTACCATGAGGCTTTTGGCATTTGAGTACAGGGGACCTGCCCTTCCCCTGTGTAGACTACTGACAATTTATGATCTTGAAAGCACAGGCTTATTTTCAAAACTTGTCATTAAATGTTTTTGTTACCTGATGGATTTCAGCCTGCATAACATTATGTATTTTCAATAATTGTTACTGCCTTCAAGATTTAATTCAATCCATTCCACCCCCCACCAACTACCCCTTCCTTGAGCTCCCTCTTCTGCCAAAAGCCTTCTCCCCTCATAGCTAGGATCTTAAAAAATTCCTTGCCATGAGGACAGACAGGCATTTACCTCGAGTACACAGAAATGCAACCTGGTAATGAGATAAGGAACAAACACATTTTTGTATCAGTATCTCCAACTCCAGCACAAACGAGTGGTGTATTTCTGCGTATTGTATGTTTCATTTAGAGGAGTCATCATTTTTTAATGCACATGTCTTGTCAGTTTCCTTTTTGTGTCTTGCTGTGGAGGAAAGGGCATTAATAAGCTATGGTTTAAAGCTGCTGTTTTAATTTTTTTTTAATCTATATGTGATTTCTTGTACACAAGCTAGGAGTCTGCTTACAGTATTTATTTGTTTAAGTAACTGCAGTTAGTCAATTTGCTTTAGTTTAGCTGTGTCACTTTCATGATCCCCAGAGTTTTCAATGCCTTTTGGTATGTTCAAGCTAAGGAAAAGTAATGGTTTCCTTTGTTTTGTTAAAAGCACACCAGATTTGCTTATCTGACAGAGTTATTTTTTAACAGTGCAGTGCAAAATCAGGTGCCGTACCTTATGGATAACCTGGATACAAGGATCTGGAGGATATTAATGGCATTGTTTCCCTTCACACCAGCTACCCAGCAAGTCAGCTGCTCAGTGGAGGTACTCCTGGTTTGATAACTACCCAAAAGTAGACTCTCTGTTTGCAATTTGTTAAATGCAAGTAACAGGCTAAATTTCTTTCTGATTTACAGCCCTGCAGGGGTAAGAGCAAGAATTTGCCTAACAGTTGTAATGCAAATACTCATGATGACTATATCCATTATGAGAATTATTTAAGATAGCCTTCATCCTGCTTTCATAAATGACAAAGGGGGAGTGACAGTGGTGCCTTGCTCTTTTCTTTGCTAAAAGAGCCAGCAGGATCCCAGCTAACCAAAGCTTGCAGTGAGAGTCAGAATGACTATGCCTCTATCAAGGAATATTTCAAGTTATGCCAAAAATGAGGCAGTCATCTTCTGGCTCATAAAAACAATTATCTGTGTAGGATTTTATCAAAAGTAGCAGCAAATAAGAAAGAAAAATAAGTTTAAACTGGGAATGTCACACTGAATCCAGCTATATTACTTTCAAGGTTCATTAAAGTGGTTAGTAGATAGCACTGAATCATTCCCAACAGCATGGCACAGTGCAGAGGGGGAAGGAAACAGCCTGGGGGCCAGCACAGCACACTATGTGGGATGCTGTCCAGTGACAGAGACTGACGCTCCAGAAATTGCAGATGATAGAGCCCAGTGCAGTCATTTATCCCTCCATCCAAGCCAGTGCAGAGGAGCTGCTAACCAAGGCTCTTCAGGTGCCTGTCAGCTGTAGGACGAAGGATGGCAACTGATGACTGGCAGTTTTATTATTGATTTGTCATTTATTATTGAGCTGATGAACTGTCTGACTTTTTGAAGATGAATGCTTGGAGGTGATACAGATGCTCCTAGGTTAAGTCTCCTGTTTTTCTTTAAGAAGAAAATGAAACCATTACCCTTCCTTATGTCTTTATTAGTGCTTCAGATGATTAAAACAAAATTAGAAATGTAATTTAGTTGTCAGTGAATAGTCTAGATAGTTATTTTACTTGTATTTTGCTCCTCCTAGTCAAGGCACAGAAATTAAGTACTTTTTGTCAATAATGGGTCTCCAGGCAGTTTCATTTCTACACCTCTCCTATGCAATCAGGGCACTGCAGTAACTGCACTGTAGATTCTACAACACCTTGAAATTAAGCTGTTCCCATAGAAATAATTAAAATTATTTCTTCATGTATTTTGTAAAAGATAATATTTAGGACTTTTTCTTTGTGAATCCTAACAAGCCAGGCTACATCTTTTTCTTCTTTCAAACTGTCAGATTTAGCTCTTTTATGCCAAAGGGAGAGCAGATGACTGTTTCATGTGGCAACGTCTATTTCCTATAAAACAGCACAGCAATCTCACCTGTCTTAACAGTGCTTTTGGTGACACCAGGAAAGCTGTCTCTGATCAAAGAGGCATAGGACAGATAGGTTACATACTGAAGTATGGATCTAAGACTAGGTTGCTTCATGGGTGATGTACTGATGCTTTGTGAAGGTATGGACAGTTTGGGTTAGCATGTAGATCATGGATGCAAATGCAGTGTCAGCAGCTGAAATGAATCTGGACACTGATGAGTGCAAGTGTCAGAGAGGCTTTGTTTGGCCCTGGGAGAAGAAAACCCCCAGGATCAGCCCCAGTACAACCATCTCCCTCGTCCTTCACCTCCCACCCCCTTTAGTTAGAAACATGTTTAAGTCACAGAACAACATGAAGTGTGTTTGGACAGGATCAAAACAGGTGGCCTATGAAACTGCAAGATCTGTGCTAGCCCCGCTGATATGAGTGTAATCCATGTTGGCAGAGTAGCAGCTGATGCAGGAGACAGAGACAGGTTCTTCCAGGAGCAGTCACTCTGTCTGCCATGAGCGCTGTGCCATGGCTCTGCGTTCCAGCTGGCCTCAAGCACAGCTAGCCCCACAGCTGTAGGGCCACACATGCTATGTCACCGGCTGCGCTTGGGGCAAGGAGTCAGGGCGTGCACAGCTGCTGCCTGACACAAGTGGGAAACCCAACACGTGATTTCTAGCAGACACCAAGTAGCAAAAAAAAGAGGATATTTCTGTATATTTGCTAATGAAAGCTATTGCATTGCTCCAGACTTGGTGCTTCTCCCTGCCAGAATCATCCTAAGTACTTCAGCAGCTAAGGCTGGTCTTCAGACACAGGGTTTGACCTTGAAGCTCAGGAGCAAAAGCAGAAGGATCTGTCAGGATGCAGGGAGAGGTGTCCCTCAAGATGAGGCTACAGCTGCGTGCTGCTCAACTAAGGTTCATAGTCCCTGCTGATGGAAAGGCTGGGACAGGGCAGTGCCATAACATGGGAGTGGGATGGCTGCTTCCGCAAGAGATGCAGCAGAGTTCAGTCAGCAGGAAGGAACATGCTCCAGTGAACTTGTCTGTTCCAATGGCACCTAAAATGCTTAAATAGTTATTTCCGACACCCTGGCACATTTGAGTGCTGTGGTAATGAGCAAATGCCACCTCTGGAAGGGAAACTTGAGCATATTGACCCTTCACCCTGTTCAAACTGCTCAACTCCTTTTCTTTACCATTTTGATAATTTTTGCTCCTGTCCACACTTTGCAGCAAGTTCTCAGGCATCACTAATATTCACACATGCTGGTACACATCATGCCATAAACACCCCATGGGGCATGCTACCTCCTCTTTGCTGCTCTGGGCTGGGGAGACCTACCTGTACTTACACATAGTGTCCCAGAAACACCAGCTAGGGTGGTAAGGAACATGACGTGCTATACTATGATGAAACACAAATAAGTGCTTTCTTCATTGTGATTTTTCAGTCTGCTGTCAATTTAATGATATCCATCAATTTCTTTCAGTTCCAGAAACTATCAGTCTGTTCACAGTCATCAAGACAATTTCTTCTCAAAAAGAAAAGTGTACTCGCTGAACAACTTTAAAAATTATCCTGCCTGATACAAATTACTCACAAGGCTCACTAACATTTCAGTTCTCAGTTTGCATAATAGCTGAAAAATATAGGTGAGCCAGATAGAGCCCTTTGTGCTTTAAAAATGACAGAATTTTGGCTTCTAACATTTCAGATGTGTGTACATCGTCCTGAAATCATTGGGAAAGGGCAAATATAAGAAAAGCATTTACAGCATCTCTGTACAACTGCCAAGAAGCTGAGATTAACATGGGTAGATAATAATGCTCATACTTAATGACACAGACTATTCAGAGATAGCAGTACAATAAATAATGGGGCAATATTGTAGATGTACATTAGGGCTTTGGACTTACGCAGAGCATTTAATGATGGATTCAGAGCACTTTACAAAGATGAGTTAAGCATCACAATGTTCTTGTAGCAAGTCTTTTATCGCCCTTGTGTTACAGAGAGGAAAACAGGAATTGTGAAGCCAAGGGCAAGTTGCATGGTGCTGGCAGAGCCAGGACACCTAACTTAGCAGGAAAGCAAGGCCAGTGATGGGTGAGCTCTAACAACTATTGCATTGAAGGTGGATGTAAGCTAAGGCAAACCTTGCACCAAAGTGCCAAGACTTGGGCACAGGTTTTCTTCTGCTAGTCATCCTATGTGGGCAGCAGTATGCACTCACTTCAGATGTGCTTTTGATGCTGTGGGACGGCAGGAGCCTTCACCATTTGCCATGGGCAGGAGTGGCTTTTGTTCATGGCCCCTCAGGGGACCTGCTTTCCCTGAGCTGGCAGCCGGTGGCTCAGGCTGCCCATGCTGCTGCTGAGAGCTGGCAGAAAGCTCACTCTGCTGTTTGGCTTCCCCCGTGCCTCTGCCCTTGCAGGAGCAGCACAACCACGTAGCAGAACTCGTCTCCCAACGTTGCGGGCAGGCTTCATAGTAAATGTAATGCAGTCCTGGGCTTCTAGTTACAAGCCTCAGGGTCATAATTACAAGTAAAACAAAGCTGTAACATGGTTATAGCCTGTATTTAATGTGACATCTTTGTCGGTCTTGTATTTCTCACAGAGTTGGACACGTGCCTTGAAGGGCAGCAATGTGGATTTAATGGAATAACCTGACTACAGACACTTCTCAGTATCCAGGTGAATTATTTCTCTTTTTCCCTATATTCACACTGGATCTTTCTGTTCTTAATGAGCACAAATGTGGCATCAATAGCTTGCATGCCTACATCTGTTGTCTTCTGGGATCCCCGCCCTGGGGAGATGGCTTAATACACAGCCTTAAAGTATGCTGTAAAACTATACGGTTTTACCAAACAGTGCTGTATAGTACAAATTTTCTCTTGAGACTGTGGTCTTTGTGCCTTCTTGCCTTTGCTAGTAATCAACTAGATCATCTTTGGATACATTGTTAACAAGAGACCAGGAAGAAGCTCTGGGCTGGTGAAGCCTTTTGGGCCAAGCTGCTGCTCCTTAGGTACCATTGATTCAGAAGTGTCAGGCTTGCAATGTACCAGTACAAGTTTGCATGGTGGTTACTTTGCTGTGATGCACCAACCCCTCCAGGGTTGTCTTCAGACTTTCTTGTGACAAGCAGCCCCCACTACCACCTGCCAGCTGGCCTGACCCTGTGCTTGGGTTCCCCTTGCCTTAGGAGGAGCACATGCAGCCTCACAGTATACCTGGTTTAAAGCCATTCCTGCAAGAGGAGGAATTTAAAATTGAAATTTGAAACTGCTTGATTGGAGGAGTCAATGCAGCACTATATATTAGCATAGGTATATGCACTTACTGGAGGCACAGCAATGACTTAGAAAGATTTCGCATTTCAGTGCTGGTTTTCCACGTGGGTAAACAAGCAACTAGGAAATTATTTTTCCACTGCCTTGCCGTTGGCGTAGGAATTTGCAGTTTTAAAAGTGTGGATCATAATGACTGTAAAATTAAAACATACAAGAAATGTACAAATTTATGCATTTTACTCTGTGGTCGTGCAAATAAAACCCTAGAGACACGGCAGCAGAAAATCAGGCCATTTTATACTGTTTACTACCTAATTTAATTACTGTTCAACCCAACTTCAGAATATACCTTCATTACAACAGAAAAGTAATGAACTTAAATCATTAGATGTAGGTGACACTTCTGTAGATCATCAGATATTAAACCCAATGTAATCACAAATTAGCAACACTTCCAGGCTTTAGGAACAGAGGAAGGACTTTCTTTTGATTTAAACCACTGCAGGTTGAAAACTGATTTTCTAGCTTTCTGCTGGTAGAAGTCAGATCAGAATCAGAGTTCAGAATGTGATTAGTCCAAAATGTAAAAGTTGGATGGGGTTTTTTTGTTTGTTTTTTAGGGGATGTGGGTGCCTTTTCTATTATTACTTTTTGAGAATGACTTGCTTGTCTGTTGAGGGTTGGTGATGGCTCTGTTAGTTTGCATTAGACTGCAAGTAGTATCAGCTGAAGTAAGTCTGGCATTCATATGCTCCTCACAGAGCCTTGTTTTGCTCTGTCAACACTTTTCATATGTGCATTGCATTAAGGATTCTGTATGACAGGTTTGTACCTGGAGGCACAGCCTGTTCCCTTCCCCGCACTTCTTCCCTGAAACCCCAAGTCTTTTCACATCAAGTATTTAATTTTCCTTTGTTCAGGACAAAATGATATGTAAAGTATGTGTTGCCATGGATGCAAAACTGAGAGCCTATTGATAGTCTCCCTATCCAGCTAGATTTCAAACAGGATATTTAACATCAGAGGGCACTATGATATGGATGTCAAGACAGAGACAGATCAGGGCAGGGTGAAATGACTTTAAGGTTTAAGTTCCTGTAGCTCAAAAGTGTCTTGTTGAAATAAAGCAAATCTTGTGCCCCCTAGGGGGTTGCTGAACTTGTTGTCCATGTGCTTGGCAGTATTCCACTGCCAGCACTTGGTTTTCTCCCTCCTCTCCTCCACATGCCTCCCACCATACAAACAGCACAGATCATTCCCATTTCGCACCCAAACCCACTCAGATTTGAGCTGTGGCCCAAGTATGTAATTTTTTTCTGTATGACACAGATTAAGAAGCAATGGCATTTTAAATAGCTCAGGAAAGTGGTGTGAAGACGAATGTCTGAGTGTGCTGTAGGAGGATCCCCATCAGCTGAATGACCCAGCAGGTTCAAGCTGCTCATCCATCCTAGGGCAAGCAGGTAGAGAAAGGGGAACACACAGCTGCTCACAGCTCAGGAACTTCTGGAGAAGACACCTCTGCCTCTGTGTTTTCCTCTTACAGCAAATGAGGCACTGCACCTGGTTTTCATTAACAGCACGCTGGGTAGTGTCAAACTGTGTGAAGAGCCATCCATCTCACAATAGCACTATAGTGCCAGAGAGGGACACAGGGGGGGCATGGTATAAATAAATACATTTCCAAAGTGGTTAACAGTGTTCCCCTAATTTAATTTCAAGCTTGTTTTTCATACCTATTGTATTTCCCATGACCTAATATCCTTTCCTTTCAGCGGCAGCATACTCATATCAGAACATCAATTTGCCATTGTAATTACATTGGACTGCGGCCTCCACAGAACCCCATTAAAACTGTTAAATTTAATTTTTTCTAAAGACTGTAGCATTGCCTACATAGACTTGCACCAAAATTGACTCATTTTGCTTCAGATTATCTTTTCACCGCAGGATTGCATTATTATGGCCTGCACTTGCTCCTTGCTGCTGAAAGCACACACTTTAATCCAGCTTGGGTCATCAGCTAAATACCTTCTTGGGATTTTTTTTTTTTTCTGGTGGGATGAGCTCTGCATACATGTGGGCAGGACACCACCAAAGACCTGCTCAGTGGTGCCTGTGGCATAGCGGAGGGGGCTAGAGGAGCCTGAAATTGGGTGAGCACAAAGCTGAAATTAGCTTCTCTTCCAGGCAGCTTCATGTCTCCTGGAGTCATGGGAAAAGTGAGCGCATCTGCTGAAGCACTGGGGACCATTGCTTTCCTTGTTTCCAACAATCACCCTGTTGTAGAGCCCTCGCTCCTTTGTCAGTCAAAAGGGCTACTGCAGTAAGAAAGGCACTTTCTTTTTTCTAACTGAAATGGGCTTTAATAAAGCTATTGTATTTAATCACTGGCTAAGGAAAGGAAGTGAGGGAAGTGGTAGTGAGGCCCTTAAATCTGCTGTCCCAGTGGAGGTAGGGGATGGAGAGCCATACAGTAGGAGAAACATATAACAGGGTTATAGATGTGTTAGAAACCATTGAAGCACTTGAGGATGGCCACAAAGGAGTTAGGGCTTCTCAACAGAAAAAGGTGGCGGGATCAATAGCCCAGCTGAAGTGTGTCTATATACAGCATGGGCAAGAAACAGGAGGAGATGCAAACCATTGTGTAGCAGAAAAACTACGATGTAGATGCCATCACAGAAACATGGTGGGATGACTCTCACAACTGGAGTACTGCATTAGATGGGATAGGCAAGGAAGGAGAGGAGGTTGGGTACCAATGTATATTAGGAAGTATTTCGATTGGCTGGAGCTTGATGAGGGTTATGATACGGTATAGGTGAGAATCAAGGGGAAGGGCAAGAAGGCGGACATCCTGGTGGGAGTCTGTTACAGACCACCCAACCAGGATGAAGACACAGATGAAATATTTTGCAGGCAGCTTGGAAAGGTCTCCCGATCGCTAGCCCTTGTTCTTGTGGGGGACTTCAACCTACCAGACGTCTGCTGGAAATACAACAGAGCAGAGAGGAAGCAGTCTATGAGGCTTCTGAGTGCATGGAAGACAACTTCCTTGCACACCTGGTCAGTGAACCAACTAGGGAAGGAGCCCTACTGGACCTGTTGTTTGTAAACAGAGAAGGATTCATGGGCAATGTGTCGACTGGAGGTCGCCTTGGGTATAGTGATCATTAAATGTTTGAGTTTACTATTCTTGGAGAAGTAAGGAGGGCAGTCAGCAGAACTGCTACTTTGGACTTCCAAAGGGCAGACTTCGATCTTTTTAGCAGACTGGTTGGCAGAATCCCTTGGAAGGCAGTCCTGAAGGACAAAGGATTCCATTAAGGCTGGTCTCTCTTCAAGAAGGTAACCTTAGAGGTGCAGGAGCAGGTTTTCCCCGTGTGCCAAAAGGCAAGCTGGCAGGGAAGAAGCCCGGCCTGGCTGAAGAGAGCTGCAGCTGGAACTCAGGAATAAAAGGAGAAGTTATAACCTTTGGAAGGAGGGGCAGACTACTCAAGAGGAATACAAGAATCTCATGAAGCTATGTAGGGAGAAAATTAGAAAGGCCCAACTAGAGCTGGGCCTGGCTACTGCTGTAAAAGGCGACACGAAATGTGGAAGTGCAGCCTGGATGAATGCATGGTGAAATGGATTAAGAACTGGCTGGATGGCAGAGCTCAGAGGGTTGTGATCAATGGTGCAGAGTCTGGTTGGAGGCCTGTAGTTAGTGTGGTTCCCCAGGGGTCAGTATTGGGTCCAATTCTGTTCAACCTGTTCATCAATGACCCGGATGAAGAGACAGAGTCCACCCTCAGCAAGTTTGCTGATGACACCAAACTGGGTAGAAGGGCTGACACACCAGAAGACTGTGCTGCCATTCAGCAAGACCTGGACAGGCTGGAGGACTGGGCAGAGAAGAACCTAAGGAAGTTTAACAATGGCAAGTGTAGTGTTCTGCACCTGGGCAGGAATAATCCCAGGCACCAGTACAGGTTAGAGGTTGACCTGCTGGAAAGCAGCACTGCAGAGAAGGACTTGGGAGTTCTGGTTGACAACGGGTTGACCATGAGTCAACAATGTGCCCTTGTGGCCAAGAAGGCCAATGATATAGTAGGGTGCATTAAGGAGAGTGTGTGTGGTTGAGGAAGGTTATCCTCCCCCTCTATTTTGCCTTGGTGAGGCTGCATCTGGAATACTGTGTCCAGCTCTGGGCTCCCCAGTTTAAGAAGGACAAGGAATTACTGGAGGGAGTCCAGTGGCGGGCTATGAAGATAATTCGGGGCCTAGAGCACCTTTCTTATGAGGAGAGACTGAGCGAGCTGGATCTGTTCAGCCTGGAGAAGAGAAGGGTGAGAGGAGATCTCATCAATGTTTATAAATATCTCACGAATGGATGTCGAGAGGATGGGACCAGACTCCTTTCAGTGGTGACCAATGATAGGATGAAGGGCAACAGGCATAGGCTGAAGCACAGGAGGTTCCATCTGAATATAAGGAAAAACTTATTTGAGCGTGAGAGAGCACTGGAACAGACTGGGGAGTCTCCACTGGAGACATTCAAGACCTGCCTGGACACATTCCTGTGCAACCTACTCTAGGTGTACTGGCTTTAGCAGGTAGGTTGGACTAGATGATCTCCAGAGGTCCCTTCCAACCCTAACCATTCTGTGATTCTGTGAAGCTCAGGGCCACATTGATATTCACTGATTGTTTCAAACATGCTAACGCCAGCATTCACAGCCACCTGCACTTGCCTCCCCTTGCCGAAGCCACAGCACAGTTCCTGTCCTGAGTGCTCTCCTCACCTGAGTAGGAAGGTCCGTCTGTGTTCCTTTCAGTATTTTTGGGTGCAAGGTTGGCTCTGGCTGCCACAGCTGGTGTGGGAGTGAGCTCTGGGCACATTCAACTGTGTGAGACAAGGAGGTGAAACTCATGGCAGCCCTGAGCCATGGGCATTGCTGTTTCAGTTCTGCCCAGGGAGCCACTGCTCATTGCCACCGGGCAGAAGGTGAGCCACTTGGAGCCTAAGCACTGGGCCGGTTGGATCTGATGGAATAAAATGCCCGAGGGCTACTGTAATGAAACAAAGCATCTCCACAGGAAAGCTGGGACACAGCTTAGAGCATCACCTTAACCTCTGTTTAGTGCAATATCAAAGGGCACTGCTAACAGCCATTTTTCCTTGTGAGTTTTCTTTGATGGATTTTGCCATTGAAGAATGCACTGTCTTCATCCTCTGCTGGTGCAAGAAAAAAACTAAAGGACATGCCGATCAGAGATAAGCAATTGGAAGCAAACAGGGTAGTGGTGCTGCAGCAGGATCTTACCTCAAGTAAATAATAAAAGATTTACAGTGCATATGGCTACACTGTCTCATGTTCATGTCAGACATCACTGATAACTACCATGCTAATTGTAGTGATAATTAACAACCAGGTTAAAGAAAATAGCTTGTTCTGCAGCAACAGCAAGTCCTGGGTAGTGCAGAGTGGATTCACTGTCACTGAGGAAACTCTGTCTCTATGGGGGCGGATGGGTGTGGATGGGCATGTGTGCATGTGTGCATTGCAGAGCACCACATGTTCAGGCCACTAAGGGGCATGTTTTGTGGGGGTGTTGGGCTTTGTTGGGCTGCGGCCCCAAACTGACCCTGCAGCAGCTCCGCCTGACACCTCCGCGTGGGTGGCATCGTAGCTTTAAGGTGCCGGAGGGCCAGGCCCCACCTCAAGCTGTGGAAGTCCAGCCTAGCTGGGCCACGCCAGCATGGGCCACACTGCTCCCTCTTTGCCAGTGGCCATGACGCCCGCAGGGCAGCAGCAGGCGTGCCCCGTGCCCCCTAGTGACGAGCCGAGGCTCGCCGCGCCCCCTGAGTGGTGGTCGCGGCCGGTGGGCTGAGGCCCAGTGGGCTGAGGCCTACCCATCAGGCGGTGCTTGGTGTCATCTGCGCCCTGCAGACGGCCACAGGTGGCGGGAGTTTATCCGCACTGTGGTCCCAGCAGTTGGTTCTTCACTGGCGGTAACCATAGTGAGGAAAACCCGAGTAATCAACCCCCCTGCTGCCCAAATAGCGGGGAAACAACCAGTGGTTGCTCAGAACTGCTTGCTCTGTTGGCAGGAGCTGCCAGCACACACTTGGACCAAACTTTGGGAGCCATCAGGGCATGACCTCTGTGTGCTAAAGCTGAGGAGCACTTGTTTGCTGTGTATGATATGGAGGTGCCATAAGGGAAAAGAATGGCTGGGGACAACATGAAAACGAGGTCAGGGTGGTCAAAGGCAGAGCACTGACATGTGAGGGAAGGTGCCACCAGTCCAGAGCAATGGGTGTTTTCCATAAAGGAAACAACTGGGAGCTCTTGGCATGAGTTATAATTGTGCATTTGACTCTTAATTGTTGCAGTGCTGGATTTCCTTGGTTGTCTCTGCCACCTGCCTGGCCTTTCCTAAGCACCTTTCATCTCTGCCCCCAGCCTCTTGCCATGTTGCTCCGGGAGGTGGTTGAGTGTGCAGTCAGTCTTCTTGTTGTGTTTGGTGGGAGCTTCAGGGCTGCTCCAGGAACCTGCTGGCTCATGGTGTCCTCATAACCCTGGTGGATCTCACTGTGTGCCTCCCAAGAAGTTGCTTGATGACTGCTTTCCCGAGAGCCCAATAAAAGTGCTGCTCTGTAGCAGTGGGAGGCTTTTAAATCACAGTGTTAATTTTCTAACTACTAAGAGGTGGTGGTGTGGTTATTCAGATGAAGCTACAAGGATTGGGAGTTCATTACTCAGTTGACAATAACATTGTCCATTAACAAACAAAACAATAAGTGGAAGAAGCAAGCTGTCTCTGCATTCTCCCATGTTCCTTCACTGTTGCAAACTTTGGGAAGTTCCTCCTCAGCTCCTGTGCTAGTGAGGGAGGGGAATTAACTGGTTCAGGGGAGTTTGATGATACCAAAATATCAATCCTCTAGCCTCCAAGTTGCTTCCAACCACAATGGAAAGCTGTTGCCATGTGATGGCTGTTGGAGCTATTGGTAGTGCATATAGCATAAGTGTTGTATCAGCTGGCAGTGTTAGCAAAAAGGCTACCAGTGAGTTTTTTTTCTCCAACTGCTAGATTAAAGCATGGTGAGCAAAACTTACATACTGTTATGACTGTGATGGATGTACTCAACTGCCTCCAGCCAAACCAACAGTAGTTTGGTACAGACTCCAAAGGAGGTAAAGGCCTGAGCTGTAGTCAGGCCAAGAACTCCTTTTAGGAAACCCACAAGGAAGCAGAACAGCAGAACTCTCTCTGCTAGACAAGTGTGGCGATAGGACAGTGATCTTTTAGTAATCACAGATCACTGGATGAGCCCAATTTAAGTTTTATATTAATCATTTAGCTTAAGTAAATGCATTTTAAATATGACTCAGAATTATAAGGTTGTGTGATTTTTAATATACTGTCTGCTTCATGTCACTTAGTAAGCTAATTTTGCTGAAACCTTAAACTGTATGTTGTGAAGTTCCATTCATATTCACCAAACTTGTATCTACTTAATTACGACAAAGCACATTGTCCTGATTTTGTTAAAAACAAGTTTCTCTTTTAGTGAATTTCCCTGTCAGCTAAAGTCTTCTTACTAACTGCAGTTTTCCTAAAAGCTAGATACATGTTTTGGTGGATATAGCGATGGTATGCAAGGTCATTGATAATGATGCATCTCGCGAGATGTGCAAGCAGGAGGTGAACTGAAACTGACCAACTAAGTATTCCATCCCATTCACGTGATACTTCATATAAAAGTGGGAGATCACAAAGACCTCATCCTTTTTCCTTATGGCAAACATTGTGAGACTCGTGAGTCGTCCCTGCGAACTGAGGCCTAGTGACAGATTGAATCCAGTTCCGGTTGGCTGCAGGGTCCAGTCCAGGACTTCGGGTGCTGGCCCTACATCTGCCGGAGCAGTTGCCAGGACCTTCAAGATTGGTTTTGTATATTTTGTATTATTTTCTCTATTTTTATTAGTAGCATTAGTAAAACATTTTTTGAATTTTTCCAACTCTCTTCTCTCAGTCCTTTTTTCCCTCCCAATTGCCTGTCCTTCGTGGGACGCAGGGAGAGGAAGGGGCTAAACACGGGGGGCAGGGGCGGAGAGAGGATTAACAACACATCTGCCATGGTTTTATTGTCACCCCGCAATCAAACCTCGACACACCTACAAACCATCATGTCCACAAGCTATGGCCTGTTTTGCATTTTGCTGAGCAAAGCAGGATTAGTTCAGACACAACAACTCTTTGAAGGCCAGCACGAAGCAGCTTTGGACTATTAACAAGGTCCGCAGCTAGACAAAACAAGGACCTCTCTGAAGATAGTGAAAAAATTCAATGACAAGCAAGAAGACCCCAGACTCAAATATTACTATCATGTGCTAGGCAGGTGAATAGTCTATAAGGGTATAAAAATGCAGGGATTTCTATGCTTGACATGGCAGCTCTGGGAAAACACGCAGCTCAAGGTGACCCTGATGCTGTAATACTCCATTAAATTATTTATTTCTACAAACTTTGATGCCTGAGAGTTAGCTTCAAGAGACATAGGATCCCATCCTCATCTCAAATGAACTTTGACATCCGAGAGCTTACTTCGAGAGACCTAGGATCCAGACTTCTTAGCGACCTGGCACCAGACCCCTAGAGGGGAGGTAAGCAGGTTGAGATGCAGAATGACGAAACTTTGAAATCATAACCAAGTGATATAAAGAATCGGGTGGGCACATATAATCCTTTGGCCATAAACACATCCCTCACCTATATACCCTTACCCCCTATGTCTCTTAGACATGAACCATTGACCAAGTCTGGCACTAAGTTTGCGTGTAGCCACACCTAGACACACCTCTGAGGAGTTTAGAAAGCAAGGAGGTCCACTCTGAATCTCATGACTCAATGGGAGAGCCTCCCTCTACCCTTTCACATCTCCTGTACCTATATAAATCACTCTAAAGTAACTCTCACCCAATTCTGCTTGGCGTATTTCCTCCATACAGTAAGTAATAGAATGAACCTTGCCATCGAACTGTTAAGTCACACTTTTCTTTAAGTGATCTAAACACTGCTCTGCAGCAAGCAGGACCCTAAATCACTTATCTGTGACAATGACCTAGCACATTTTGAATGTAAAATTGGGATTTCAGTCTCCAAGGTTTATAAAAAACAGTTCCAGTTGTGTCCAGGGTCCACTGTGACTTCAGTGGAAATCAGTCAGATTAAAGTTTCTGAGAAATGAGGGCTGTTATCTAGGGGAATGGAAGAAATGTAACTTGAAGTATTATTTTAGGGAGTAGCCTGTGGTCTTTCTTGAATGAAAGGTTCCTCCTGAAGATCATGGATTTCCTTTTTTTTCTAAAGGAAGTGTCATACCACAGACTTGCTCACACAAATAAGGTTGCTAGATAGCTGTGGGTGTTCTGGTTTGTGTGTGTCTCTCTTTAGACATTAGGCAAACCAAAAAATCGAGAAAATCAGGAAGAAACACAGTTAGTGGAGTTTAGTTTGGTCTTAAGCATCCTGCTTTTGGAGGAGGCAAGAATACCTTCTTATATTTTGTGCTTTGGTTCAAGCTGCTACTAAAAGAAAGTACAGATGCTTGAGCCCTTGAGACACCTTCACCTTCTTCAGATTTTCCCTGGAGTCTGGTTTGGAGCAAAGTGATCTCTGTCTGGTTTGGTGTTGCAGTGAGATTACTGACAGTCCTTTCTCTCACTGTGTGACACCCCTGCTCCCCCTGCATTGTGCAGAATCTGCCCTTTGCCCTTGCTGACTCTTATTTATGTCATATTGTAAACAGGTTAAACTAATTGAATGCTACCAATTTATATTTACCCAATATCCCAGCTCCATTATTGACAAGATAAATACTTCCTAGCTAAAGTTTTAATTTCCTTGGAGTACTGTTTTTCTTGAAATTAGCTAGCAAGTTTGTGTTCATAATGTATCCTGCTGACACCTTCCCAGACACTTGGTACTTGGCTGCATCATTCATGTGACGTGGGCCTTGGCTGAGTGCACTCACCAGGTAAAATTGTTACAAGTTAAAAGTGCTTTGGAGGCGATCATCCACATCTATGCACTGTTAGGCTTCCTGTGGCATGGAGGGAGCTTGGATCAGGTGGAGAATGAATAGGATGGATTAGTATTTGTGCATACCTCAAATTGTTGGCTTTGTCCAGACTGGAAAGGTTTTAGTGACTA
Organism: Pampusana beccarii; assembly: GCA_013399365.1. Lineage (NCBI taxonomy): Eukaryota > Metazoa > Chordata > Aves > Columbiformes > Columbidae > Pampusana > Pampusana beccarii. The sequence goes on from VWYH01003022.1 coordinate 42,201, forward strand.
CCATTTTTTTAGCACTGGGATAGATCATATTGTCTATACTGTGTGTGTATAAGCCTAAAGGACTCATGTCCCGTGCCTGCAAAAAAGGCCCCTGCATGTTGCCATTGTACCCACTTATTAGCTTATTAATGATTCCTTAAGAGAGAACAGTAATGCAGACCACTTGGGACAGTACTCTCATCCTGCAGAAGAGCCATATAGCAAGGGAAACCAAAAGTGCAGAGACTGCCCCATGCTGATCAGTGGTCAGAGCCATGGAGCTGCCAAACTGGAGCCAGGCCACAGCTGAAGCTGGAGTCAGATGGAACTTGTATATAAACCTCTCTGATTTCAAGCTCAGTGTCTGCAGTGTCTCTTGAGAGAGGAAAAAAAATGTTCTTGTTTTCTGCCTCTGTCAGTTACTTCAAGGGGATGTTAATAGACTATTGTGATGCTTCTTGGCTTGTTCAAGTAATTCTGACTTATGTCTGGAGTATTACTAGTCCCTGAGGACACTTGACACCCACTTGTTCCCTTGTTTGGTGACTTGGGGCACCTGTGTGAAAGCATTGTTGCTCTTGATTTTTCTCTCTGTTGTTTATGCTTGTTATGTCAAAAGCTGGTTGCTCAAGTGACAATTGTGCTGTCCAAAGTGGAGTACGCAGTACTTCAGAAGTCTAGTGACTGGCATTCCATAAGCATCACAGACTCAGAGTGAGAAAAGAGGGTGAGGAACAGGGGAAATTAATTCATTTCCATGCACCAGAAACAAGATACATGTGAAACAGGATTTGTTTTTGTCTTGTGGCAGTCTGGTAAATGGAGTTTAGAGGGGCTCTTCAGCAGTGGGATGAGTACTGTGAAGTGAAGAAGTCTTGAGGTAGCGCTAGTTGTTGGTATGGCAAGGAAGCATTCACCTGCATCAGAAGGGATGCTGTTAGGCTCAGCCATGGTGCATCCAAAAAACCCACATTGTGCCCTTGGGAGATGATCTCCTTTCCCATTCCCCCTTGTCTCCAGTGGTACAGTTACGTTAGGCTGGTCTGTGCCCCATACTTACTTTGGAAAACTTCCATGCTAGCTTTGACAACCCTCATCAGTGCATTGACATGTCCCTGGCTGGAAGGTTGGGACCACAGCTAGGTAGGACATGTATACCACTTTGTTTCCAGCTGGGAGTGGAGGTCAGAGCCGAAGTGCCTCATAGTAGAATGTACCAGTTAGGTGTAGCTGTCTTTCATCTGTGGTGTGCTGTGGCGGAGGGTGGTATCAAGATAAAGCAAAAACAGCAGCAACTTCATGTCAAAATCCAGTAGTCTCACTAGTGCGTGGGGTGGATAGCTGGGCAGAAACACAAAGAGGACCTCTGACATACTTCCCACTCTTCAGTATGTGAACAAGAGGAAGCTTCTAAAGAGTGATGTCTGTGAGGAACTAGATATGGTAACTATGAGGGACTAGCTTTGGGAAAGAGCCTTAGCTGAAGCATCGTATCTCTGAGCTTTGGAGTTGTCACTACTGTAATACTCTTCTGATTTAGGCCCTAGGCTTCCCCTGTTATGTGTAAGAAGAGTTACTACCTGAGAAGGTGATTTAGGAAAGCCACATTGTGGATCCATGAGGTTGACAGACAGAAATACTTACTAAAAATATATAGTTATAAGCTGTATCCTTCATTTTCCATGCCAAGAAGATCTATTTCTGCTTGGAATATACAGCAATGAATCTTCTTCTTTTTCTGTATTCTGACGGATACCTAGTTGCTTATGCAGAGAGGAGGAGATGCTGAGATATTGAGTCCTGCCACAGAAGGACCAGCAGACAGACAGTTGGAGCACTTTTTGTAAGAGGACCTGGTTTCAAGTCTGTCAAGCAGACAGCACCACTGAGCCTGATCTTTGCTAGAAGAGTGCTGGCTATGCAAGACAAGGGGATCATGAGAGAACTGCTTCATCTTGTTTTACATGTGGCCTGCTTGTTGCAAAGGCAGAAGAATGGTTCAGTGGAGATTTAGGTGGTGTCCATGCCAGAGTGGGGCGGAAAGGATATCTAAAGTATTTTGTTGGCAGACACTCAAGTCAAGGATTGACATTTTGGATGTCAGCATTTGAATGAGGAGTTAGTTACCTAAGCCTCCCTCTAGCAAGGTGTCACCACATTTTTATTATCTTCTGTTAAATGCCATAGATAAAATCAGAAAATGCTTCTGGAAAAGGCCTCCATTAGACTTTGCCTCAACTCTTTCATTTGTCAACAAGCTGCTACCTCTCAAATAAGAGCAGTAACTTTTGCAGGGAGTAGTTGAAGCAAAGGAAACAAGTATTTCAGATGTTCCTTATGTGCCTCACACTTCACTTTTTCTCTCCTGAAAGATGCATAGAATCATAGAATTGTTTTGGTTGGAAAAGATGTTTAAGATCAGCTGTGTGCTTGTTGTATCTGAAAACAGCCTACAGACTCAGAGCAGGAGAAATCAGCAAACTCTTAGAATCATAGAATCATTTAGGGTAAAAAAGACCCTCAAGATCATCGAGTCCAGCCATTAACCAAACACCGCCAAACCTACCACTAAATCATGTCCCTAAGCACCACATCTACATGTCTTTTAAATACCTCCAGGGTTGGTGACTCCACTACTTCCCTGGGCAGCCTGTTCCACTGTTTCACAACCCTTTTCATGAAGAAATTTTTGCTAATATGCCATCTAAACCTTCCCTGGTGCAACTTGAGGCTGTTTTCTCTTGGCCTATTGCTTCCTACTTGGGAAAAGAGACTGACACCCTCCTCGCTACAACCTTATTTCAGGTAGTTGTAGAAAATTATACGATCTCCCCCAAGCCTCTTTTTCTCCAGGCTAAACAACCCCAGTTCCCTCAGCTGCTCCTTGTAAGACTTGTGCTCCAGACCCTTCACCAGCTTCATTGCTCTCCCTTGAACTCACTCCAGGACCTCAGTATCTTCCTGGTAGTGAAAGGCCCAAAACTGAATATGGTATTCAAGGTGGGGCCTCACCAGTGCCAAGTACAGGGGAATGTTCATTTCCCTAGTCCTGCTGGCCACATGATTCCTGATACAAGCCAGGATGCTGTTGGTCACCTGGGCCACCTGGGCACACTTCTGGCTCATGTTCAGCTGGCTGTTGACCAACACTTCCCCATCCTTTTCCACCAGGCAGCTTTCCAGCCACTCTTCCCCAAGCCTGTAGTGTTGCATGTGGTTGTTGTGACCCCAGTGCAGGACCCAGCACTTGGCCTTGTTGAGCCTCATAAAATTGGCCTCAGGCCATCGATCCAGCCAGTCCAGATCCCTCTGTCTCTACAGACTTCTTACCCTCAAGCAGGTCAACGCTCCTGCCCAACTTGGTGTCATCCGCAAACTTACTGGGGGTGCAGTTGATCCACTTGTCCAAATGATTGATAAAGATGTTAGAAAGGACTGGCCCAAATACTGAACCCTGGGGAACACCAGTTGTGACCGTCTGTCACGGAGGCACCCCAAAGTCAGTTTTAGGCGGACAACAAGTTCCAAAGCAGACTTTATTCTGGCCGGAAAAGTGCAGCCAATAAACCAACTAGAAACGGGGTTTATACAATTAGTTAGCACTCCGACAACTTAAAATACAGGTTCAGATATCAGTTGAGAAGATTATTGGGGTACAGAAAAATAAGAATAATGAGGATGTACAGCATACATGCACACACTCACAAGAAACAAAACCAGAGCCCTTTGACTCCAGGGTACCCACAAGAAATAATCATTCACCTGGGTTAGGCAAGGACTCACACTTGCCTGGTTAGGCAAGGACTCATTCAAGGATATATCCAGTAAATAACCACCCAGAAATGAGGAGGTGAGGTGCTCTCAATCCCAGGAAGTCTCCTTAGACGGCATCCCGGTCGAAGGAGAGGACTCCAGTTCACAGACCCGCTGCTCCAAGAAGACCACTCCAAGGGGGCCTTCGGCAGAAACCCTGTTTTATAGTCTGGTCAAATCTGGCTATGGGCATTACACCATNCTTGCAAGGGTTTCTTCCCAAATAAAACAGGTGAGCTCATCTCTAAGGCTCCAAATCTCGGGGGGATGTGCAACTGCCACACAGTCCACCAACTGGATTGTTAAAATTCCATGCACCATAACTCTTCGGGCCCGGCCATCCAGCCAGTTCTTCACCCAGCAAAGAGTACACCTGTCCAAGCTACGAGTAGCCAGTTTCTCCAGGAGAATGCCATAGGAAATAGTGTCAAAGGCTTTGCTAAAATCTACATAGACAACAGCCACAGCCTTTCTGTCATCCACTAAGCAGGTCATCTTGCCATAGAAAGTGATCAGGTTAGTCAAGCAGGACCTGCCTTTCAAAAACCCATGCTGACTTGCCCTGATCTCCCAGTTGTTCTGTATGTGCTGCGTGATGGCACTCAAGATGGTCTGTCTGTTCTGTAATCTTCCCCAGCACTGAGGTCAGACTGACAGGCAGGATCCTTTATTGCTTCTTTATTAGTACTGTTATAACCTCTCTATATTCTCATTTACAGATAAATCTAAAGAGAAATTCAGAGCATTAATTTATCAGGTACTCAGTGTGCATTCAAGAGAGCAAATTTACCATCTGCACATGCAAGGACTGAGTGCCCCCACAAGCTGCTGAGCCTCTGACTTTGGTGGTGGCTGTGGAGCATCTGGGAATATCTGTCATACTCTGCCTTCATTAACAAGGATGCAAAAAAGCAATGAGAAAAATGAATTGCCTGTGCAATTGCATTTAATTTTCATTCTAGCAGGTTTCCCAGTTCACTTGGCAGCTATTGTTCCTTGCTATTTTTCTTTTCCTAATTCATGCTTGCTTTCTTTTTTTTTTTTTCATTCTTTCTTGATCCTTCTGACTTAACAAAAGTGGTCCCACAAAGGCAGGCTAATGTATTCATCGTTTTGCTGCAACTTGGCTGGTAGAATAAGTGGAAAAATTGCTGCCTCCCATTGTTCACTGAGAATCTTTGTTGTGCTTTGTGGAGTTGAAATAAGTGTTGTCTAGTGCCCTCTGCTCCCCATCCTTACAGAACAGAGCCTGTTGTATGGATAGAAAGTCATATTTTCCCCTTCAATTTTCTGACTATGAACATAGAACTGGTAAACATGGGTTTGTTGTTGGTTTTGTTTGTTTATTTGTTTTTCTCTGAAGTACAAACAAGTGCTTAATGAACTTATACCACAGTGTTCACCTTAAAGGCTAGCTTTCATTATAAAATGGTTTTGGACAATTATCACATGAAATATCCAGGCTCTAACTAAGCTCATACTGGAGCATCATAGAGAAGTCAAATTTGTTCTCGGTTTTTCGTGCAATGTCAGAAAACATGCTAGAAGTAATGTGATCAAGAGGAGTGAGTATGACAAAGCTGCCTGGAAAATCTTTCTGGAAATAGGAGAGAAGGTGGATCCTCTATCTGACATTGGAACAAGAGTCATCGATTGTCACCGCTAGTGTAAATCCTAATTTGCTAAACAAAATTAAAAACCTGAAGTATCAAATGGTGTAGCTTTGAAGCTTCCACTGAGGCATCAGGAATGAGGAAACTAGAGGGCAAAGCCACAGCCTAGTATTACCTTTTTATAAACAACCATAAAAGATGTGGCTTCTAAGCCACAGCATATTTATAAAATAAAGTGCAGTAGTGGATTTGAGATTACAGTATTTTTTACAAGAAGGTTTTCATGACTGTAAGGAAAAACAAATTGGGATAACACATTACAAAAAAGGCCCAAACATCAAACTCAGTAATAATCTTCCTTTTAGGAAAACATCAGAAGTTTAGCTGCCTTATTTTGATATAAATTGAGCAGTATAAAATAATAGTATAAACTAGAGACTAGAGTGACTGGCCAAGGTACCTCAAGAGGTCTTTCCCATCTCTAACCCCCAGCATCCATGTTTCTGTGGAGTGCAATGATGTCTAGCCAATGCTAGACATCTGAAAGGCTGTGGAGGAAAGTTGTGACTGAAGACATGCAGCTCCTAGACAGGCTATCCTGGCTTGTAGACCTTAATAAGAGATCTCAGACAAATTAAGATTTAATACTGTGAGTAGGAAAGGCTGACAGCTCTGCCCTAGCCTCACCCATTTCTCAATGTGCTTTTGTGGCTGCTTGATTTTTCCCCCTTCCTTCCCCTGCTGTAATCCTTATGCAAAACCTGCCCCAGCCAGGAACAAATAGCAGCTTGTTCTCTGGATGCTGCATCCTTGTTGGTGCACTCAGGTCCTGAAATCCTTCTGCCCTTTGTTCCTCTGTTCTTTTTTCCTCCTTCTAATACAACAAGACTTGATTAATCCAAATACTGAAATGCCTCAAGCACTCTAGTTATTTTTAGCATTAACATTAGAGCTCTGCAAAGGGTGGCTAAAGATTTATGATTTTGTCTCCTACAAATCTCGCAGACTTTCCTTTCTCTGCTACAACTTGAATGGATTCTTAAAACCCTCCCTACCAATGACCAAAATTGCCTTTTATTTCTTTAATTAACGAGCTGCGAGGGCCAGCAGTCTTACCTCATGACCATGGGGCAGAGTGGGTCCTGCATCTCTTCTGGAGTTCAGCAAGTCTAGAATTTCTGCTTTTCTTTGTGGTCATTAAAACTTTGTAAATCTTCAACCTGGAAGGAGCCTTTTTAGCACTTTCTGTTGCAAGCTGGGAGAAGAAATGTTGCTTAAGCATGTGAGCACTCAAACAGCATTTTCAAGGTGGAAACTTGCTTTATTTTCTGCTTTAATGTTTTAATCCACTCTTTCCTCCTGCAGCTAACGTATCCATGCTTGACTTCAGTGGGCACCAAGATTGCCATTGCGAGGGCACAGGGAAAGAATATTTCTCAGTAAGAAATGTCAATAATTAATTTGGATCTTTCTGCACTTGTGTTTCGTACGTTACTCTCCTTCCTGGGCTCTGCACATCCAAGCATGATTGTGGTGCTACAGTCTGAACAGGATGCAGTTGTTCCTACTGATGATTTTTTCCCCCCCCAAGTCAGGTGTGCCATACACCATAGCTGTTTCCAGGTGCATCTAAGCCTAGTTTCCAGTTTACATGTCAAAAGTGCACTTAATTTAATGCATCAGGAAAACAGCTGTAATTACCATGTATTTTTCCAAGACGTGCTTAGGCATGCAGGTGTGCCAACTTGTGCCACTTGGGAGCTGCTGTTTTGTCCCTGTGTTCTCCTCTTGCTTGCAGTGTAGTTCCCCATACACCAGGGGAGCTGCGGGATATGCAAAAGGATTTCAGCTGCCGGGATGACGAGCACATCGTACTTGGCTGCTCTGATGCTGGGATAGGATAACAGGGCCAGTAGCTTGGAATTAAAGGGTAGGGAAGCCAAGCAACTAGGATCCCTGTCTAGGGATGGGGGCATTGACAGGGCAGTTGGAAGAAAGACACAAACCCTAGGTCTCTGAAGGAGACTTCTGTCACATGTGAAGAAAAGGTACCCCTTCAAAGAAGATGTTACCTGTCACCCAGGCAAGTGGACCATCAGGGAAAAAGGTATCCAGTACTTGAGGGAATTAGCTGTTTTGGAGGTGATTTATAATGATCCAAATAACAAGGATTTACCACAAATCCCAATGAAATCTGGTGCACACAACCCATGTGGCAGAAGTCCTGCAGAGTGCACCAACATCTTAGGCCAGCTCATTGGCAGTAATGTCCTGGAAAGAAGGTGAGGAACAAACGGTGGATGAATTGGCTGGCAAGCTCTGGCAATATGAAGGAAGTCTATCTTCCTCCCTTTGGGCCTGCATCTCTGCTGTGGAGAAACTGCCAGACATGTTAGCTGAAAAATTATCCCGAGAGTTCCAGCATTTCAAAGACAATTTCTGCTCCCCACCTGTACTGCCTAGGGTCTCAGCTACTTGGAATGAGCATCTCTCCGATCAAGAGAGAGAACTTAAAGGGTACACAAAACAAGGCACACTGCAGTTTTCCCAGCATGACCATGGAGAAAACATAAGGAGGTGGGATGGGAAACCCACCTCAGTCCTAGAGGCACAGGACAGGTATGTGAGTTGCAAAGAAAGACAACCACAAGGGGGGATTCTGCCAGGAAAAATGTTGCCCCAGTTTCCAGCAGGCAGTTCCCCAGACAAAGTAGAAGAGCTGATCTTGCTTCTGACCCTCTTTAAGGGGCTTCTGATTCATTCTTGCAAAAAGGAAGCAATGAATACTGTTACCAGGACTAGAGGGGACCTGCCTCCAGCCAGGTGGAGGACAGAGATAACCATGTTTATTGGACTGAGTGGGTTCAATGGCCAGACATGCTACAGCTGCAATATGAACTGGAGTCAAAAGCAGCCAAGTGGTATACCACAGTTGACATCGCTAATGCATCTTTCTCTATTCCTTTAGCAGCAGAGTGCAGACCACATTTGCTTTCACCTGGAGGGGTGTCCAGTATACGTGGAACCAACTGCCCCAGGGGTGGAAACACAGCTCCACTATTTGCCATGGACTGATCCAGACTGCACTGGAGCAGAGCAAAGCTCTGGAACACCTGAAATACATGGATGACATCATTGTGTGGGGCGACACAGCAGAGGAAGTTTTTGAGAAAGGTGAGAAGATAATCCAGATTCTTTTGCAAGCCTCTTTTGCTATAAAACAAAGCACAGTCAAGGGACCTGCACAGGAGATCAGTTTTTAGGAGTAAGATGGCAGGACAGATGTCATCAAATTTTGATGGGTGTGGTCAACGAAATAGCAGCTATGTCTGCACCAACTAATTAAAAGGAAATAAAGACTTTCTTGGGGGTTGTAGGTTTTTGGAGAATGCACATTCCAAGCTACAGTCAGATTGTGAGCCCTCTCTATCAAGTAACCTGGAAGAAGAATGATTTTGAGTGGGGCCCTGAGCAACAGCAAATCTTTGAACAAATTAAGCAGGAGATAGTCCATGGTGTAGCTCTTGGGTGAGTCCAGGCAGGCCAAGATTTTAAAAATGTGCTCTACACTGCAGCTGGGGAAAATGGCCCTACCTGGAGCCTTTGGCAGAAAGCACCAGGGGAGACACCAGTTCGACCCCTGGGGTTTTGGAGCTGGGGATACAGAGGATTTGAGGCCTGCTATGCTCCAACTGAAAAAGAGATATTAGCAGCATATTAAGGGGTTTGAGCTGCTTCTGAAGTGGTTGGTACTGAAGCACAGCTCCTCCTGGCACCTCAACTGCCCATGTTGGGCTGGATGTCCAAAGGGAAGGTCTCCTCCACTAATTATGCAACTGATGCCACATGGAGTAAGTGGGTCACATTGATCGTGCAATGGGCTTGAATGGGGAGCCTTAGTCACCCAGGGATCATAGAAGTGATCTGTGGATGAGGACGCTGTGTGGAGTCCCACACGACAAGCCACAGATGCCACCGAAGGACAAGGTGAATCAAGTCAGTTTGCAGAGGCAAAAGCGATCCAGCTGCCTTTAGGCATGGCTGAATGAAAACATGGCTGGTGCTTTATCTCTACACTGACTCATGGATGGTGGCAAATGCCCCGTGGGGATGATTATAGCAATGGAAGAGGAACAACTGGCAATGCAGAGGCAAGCCCATCTGGGCTGCTGAATTGTGGTGAGATATTGCTGCCCCTCTAGAGAACTTGCCTGTAAAAGTGAGCTGCATAGATGCCAATATGCCTAAAAGTTGTTCCACTGAGGAACATCAAAACAACCATCAGGCAGACTGAGCTGCCAAGATTAAAGTGTCTCAGGTAGATTTGGACTGGGAACACAAAGGTGAATTATTGATAGCTCAGTGGGCCCATGATGACTTAGGTCATCGAGGAAGGGAGGCAACATATAGATGACCTCGTGATCAAGGGGTGGACTTGACCATGAACACTATTGCACAGGCTATTCACAGCTGTAAAACATGCACTACAATCAAGCAAACCAAGTGGTTAAAGCCTGTGTTGTATGGGGGATGATGGCTGAAGTATAAATATGGGGAGGCCCGGCAAATTCACTATATTACAGTCCCACAAACCTGACACAGCAAGCACTATGTGCTTACTATGGTGTAAGCAACCACCAGATGGCTGTAAACATAGGTTGTGCCCCATGCCACTGCCTGAAACAGTATTATGGGCCTTGAGAAGCAAGTCCTATGGTGACATGGCACCCCAGAGAGAAGTGAGTCAAACAATGGTGCTTATTTCCGGAACAACCTTATAGACACTTGGGTCAAAGAGCGTTGCATTGAGTGGCTATATCACATCCCCTTTAATGCACCAGCTTCCAGGAAAATCGAATGGTACAATGGACTGTTAAAGACTACACTAAGAGCAATGGGTGGTGGAACTTTCAGAAACTGGGATTCAAATTTAGCATAGGCCACCTGGTTAGTTAACACCAGATGATGTACCAATCGAGCTGGCCCTGCCCAATTGAGGTTTTCACACTGTAGAGGGATATAAAGTCCCTGTGGTGTGAATGAAGAATGTGTTGGGGAAAACAGTCTTGATTACTCCTGCCTTGGGCAAAGGCAAACCCATCCGTGGGATTGCTTTTGCTCAGGGACCTGGATGCCCTTGGTGGGTGATGCCGAAGGATGGAGGAGTCCAATGTGTACCTCAGGGAGGTTTGATTTTGGATGAGGATACTCCCATGATGTGAATTGTATGATGTTAATTGCTGCATAACACTATACACCAGACTAACAATATTCAGTAAGTATCTTTCAGGTTAATGAAGAATGAACTTCAACAAAACTCAACAAAGTGCAGCAATGATGAAACCAAAGCTTGCTCCAAGAACTTGGAGCAGTGTTGACACCTTTGACCTGCAAAACGTGAGCACGAGCTATGTGTTCCAGATGCAGCATTCAGTAATACAACACTCCAGCAGTTTGACACGCCATCTTTCCTACCCCAGGAGTCTGTCCTCATAGATGAAGTCCAAAGTCATGGACTCAATGAAGATTTCAAAGGAATGAGATTATGCCATGAACTAAGGGATAAAATATCTGTGTGTATATATGTATATTTAAGGTGGTAGTAGTGAACTGAAACATATTGGTAAGTGTAAGACCTGACCATGACATAAATGGTACAGAATAAGGTGTGGAATGTATTGGGTTGGCTGAGATGGGATTGATTTCTAGGGGTGGAATGTGCTGGGTTGGCTGAGATAGAGTTAATTTCTCCACTGCCAGCATGGCTGACCCAGAAATAAACAAAGCGGGTGTTCAATACCATATGAGGTCATGCTTATTTACATAGCGGACGAACCCCAGCAGGCAGGCTTTTTGGCTCTGGCTGGCTGTCAGGTCGGCTTGTCGACCACAGGGTTTGGGGTTTTCGTATTTCAGGCGCAAGTTGTGGCTCGGGGCAGAGGTGGAAGTGGTTTCAGCCCAAGCTGTGGATGGGGCAACAGCAGAGTTTCAGTGGGAGCCCGCTTAGCACTGCAGGGTAGAGTGGCACTGCTGCTGCGGGGCTGCCATATGGTGGGACCACCAGGCAGATTGGGTTGGGCTGCGTGCCCATTGCTTTTGTAGGTTCTTTCGTTATTGTGTTTGTTACTGTTTGTTTGGTTTGGTTTGGAGTTTTTGTTTGTTTTTCTTTCCTTTGCCGTTCTGTTAAACTGCTCTTATCCCCACCTACGAGTTTCGCCTTTGTTTCCCGATTCTCCTCTCCATCCCACCGTGGGCGGGGGAGGGGTGAGCGAGTGGCACGTGTTTTTAGCTGCCGGCTAGGGGAGGCTGGGGCTAAACTAGGACAGTCAGTAATGCATTTCCCACAGAAAAAAAATAACACTATTTAGTATTGACAAGTCGTGTTTGTATTGAGAAGGAGATAACTGTATTTTTCTGAAACCGTGGTGAGCTGGATCAGTGCTGATGTTGCTCTGCAAAAGTAAGTCAGGCTGATGGCTCCGGGGAGGAGATGACAGTGATGCTGTGGCAGGTTTTCCCTTTTCGGAAGAACAGGCTGCACTTTCCTGCAGGTTGTGTTGGAGGAGCAAATGACAGGGACAATATGTCTGTGTCAAACTTTGTAAGACCTGAGGTGATAATGCTGTGGCCCTAGCTGCATCAAGTCAATGGTGCTTTGTCCATGCAGTTCCCCTCCCCAGTGCACTTCCACAGACTGGCATATTACACTGTGCCTCTCTGCAGCAGCAGGAGTTAGACCTCATGGTGTCGACGCCTCAGGCTCTTAAATGCATGAAGTGTTTTTTGTGCCTAACATACACATGGTAGCTGTCCTGCCCTCTAATTGCACCCTAAGTCCTGGAGAAGACAGGCTGATTCACCTGGCAATCTTTTGATCCTAGACAAGGTGGCACAGAGACAGTCCTTATCTCAACAGGTGTAGGGACACAGTCAAAATCGAACTGTTTTTTTTAATCCAGTTTTGCCTTTCCCCGTTTAAAAAATACCCCGTTACTGGGGTAACACCATTCCTTTGTCACTTGTGTTAGCTGAGTGGGGAGAAAAAGCCATGGTGAGTCATACTTTTAATGTGGACATTAAAATATTAGTCATGAGTATGTGTTGGAGACAGTACTTGTATTACTGCTGGTAGAAAAGAACTGGGAGGGAAATTCTTATAGAAAGAAAAAAATGTTTTACAGAGTCTCTGGGATCTAACATGCTTCCCATTGAGAAGTTATATACCCAGTCTTGCAGCAGAGACTAGAAAGAGTAGATATGTAGTGTTTGAAGTTGTTCAATTTAAAGTGAGTGGATGTGGCACAGTATGGGGGAATGGATATTCTCGGAGCAGAACAAATAGTTTAGAAATAGTGCTTGGTTGCACAAAGGCTCCTTGTGTCACTTCCAACCACCCACTTCCTCTATAATTGTCTGGAGTGCACTTGTTCGTCTACAACTTTTAGCAGTTGATAAGACAGCTGTTTAAAAACAAACAAGCCCAAAATAAAAAACAACAATAATAATAATAACCCCCAAATCAAACAAAACCCAAAACCAAACAAAAAAAAGCACAATGCTGAATTGCTCTGTTATTCTTGGAGAGTCCGAGGGCTACTTTAGGACCTCTGTGATTGAGAAGGTCTGTAGTTGTTTATGGTGTTGCTAAAGCACAGTGAAGAGGTAGCTCACTCAGAGGGGATAGAAGTCCTCTGGTGAAATGTAGCACTGGTGCATACCTATATTCTTGGAATTGAGAAAAACCAGTTGGGACTACCTGTGACCCCCACCACCAGTCCATATGGTAAACCATCTGAGTCCATGCTGATGCTGCTTTTTTGTACAATTTCTGTGTCAAGATTGCTTAGCCTGGCTTCAAGAGCTTTTCATATCCCAGCAGATAGAGCTGCCCAGGGATGGCTGGCAGGGCTTGCCCTGCCTTGCTCAGACCTCACTCAGGAGTTGGTTTTGACTCACCACCACCTTTTTGCTGAAGCTGTTGCATGGCGTACTTTGTGGTGCTATGGAGGAGTAGTTCTTGACTGTGGCTTAGGCTTTTACATATGAGAAATCAGCTGTGGTGATAGCAGGATCTGTTGTGGTGGGGCTTGGAGAGGCCATCCACCATGGGTTCCAGCCGCTGCCACAGCAACCTGTTGGTGCTGCCAGAGCAGAACACAGAAACCCACAAAAAATGCAGATGGAAAGATGCTCCAAGGAGCATCAAATTCTGCCCTTCCCTCAGGTCACTATCATTTGTATCTGCCATTTCCAACAGATGTTTTTCTAACCTTGTAATGCAAACCTGTGTTTTCTACAGCCTCTTGGGAAAGTAAATGCAAGTCTGTTACTACCCTGAGCATTAGAAAGCTTTTCCTAATGTCTGTTTTAAATATTCCTTGCTGTAATTTAAACCCATTATTATTAGCTCTTGAGTACTCCTACCACTACCACATTCCATTTTTCATTAACTATTCCAAGTACTTATTCCTTATTAATAAGCAGCTTGTTCAGTGTTCCCACTTACAAAAATGCTTCATACCAGAAACTCTGACACGAATTTCGGATTAATTATTAAGTAAAATAAGGGAGGCTTGGTGGGATCTGGCTGAAGTGATATAGAATTATCAGCTGTGTTATTAGTTAGAAAATATGTCAGGCCATAGAAACACTGCATGATAGCGCCATTTATGAAATAGCAAAGCAGAAAGAAGGCATTTGCTAGTTTTTGGTGTAATTGCGCAGACTGCTGTAAGATTTTTCATTGCCTGAGTGGGACAGCAAAAAGGAGGTGAAGGGGCTGATGAGTTGCAGGAAGAGGTGGTTTTGAGATGGATACCTTATCTCAGGTGCCTGCTGCTCACTGAGTTTTTGCTGCTACAAGGGTTCTCTAGCACCACCTCTGAGCTGCAGGAATGCTAAGACGATGCTCTGCTGGAAGGCAGGGACTGTCAAGAGCAGATGATACACATATATCTTGCTTATTTCTGGTTCTGCAGCCAGGATGGTGTGCAAAAATGAGTGAAACCAAAGATCAAGTGAAGAGGTCTAGAAGAGTCTTTTACCGCCTGATACAGCTGTTGGGAGCTATGACTCATGCAATCAGAGATGGTGCTTTAATTCTCACTCTAGATCTATATAATTCTGCTGGTGTGAACAAATTACTAACAGCAGCATTTGCAGAGATGCATTCAGCTGTCTTAACTTGCACCCCCACTCCCTTTTTCTTGACCGAATATTTGCAATTATGATAATAAAAGAGAGTTTAAAATTTATTTATATTATTGCTTTTGGAATGATCTTGAACACCTATTTGGTGGGGAGAATAGGCAAAGAAGGAGCAAATGAAGGGGATGAATGGTAGAGTTTATGTCCTTACTTGGAGCTGGACCTGGTTAGCAGGACCTAAACTATTCTGTGTCAAGGACTGAATGCATTATAATAAACAAATTCCCTCTGTTTGCTACTCCTTCCACAGCACTAATAGGCAAAATGGTGGATGACTCACCATTCTGGGCCTGTTCCCAGGCTGGATGGTTAAACTGATAGCCAAAACACTCACTAGCCTATTCACCTGCACTGCTAGATGCTGAGTTTACAGCTTTGTGAACTATGACTCCATCTTGATATGCTGTAATCTCTTCTGCTGCCATATCTGAACTTTTCAGCTTGTTCTCTAATCTGAAAGAGCCAGTGTGTGTGTTCTAGATCTGCTTATTCTGAAAATAAATCTCCTCACGGCCATAAAAGGCCATTATCCCAACCATCAAAGTTCAGGGAAGTCAGCAGAGTGCTGCCTCTTCGAGAAGTTTGAGGTGGGGGTAGATTATCTTATTTTTCTAACTGATCATTTTTGTGTTAACCCTAAAAAGAAGTGGGAATATATATAAAGTTGTAGCTCCTAAAGAGCAGACTGGGGGGAAAGCAGCTCACTTTTTAGTGGTGCTAAGGATAAAAAGTACAGAAGAATAAATTGGAATTTGGGGAACAAAAGTTAAGTGTCACAGAAGGATAAATACACTGAAAGCATGTCCAAGGAAGCTGGAGATAAGAAAGTAGTTGCCGGGAGGTGCTGAGAGCACAGAAGTACAGGGACTGTGGAAAAGATGTTGGAGAGTTTCTCACTGCCAGCCGAGGAGCCCACGCTTTTGCTGCAGCTACTGTACAGCAGAGCAGGAAGGATTAGGTACAGCTAAACCCACACTGAACTCTAGATTGTTAAACTCCCTGGGTTTGACATGTGCACTTCAGTGTTTCAAGTGTTAATTTTAAGATGGCTGGGCAACATCACACTGCAAGCCTGCTGGGCAGAGTTGCTCTTAGGCCATATATTTCTTTAGCACTTCTTTATAGGGGTTTATCATTTCACAGCAGA
The DNA here is from genome assembly GCA_013399365.1 of Pampusana beccarii. Lineage (NCBI taxonomy): Eukaryota > Metazoa > Chordata > Aves > Columbiformes > Columbidae > Pampusana > Pampusana beccarii. Next base: position 57,960 of record VWYH01003022.1, read on the forward strand.
GAAACTAGCAGCTGGTGTAGGGGTCTAAATAAATAGATATGCTCTAGCAAGGCACAAAGTGTTCGCTGAATATGTACAGAAAGTTAAGTATTGTTCAGCTGTGTTGAAAAAAGACTGTTCATTAATCTTCCTTTATACTGGATGATCTACCTGGCATTCCAAGCAAATGGCAGCCATCAAAACATAAAGTTCACATTGTGCTAATGAGATGCTAAGCTATTGTTAGAGACATTGTTTCTGAGGGAACTAAGCTGCGTATTAAAGAGATGAACTTGGAATTTGTGAAGGACTCTTCCTGAAATTACTGAGAGGGGGAAATGTGGTTTTAACTGACTGCTTTTTACACTCAAGAGTGTCTGGACCAGGAACAGAGAAGTGTGTTTGTCGTATTCTGTCTGCTGCCTGAAAGAACAGGTTGCTCTCTATCAAGGACTGCACAAGGTACAAAGCAAGAGAACAAAGTATGAGAGTCAGGAGACACAAACTCAGCATCTTGTCAGCTGTAAACTTGATCTGACCCTGGGCAAGTCACTCATACAGGATGCCTGCATGACCCTCAGCTGCTCAGTGCTGGTCGTTTCACAGCACCACTTCTGGTGGAGGGAGGGCCTGTGGATGAGTCCTCTCTAGTCTTGCAGTTGCTTATGCCACTGCTCTATGCATCACTCCCTGTTCCCAAGTAAAAGTGTTCCTTTTTGTAAAGTACAGTGGTTGAAATCTTACAGAGTTGCACCTTAGAGAGATGCATTAAATTGAGTATAAACCTCCATTTGCACAGCCAGATTTTTTTTTAGAACTTAAAAGAACCATTAAAGCTGTGTTTCAAAAAAACCAAAACACAATAAAACAAAACACAACAAAACAAAACACAACAAAACAAGACACCAAAACAAGCTAAGTCAAGTACCCATCGGCACTTTTCCTCTTCAAGCACCGAACAAGTATACTGCAAAAGGCAGGGACAGTCTGAGAGCAAAGCAGAATTTGCAGTCCTGATCGTTTGATGGTGCTTGTATGTTTTCTGTAAGGCCCCCCCTTCAGGGGCTTTTGGGCAAAGGCTGAGATCATAGAATCATAGAATGTCCTGAGTTGGAAAGGACCCACAAGGATTATCAAATCCAGCTCTTGTCCCTGCATAGGACAATCCCAAAATTCACACCATGTGTCTGAGGGCATTGCCAAATTGCTTCTTGAATACTGTCATGGTTGAGTCTACCTCCTTGGGGAGCCTATTCCAGTGCTCAACAACTCTCTGGGTGAAGAACCTCTTCCTAATATCCAATCTAAACCTCCCCTGGCACATCTTCCTGCCATTCCCTTGGGTCCTGCCACTGGTTGCCAGAGAGATCAGTGCCTGCCCCTCCTCCTCTCCTTGTGAGGAAGCTGTAGGCTGCAATGAGGTCTCCCTTCAGTCTCCTCCAGGCTGAACAAATCCAGTGACTTTAGTCACTCCCCATACGGCTTCCACTCTAAACCCTTCACCAACTTCATGGCCCTCACCTGGACACTCTCTAGTAGCTTTATATCCTTTTTGTACTGTGGTGCCCAGAACTGCACACAGTGCTCCAGGTGAGGCCGCACCAGTGCAGAGCAGAGCGGGACAATCACCTCCCTCGACCAGCTGGAAATACAGTGCTTGATGCACCCAGGACACAGTTGGTCCTCTTGAGATCTTGAGATCTTTCACCTGCCATTAATTCCCTGGTACACTGAGGGGCTAAGAACTTTTTGAGAATTTTATCTGGTGCGTAGAGACTGTAGATCAAGGTGCCTGTGGTATGTGGATTAAACTGTCTCCTGCCACCAGTGAGTATGGTTGTTAACCAGAGGGCAGGAAGGGGACTTTTGGCTCCAAGTGGGTGTGGTCTCTTGTCGTCCTTCACTGCAGACTACTTTCCCATTGTGAATGGTGAGTAGGGCCAGGTATGGATCTGGTGGAGAGGGGGCATCTTCTCACCTGCTGCTGGTGTGTGCCTGCCTTCACAGTGGTGGAACACTGGAACTGCTTTGGCAGCACAGACCCAGCTCTTTCCAATTAAAAAAAATATTTTTTATATTCACAGAATCATACAATAATTTTGGTTGGAAGAGACCCTCAAGATCATTGAGCCCAACCATAACCTAACTTTGACACTAAACCATGTTCCTAAGAACCTTGTCTATACACCTTTTAAACACCTTCAGGGACTGTGACTCCACCACTTCCCTGGGCAGCATGTTCCTCTGCTTCACAACCGTTTCCATGAAGAATGTTTTCCTAATATCTAATCTTAACCTTCCCTGGTGCAACTTGGGGCCATTTCCTCTTGTCCTATCACTTGCTACTCAGGAGAAGAGACCAACACCCTCCATGCTACAACCTCATTTCAGGTAGTTGTAGACAGCGATAAGGCCTCCCCTCAGCCCCTTTTTCTCAAGGATAAGCAGCCCCAGTTCCCTCAACTGCTCCTCATCAGACTTGTGCTCCAGCCTTTTCACCAGCTTTGTCACCCTCTTCTGAACACTCTATAGTACCTCAATGTCTTTCCTATAGTGAGTGGTCCAAAAATGAACACAGGATTCAAGGCGTGGCCTCACCAGCACTGAGTACAGTGGCACAATCACTTCTCTAGTCCTGCTGGCCGCACTATTCCTGATACAAGCCAGGATGTTGTTGGCCTTTTTGGCCACCTGGGCACACTGCTGGCTCATATTCAGCTGGCTGTCAATCAACACCCACAGATCCTCTTCTTCCAGGCACTTTTCCAGCCACTCTTCCCTAAGCCTGTAGTGTTGCCTGGGGTTGTTGTGACCCAAGTGCAGGACCTGACACTTGACCTTTTTAAACCTCATACAACTGGCCTCACCTGACGATATAACCAGTACAGATCCCTCTGTATGACCTTCCTACCCTCAAGCAGATCAACACTCCCACTAAATTTGGTGTCTTCTGCAAACTTACTAAGGGTACACTCAATCCCTTCGTCCAGATCATTGATAAACAGATTAAACAGAACTGGCACCAATACCGAGCCCTGGGGAACACCACTCATGACCGACCGCCAACTGGATTTGACTACATTCACCACAACTCTTTGGGCATGGCCATCCAGCCAGTTCTTTATCTATCAAAGAGTACACCCATCCAGGCCATCACCTGCCAGCTTCTCCAGGAGAATGCTGTGGGATATGGTGTCAAAGGCCTAAGTACACAACATCCACAGCCTTTCTCTCATCTACTAAGCGGGTCCCCTTGTCATAGAAGGAGATCAAGCTGGTCACGCAGGACCTGCCTTTCATAAACCCATGCTGATTGGGCCAGATCACAGGATGATCTGCTCCATGATCTTTCCCGGCAACGAGGTCAGACTGACAGGCCTGTAATTCCCCAGATCCTCCTTCCAATCCTTCTTGTAGATAGGTGTCACATCTGCCAACTTCCAGTTGACTGGGACCTCCCCAGTTAGCTAGGATTGCTGATGGATAATGGAAAGTGGCAGTCCTGGTTTTGTTAGAAAAAAGAGCGGTTTCTCTTTTAGTGAATTTTACTTTCAGTTAAGCCCTTCTTAGTAACTGCACTTTTCTGAAGTTGGATACATGTTTTGGTAGCCATAGCAATGGAATGCAAGGTCGCTGATAAGGTTGCACGTCCCACAAGTGAGAGAGGCAAGGAGAAGCAAACTGAACAGGTGACTAAAACTGACCAACTAAGTTTTCCATCCCATTCATGTGATACTTCATATAAAAGTGGGAGATCATGACTATAGCCGACATCTGGGAAGGACCCTGCCTGCCATCACTGCAAATCTGCAGCCTAGTGACAGACACTGCATCCTTGAATCCAGTTCCGGTTTGCTGCAGAGTCCAGCCTAGGACTTCCGGTGCAGGCTCTGCTGCTGCTGGAACAGTGCTGAGCTTTGCTGGGGAATTTCAAGACCGGGTTTGTATATTTTGTATTATTTTCTCTATTTTATTAGTAGCGTTAGTAAAACATTTTTAACTTTTTTCCAAGTTGCTAGTCTGTCTCTCTCTCATCTCTTCTTAATGGGGAGGCGGGGGCTAGGGGGTTAACAAAGCATCTGCCACGGTTTATTGTTGTCCTGCAATCAAACCTTGACAGCCTGTCAAATAATAACTGAACTGTCATGTAATGACCCAGAAAACAGGGTTGAGGCCATTAGTGCTGCAGTTTTTGCAGTCAGGGTGAGCAGGAACGGCGAGGAAGCTCTGTCAGCTCGAGTGATTACTTCAATTGGTTGTTGTCACCCTTGCAGAAGGAACTGACTATGGTATCCACTTGAGGCAAAGGTAGGTCGTCTGCACTCAACATGAAAGAGGCAGCAACCCAGACAGAGCTGCCATGGAAACATGCAGCCACTCAGACCTCAGGCTGCAGAGAATGCCAGAGCCTTTCAGTGGTATGGAATGGCAGTAGAGAAAACAGTTGTGTGAGGTGTGAGCAGGTAGATGACCTGATCAGCCTGGTAGTAGAGCTGAAACTCTCTTTTTTTTAACAAAACCAGGACACAGGTTGACATTGTTTTCTGAGGAACACAAAGAAAGGAGAGGAAGTTGCATTTTTTCCCTGCTGTTTATAAAGCAATAAAACTTGGATGGAACTTCAAGGAGTAGGGAGAAGGTGCTTTGCTAGCTTGAGGGCTTTTTTCCATGACATTAGAAAGATGGATCCTTTCCAGGGAGCCATCAGTGCCAGACTTTTCCTTATGGAGACTGGATTAACTTCTCATTCTGGAAAATCTCAACCAACACAAAGGGGAAGACTGCCTGCCTTTTTTTTCTGTGAATTTTATTGTAGGTGTAAAAACTCTCTGATTTCTCAAGGCAGTGGTGAATTTAACCATGGAACAGTTGGTGAGTAATATGGCAGTCAAAAGTTGCTGAAAGTTTCAGTATTTTCACTGTAATTATGAAAGTAGGTAGCTCTAAAGTGTGGTGCTGTCACGTTGCTGCCATTTCCCTGACTTCTCAGGAAGCTGCTTTACAGCATTCTGACTGCCTACAGTGCCTTCTGCAAGAAAGACATTAAATTCAGATTGGAAATACGTAGTTATTCTGCTATCACCCCTGTGCAAAGGAAATTTCCAGATATGTGCTATATGAGTATCTGAAGCTTCAAATCAATTAGCTGATGAGCAGATACCCAGTAAGTGCCACCGAGAAATACCACCACCTGACTGATCTCTATTCTTTTTTTCATTCTCCCAAATGAATTAAGAGAAAAGCTGGACTGAAAATAGTATGAGGATTGCAAATTGTCTCAATGAAAGGCCGTTATAGTAATCAGGTTTTATTTGGGGAAGAACTCTGTGCAGAAGGTATTTTGGCACTCAGTTATAGTTGCCTAATTAAATTTCTAGTAACAACGACAAAATGCATCACTTCTGGAGGAGACCAGAGCTTTGGAAACCAGCCAGATAAATCTACTAAGAACAAATGGAGAAATTCCCATTCCAGGTATATAAACTTCAAAGTCCAGATGAGGTAGTGCTCTAGTGACTTGCTGCTGTGCAGAGAGAAGAAGTCAGACCCTGGCAGAAGGAGGATGTCCTCTTGCTGTTCTCTTTTGCTTACCTCTCTCCTTCTTCTTTTAAAAATGGTAATTGCTCAGGTAAGCACCTGAGATGATGTTCCTGCCTTGATTTTTATCATTAGAACTCCACAACCAATTCCACTGTCATTTCAATCCTTGCCTCATAAGATGATGCACAGAGCCTTTGTACCCAACAGGACAGCTGATTAATAAGATAAGTGCACCTGCAGCAAGTATGCTGGTTTTGCTATCTGCCTGTGCTGCTTCCTGCCCTTCACCCTTGCAAATTTTTGCTGGAGAATGCCCTGTGAGCAGTTTTGAAGATAACGTTCCTCACAGACTTCCACCAATATCTAACCATGTTAATTGAAAGGAAACCTGTAGCGTAGAAATCTACCTGCTGGTACCAGCCTTGCCATCAATTGGGGTTAACCTGTGCCAGTTCAAATATGCTGCCTGTGGACAGTACTTAGCATGAGCTGTACTGGTTGTAGTTTTTCCTGTCTCTGTTCTAATTGTAGTAAGAAATTTTGGTAGTGCACCTATTAGGATAACCTCAACTCTCTGTCCTAAGCAGTTCCCAATTTATTATAGTGTTACCAACTCATGCACATTTTGGCTGAAATTTTCTGTCTGCAATATCTGTCTCACCATGTTGTTATTTTTAGTTTTTCATCCAAAAATATGTCCAGCCTTTTCTGGGAACAAGACTAGGAGGAAAGCATTGCTTTCAATCAAAACAAATGAGCAAACACATCCTGGCATCTGCCTTCTCTGTGAGCTGGAGCGCCTCAAATGCTTTGAAGCCAGTTTTTGGATTTGGCAGAGGGGTGGCCTTTAGGCTCATGAGTGAGTGTTTCCCCTTCTGTGAGAAGATGCCATTTTAAGCCATATTATGTGTATGCAGCAGAGACTTCAAAGTTTTTGCTGAACATTAAGGTTTTCTGTTTGCTGAAACACTAAACCTGTCCTATAAGCAGAGCAAGTCAAGATGGATATGCTGTGCACTAATTAAAGACAGGAGAAAAGACAGGTCAGGAGCAGTCAAGTAAGTAGGAGGAAAGGCAGGAAAATCTGTGCCTAAGAAAGTGTGACATATCCTAGACCCTCTGGAGAGGAACTCATGATTGCTGTCAGCCAGGATCTTACTCTGCTCTGCTGCCAGAGGTGAAAGCCTGACTCTCCCTCGCTCCTTTTGCATGTTCCTACTGGGCAGTCTAGGAAAAATAACCCAAGTTTTACCCTGGATCAGCTGCCTGACCCAGCTCCCCATGTGGTGATAAGTGTCCATGGTATTTCAAAGGAAGCAGAAGCATGGGACAAGCAGGGCTGTGCTTCCCTGCAGGCAGATGTCCTGCAGAACTTGGTTGCAGCTAGTACATCTAAACCCCACTGGCAGTTTACTTTGCTCCTTCTCTGGCTGATTAATACAAAGGCCAACAACTGTCACTCCTGTAAGCTGCTGTGTTTGCCAAAGTAAAGGTGGTTTGCAAGGCAGGTTGGTAGCCTAAGCATTGCCTTTGATCCCCGCAGGTGACAATGTGAGATCACTTTGTTGTATTTCTGTTGCATTGGGTTTTTCTAGAATCTCTTCTTGCAGTTAGTTTAATCAAAACTTGACTTACTTATGAAACATATGGAGAAAAGATCATTATTGAGACTGCAGATAGATTTGACCATGGCGGACCTGCTCTGAGAATGAAAGGGGATACAGAGGGATGAAAGTTGTTGCATCTCTTCTTGTTTGTTTCAGAGGCTGTACTGTATGGAGTAAATGAAGTGCAGAGGGAGAAAGAATCTAATGATATGGTTAAAGCAATTACATTGGTTGGTATAGTGTTTTTTTTTTCTGTCCCTACCCCTTCCCCCCACAACCTATTGGATGCTTGAAGAATATCTTCTTCTTATGATTAATCTTAATTGAAGCAATTCTATTATTTAAACATCATAGTCCTCTTTATACATTTCCAAACTGCTCAGCTTTCTCAGTAACTTCTTAGAAGCTCACACAAAGATACTTCTTTGATTTTTGCTTCAGTTCTTAAAGTGAGAAGGGAACCATATTGTGAGGTGATGTCCTTTTGTCCAGAACAATGAGTCCTAATATTATTACTCCTTTGTCCTTCTGAGTAGACCCTGAACAGACAAGATTTCACCTCATGTATTCTGTTTGGCACAAGTGCATGTAGATAAAGGAAGAAATTAGATGGAAGCTTCTATTTTGCTAAGTCTCTGTTCTTTGTATACACAAGACATAAATAAGGACAGTTTCTGCCCTAAAGAGCACTGAAAACCCCTCTGAAGCAAGGTCATACTCCTTTTGTCCGTGAATTTTTCCCCAAGTTCAAGTATCTTTGCAAAACGCACAAAACACTGTAAGATTACTGTAGTGTGCTCTTTGTGGGATGACTCAAACTTCACCGAGGGACAATGGTGGTGATTGCTTCCTGAATGGTGTTTCACATGGGTTACATTGTACTAGGGCCTGGTATCAACAGCTGAATGGGTTTTGAATAAGAAGATGGTATTGGCTTGATAGATAAAGCTTTCTGAGGCTGGATTCCTGGGTTCTGAGATTACTTTTCCTCTGATCATGAAGAAAAATATGATGTCCGTTTTGGTACTGTTGCATTGGAATTGCTGTAGTCATGCTGTTTTTCCTTGAAAGTTGCCCGTATTTGACCAGTGAAATAGAGTAGATGCTGGCAAACCTGGTCCCACCACTTACCTGTGGATAGTGTGAATAACAACCTCTCCAAGTTTCAGCTCGTTGTCAAGGACAGCTGATGTGAGAATCTTTTGTCAAAGAAGCCTAAGTTCACAGGATTCAGAAGTGCTGTTGCCTCTGCGGGTTCTTAGTCTTCTTACAGAGGAGAATCTGATCAGAGTCTGTGCCTTTCTAGGACATGTTGTAATGCCTGCAGGAGGAAAGGTGGGCATGGTATATAGGCACTGGGCAGAAATTCCCCTTCAGGGACTGGGATAAAGGAAGAAAGGTTTCAGAGTGCTTATCATGTTTTGAGATTTGAGAATCTGCCCGTTTGAGTCATTACAGGAACTTCTTGATTAGAAAGAAAGAGTTTTACAAATAAGTGCTAAGTCACTTACTCTAAGTCATCCTGGTGTTCTGCTTTAAAACCTGAACTGTTCTTCAAATCTTCCTTTTGCCACCATTTCCTCCAAGATAAAACTGTTTGCTTTGACTGTTGTAAGGCAACTGTCGCTTGTGAACTGCTGGCGTTTAATTAGTGGTGTTAACTGTTAATTGAATCTGGTCCCATTAAGTCAAAACAAAATGAAAAACAATGAGGTAGGATGTGAGGGGGAAAATAGTAGCACTCTTGTCCATCAGTTGTCAATGAAACTTCCTTGGAGATTAGAACTGGCCAGCTCCACAGAAGTGACTCTGCTTTCCAGGACAAGTCAGTCTCTCAGACAGCTGCTCGGTGGAAAGGTCACCTTTTTGTGTGTTGTGGGAGTCCCATAGATTGTTTGTGACAATTACTATTCTGTAACTGTTCCTGGTGATCTTATTTTTAGTTCCCACCTTCATTTATTTGTATTTGATGATCTTCCTCTGGTAGAATCTGCTTTCCACAGACAAGAAGAATATTTTGTAGTTTAGCCCCAGGATCTTCTGGATGTCTGTCTCTTCCAGCTTCCATGGTAACACTGAAGACCCACAGGATTTTTGCTTTATTTTTGGGGATACATCAGGGTGTGGGCCTCCATTACACCTAAACCTTAGGGGCTGGCATTGGCTACCTATTAAAAAATGCTAATTATTTGCTTATATTTCACCTAGATTGTTTGGTTTGCCATCAAATGCAATTAATTATAACAGCTCTAGGAAGTGTTTCAGTGTATAAGCAATGTGTGTTAAGGGGAGAAAAATACTTTTTGTTCATGTGGCAGTGGTATGAGTATTGCTTTAGTATTGAGGCCTGAACTTTGAGAACTCCGTAGTTTTCTTTGCTATGTGCATATAGCCATATGTAAGTAATATTTAATTAATTGAAATATGAAGAGCAAGCTGTAGTGGATAAACAGGTGGGAAATGTTGCATTTTGATGGTGTCCAAAGGATGTCCTGTTTGAGAGGTGTGAATTTATGCATTGTATTTCAGGCACCTGCTCAGAGGAATATTGGGATTAACAGCATCTCTTCTACACGAGAGGTGTCAAAACAGGCTGTCAGCTTAATGAACATGTTCCTTTTGTTCTCTGGTTTGAGACTCATTCTATCGACTCAAAGCACCTTTTAAAAACTTCTTATTTATTTATGTGATGCCAATTGTCTGCTGAGGTCTATAGACACAAGCTAGATCCAGAAAATGGACAGTCATCTCAGTGTATTCAGGGAAGGTTCAACACTGTAAGTAGGATTGCTCCTAGTTTGCCTCTGGCAGGGCAAACTCCCCTGTGTCAACCTAGGGCACAAGAGGTTTAGTTCAGCATTGCCCCTGTGCTTTGAATTCCACAAATGTCAGGACCAAGACCTATGTCTTGAAGACCTTTGTTTAGAGGTAAAGGCAATAAATTAAAAATATGTATACTAGTCTTGCATATTCTGCCTTTCATGGGGGAGATAATTAATTGATAAGAAAAACTGCTTTTTTATTCATATGAGTCACTGTTGTGAAACCAGAAAATCAGTCATGAAAACTAAATTTCATGTCCCTGGGACTTTGTGACCCAGTGTAGAATATACTATGTCAAGGAAGAAAAGCAGTTTAACATATTTATTAGCATGCTGAACCTGTAACTACTATTCAGTTTTTAACATGATTGTTTTGTTCATTGATTATTTTTGTTTAGTGTTTTTTCAAAGTTCTGACAGTCTAAGGACATAGGTAACCAAAGGCTTGCAGAGATAATATACTGTATTAAACCAGCAAATATAGCTAGAGAAGTCAAAGATGCTTCCAAACACAGGCAGCACCTAATTACAATTCGTGTGCCTAAAAACATCTCAGCTTCTCCCATCTGTATTGCTTGGCCTAATCTGAGGTGGTCTGTTGTGGGAGCAAAATAATGGACTCAACGACAGACCAATATGATCAAAGTTGAAGACCCTTTATTACATCAGCCGAGAGCTTTTATACCCATCTGTTTCTGTACACACAGCACGCTGTTAATTGATTGGATAAACAGTCTGTCCATCAGCTGTTCACACACATATCTACATTACTAATTGGCTCTTGCTGCTACATTACACGTCCCCATATATAGTAACTTTACATTCTTGCAGTTAACTGCTTCTTGCTGGTTCCTGCTATTATGCTTTCTCAAGCAACTTTGGTGTTTACATCATGTCCTTAGACCAGGGCCTAATCAGCAAGGCTCGGTAGATAGTCCATGAGGCTGTTGTAAAATCCTTGTTCAGTCAAGTACATTGCTACAGTCTGTCTGACCACAAACTCTATTCTACCTGGTCTTTCACTGGTACCCACAGGCCACAGGAACAGTGCCAGGTTCTGCTGGTTAAGGTACACAGCCTGCCTCTGCTCACTCACGTACTTTTTCTGGAAACAAATGAACAAAAATGATTTTTCATTAAACAATTTATTTGTAGGTAAAGTAGGAAGCCTCAAAGCAGTGAAGGAATGACACTGTTTTGTTAGGAAAATAGACCTCCACCCTGCTGTTGTACCTGTTTCTAACTACTTTTTACTATGAGCCCATTTTTTAATATTAGGTTTTGAAACATTGCTGGTTAAAATCAAATTACTTTAATGATGTTTCTTTTTACTGCTTGTAACCTAATTGTTGGCAATTGAGATGAGATGTTTGGATGTGGCCATTATCTGGTAACTGACCGTGTCAGTTTTGTTAAGCCTCCCTAGCTTTTGGTTATCCCACCTCTATATCCACCAGTCTCACATCACAGATTAACTCTTAGAAGGTGTTTCGTTTTCCAGAATCTCTTCACCAACACAGGGCTCATCAGACCCTACATGCAGTGATGTTCTCAGTAGGAACAGAGACTCAGAAGTACCCTGGAGCACAGGAGTATACCCAGCCTTCTGCTGGGTCTAGTGGCAGATCTGTGCTCTATCCCAGGATCTGTAAGTGCTGTATTTCTAAATGATGATCAGGATTCACTCAAGGAAAGGCAGAATGAGTATCATGGTGAAACTCACCCTTTCAAGACAGTCTGGTATGGACTCTGTTCTGAGGCCATGGCCAGGAGTATAGCCAAAGTTCAGTTATCTTGTTCAGTTACACTTTATCTGCATCTAGGCAGTCCTTTGATGATGAACAGTGTGGACTTTATAAAAAGGGATGAGGCAAAAATTCAGCAGCAGTGTGATAAAGCACAGTAGCTGGTCTGGCAGGAGAAGCAGAGTGCTCTCCACCTTGAGGACCTGTGGGAAGCAGTGGTTGCTGCTTGCCTGACTGCAATATGGGCTGAAATCTATGTCCACATGGCAAATCTGATCAGCAGAAACCTAAAGGCAACCAAACACCTGCCTGCAATGAGCTGGCCTTGCTCAAACCTGGAGTAAAACCTAAGAACGAGGGAAATCCATTACTCTTTGGCTTCTGTTGCTTATCTCAGCATTAAATATGTTCATAAATGCCACTAAGTATCCAGGGTGATAAGCCATGATGTGAGTAATAATACAAGGCAAGTTGTGTGATTACATTTAGATGCCCACATATTTTCAGTTGTTATGAGGGGCAAAAAGCCCGGTGTATCCAACTGCTTAATACTGGATTTCTGGCATATTGCATATAAAATCCCTGAGAGATGCTGTTGCTTCATATAAAGTGAAAGAACACTTTATCATTTTATAGCTCATCTGACAAACAAAGACACACAGCTATTCAAAGCTTCTTTATAGTCAAATAATTTCTCTGCAACAGTATTTGTTGAAAGCAAGAACTGTTGTAGATATAAAATTGTATGTGTGTCTCTAGAAAAATAAACTGTTGTTACTGTTAGAGATGCAGTTCTTAATCTAGATCCCCAAGAACCAGTGCATCTCTAAGCTTTTTCCTCGTTGTCTGGGTCCTGGATGGCTGTGCATGGAGGGCAGTCAGTGAAGGATTTCCCTTCTTGCCTCATACAAGCCAGACTTTGCATATGGATTTGCTCAATTATAGTTTGAAGTCTTAGTATTCAAAATTCTGCTTAGGCCCATTGAGGAAGTTAAAGAGAGCAATGAATTCCATGCCCTAACAAAGCAACCTTGATGTGGAACTCGCTTAATATTAGAGCTCTTCACATGGAGGCTGTAAGGCATTTTGAGTAATTGCAGGTCTAGGAACTCGGTTTCTGGCACAGATGTGCATATGAAGAAATGTCAACAAACCTAAGGAAGACAAAAATGAAATTGGTCCCTTAGAAAACAAAGCTAAATAGATGAGAAGGCATTGCAAGAGTGATAATTCTGATTGCATGGAGATGTGAGCTGCTCATGATTTTTCAGAGGTCCGAGTTTGTATTTTAAAGCCCTACCTTCCTGGATTCTCTGCAGTGAATGATGTCCTAGAGGGAGGTGGGTAAAGAACAGTAAAAATTTCTCTTTAACTCTGTACCACATAGGAGGGCTGGCAGAGATGTATTGGATTTTCACTCAAAAGAAAAAAAATTGCTGGGAGCAGCAATGCTAACAGCTGAACCAACTGGCTTTCTTATTATTCTGCAAATAGGCATATCTGCTAATCAGCTTCCACTAGTAAACTTGTCCTCAGAGCTAGCAATTTATACAAACAAAAACCTCACATGTGCCAGTGTTATACTTAGTTATGTTAAGATTTCCACATATGTGCTAGAACGTATTTGTTTTTCTTTCTGTTTCCTGAGGAGGAAATGTTATGCTTTTGTTCTTTTTTAGGGCCTGACCATTTTGGTGCTGAGTATCGAGTAGCTAAGGTTTGGGTTGGATAAACTGCCATCCAAAATTCACTTACAGCTAAATTTCATCATTCATGCATCTGAAATGTCTCATCTGACACCTTTGGTTCAATAGTCCTGATCTGAATCCAAAAAAACAAAGTGGTTTAGGAGAAACTGTGGTTGTGGGAAGGAGAAGCCTATACAAACTTTTGGAAAATGTACAGATTGTATTTTTCTTGTAAGCTTTAAAAACCTGTGGTTTCTTTTTTTTCCCCCAGGCAGCTTTGACTCTTCCACATTAGTATTTTTACTTATCAATTTGTTTTCCTTTGTCCTTCACTCAGCAAAAGCTTCATAAAACTCTTGCAGTTTGTAGTGTTGGTATTTGTTGCGAGGAAAATTGCCCTTCTTAGATCATAAAATAACACAAGTGCTGGATACACAGGTATCAGGTAGGGCTTCAGGTTTCCAAGATAGAGCTGTGGAGCTTGGTCTTCACATGGGGTTCCTAAACAGATGTTTAAATTAGTTCTAAATGGCTGTTCATATGATTGAACATCTGTGGTCTCAGTATAGAAGTTTTTAAAAATTTCGTGTAGTCAATCAGAGCTCCATAGGAAAAGTGAGTAGGTCATGTGCTTAGCACTGCATAGGTGCTTGGAAATAGGAGAGTTTGCAGTTCATTATAAATGTTTCCTGAAAGCTGATGTATTTCAACTGGAAGCTTATAATCTCAGTATATAAAATTTTAATTCACACCATTCTTTTAACTCAGTCCTCCAAAACTCAGCTCTGCTGAAATTCAGTTAATTGTACATTCAGTTCATTGGTGTTACAGCAGGGAGGAGTTTTTAATGAACTCAGATTTGAAAGAATCTAGCAAGTCTGCACTGAAACTTCAACTTTTTTTTTAATGCTCTAGGGAGAGATTAATTCTGCTCAATCACTTTTGATTCACCTGCAGCACAAAGGGAGCTGCAGATACTTTAACAGCTGAATTGAAAGGTTGTTGAGCCACCATTATATCTCTGTAGTCTTTGCCCCCTTGCTATTTGGCAGCTGCTTTTACAGTTATTCACTGAGTTGCCACAGAATCTCTGATAGTGTTATTGTGAGATTTTTATTTCCGTGGCAGTGGGAGAATTACAGTGCTAATCCAAATAATTTCTGCTAGCACCAGGGCGCTTTGCATTTAAAGTGCAGGTTATACAGCAGAATTTGTAGCAGCAAGTGACTGTTTCCATGTGTTAGGCAAGAATATTCTGGCTTTTGTGTATTAAGGTCCCTACACTTTTGAATCAGGCTTTAGAGGACTTACATGAAACGTGCCTCATCTGGGACTTAGAACCTTGGGTACTACCATATTTTAAGCTATTAATAACTCTGTAATTATGTTGTAGCATCGCTGCATTTTAGCTGTATGAACTGAACTGGATTATCTGTTATGTGCAGGTTGTGATTTTTGAGTAGCACCAGGCTGAGTTGCATTGTCCTGCTTGTTTCTCAGAGGTTATTGTGGAAGATGACTTCATGGGTCCTTAAGTACGTTCTACACTTTGGAACGGTACGCAGCCTGGAGTGCCAAGGAAAAACAATTGATGTCTGCTACTTTTACCTTACTATAACTGGGTAGAAACAGTAGGGGCATAGGTTTTGGGTCATGAATGTGAGCCACGAGGTTTCCAGTACAGAGGCATGGGTTCAGCTGCTCTAATTTAATCAGGTACAGTGCACCAAGGCCCTTATAACTTTCCATGCCATAAATAAATGACTAAAATAAAATATTCTGAGAGAAGTTTCCTGGTGTGACTGAAACAATGAGGAAAACTTGTTCCTTCATTCTGTGCTTCTTCCCAATGTGTATGAAGAGATGAGGAAATCAGAGTAACTGTGTGCTACACAAGGTCTCCCAATTACCCACACGGATGCAGGGAACCATAGCAGTAGAGTTAGACAGTTAGTTCAAAAGACACTTTAAGCAATATTTTACTGTTCAGACGAGTAAAATTGGATAAAAAGGCCACCATTCTGGTCTAGGAGTTTGATAATTAGTGCATTTCATTATCACATTTCATTTCATAAGCAGTTTGTACAATTGTGTGTCACATCCCACTCAGAGGTATGAGTGGGGGGAGAGGTGGCTCAGGTTTGTGGGTCCCCTTGGTTGGAAAACCGTATACACTATATGTAAACAAAAGGCTTTTACTTTGCAGCTTTTCCCAACTGGCAAATGATTTGGTGGCAGAAGGATTTACGTGATTTAAGTTCAGTTGGTAAAAATAAAAAGTTTGCAACACGTGGGCCTGTAAATCTTGTGTTACTATATTACTTATAAGAAGGAAAGCAAAAGAATAGAAGTATAGGAAAGAAAGAAAAGAGAGGGAGAGAGATCACCATCCTTATGTCTCCCCTTTGTGTAGGATGGGGTTCATAGTCCTGGATCCAGCAATGTGCAGCATTCCTCAGTGTCTTGTTCAGTTCCTGTGGTGAGACTGCTGGTTGGAGTGGTGCTCAGGATGGTAGTTGCCCCAGTGCTTGCACAGGTGGGCTTTTTATAGTCCTCTGGATTGCCTGCTTGCATAATCTTTGGTCTGTTGCACAGGTGTTACTGGAGGGTGATTGCGAAAGATGGAAAAGTCCTGAAGGGTCTTGGCAGGCTGGGGTCTTTTCCCTTAGTGCCATGCTGGGCCTATTAGAAGATGGAGCTATGTGCCCTTCAACACATCCTCCATCTCCTGTGTCAGCCAGATGGCCTTTGTCTGCAGCTGTTAGCTTGCCCCTGATATGTAAATCACAATTCGCCCTGTCAGGAATCTCCTGCTACTAGGGATGGTCCCATCTCCTGTGACTGGATGTTGCAGAACTGGTTTTGCCACAACGTTTGAGATATCACCCTTTCAGTCTCTGACACTGTGAGAGCTTAAAGCATTTTGCACCAAGTCAGATAAACCTAGTGCAGGTCAGTAGGCTCATACAGGGCTGGCCTGCTCTTTCCAAAACTAAAAGGAGCAGATCAGTACATGCTTTAAGCCTAAACACTTTTGAGTGGTTATACCAGTGTACCACTAACTGGGTCCATATGTGTCAGCACTTTGTATTCCCTTATGCCACACATAGCCCTTGATCAGGTACTAAACAAATTTGTATCTGGTGTCTCCTTTCTTGGGTGTGCAATTGATGATGCCCAGGATTACTCTTTTTATTGCACAAGGCAAAAGGAAAATGATTTTTAGAATGGGGTGTGTGTGTTTGGAAGGAAGGTAGAAGAAGCAAATATTTTGTATTTTTTCCTCTTCATTCAAATAAGTCCATCGATGTGATGCTTGCAGTGATGCTTGAGATCTAGGTTTGAGTGCCTGTGTTAACCTAGGTGAAACAATGAAATGGATAACAAGCCTGGATCTCACTCATGCTCTCCTCTGAGTTTAGAATTAAGATGAACTATAAACAAAATAGTATTTCCCTTACCCATTTCTCATGGGAGAAAGGAAATAAGAAAGAGACAGCGTAACAATGGAAAGGAAACCATGTATTTAGAATTCTGTCTCTCATAGACAGCAGTCTGGTGAATAGTCTCAGAAAAGGGATTTGCTTTCTAAGAGCCCAACTGTTTTTTCATTTGACCACAGGCTTTGTGTTTTACTCTGTATCTCTGGTCTTTTGCAAGCCTGTCTCTTGTTGACCACAAGTGTGATAGACAAGGGTGAAAAATAGTAGGGTTGGTGAATATAACTGGCTAGATTTCTGTCCTTGTCCTGATGGATGGCGAGGAATTAACAGCAAGAGGAGGAAGCAACCTACATTGTCATAGTTAATGTAAATGCCTAAACAACAATAAGAAAATTATCTGTAAGCAAAGGTGTCTTAATATAATTTCTTTCAAACTGCTGTCCACGAGACTTCAGTTGACCTGCAAGGCAAGTGCTTGAAGTGGTCTGAGATGTGCTGAGCTATGTTGTAGATGTTTAGGTGCTTAGTTATGCAAAGCATGTTAAATTGTATGATTGCATTGGTTTATGTAACATAGTTCTCTTCCAGATTGTCCAAGCAATTAGAAATCAAGACTTGCTTAGTATAGTTCTGTCCCTCTGCTTTTCTCTGGGTGAAAGAATTGTGGAGCAGGGAAGATGTATTTTTTGCATGTGCAGATTGCAAAAACTCCAGTCTGCACAGATCTTGTGTGATTGATGCAGTTATCATCACCTGAAATAATTAATCTTGATGCCTTCTGTAATGTGTTTTGCTTTGAAGAACATTGATTCTCTTCTGATACTTATTTTACACCTCTATTTTTCTTGACTTGACTAAGTTCTTTCTTATTGCAATGGTTTATAAGAAGAAAGAATATGTCCCTAATATGTTTTGCAACATTTGCAGTTCAATTTAAACTCTGCTGTGAGAAAGCAATGGTATATCTGAAATGCTAGATATTGTTAGGCTCCTGATTTTACACAACATCTGCTTCAGTACATAATGTTTAGCTGATCAGCTCCTTTCTGTAGCAGGAGGTGCCATGGTGTTACTGTGAGTAGATGATGTTGGTCCCAGTTCCCAACTAGTGTAAAAAGAAAGCAAACAGGGCTTCAAGAGAATGTAAATGTATTTTAATCAGTCATAAGCTGCTGTGATCATATATTGTTGTGCTATCTAAATGCAGTGATAAAAGCATTTGGCCCATTAGCTCCTTCTTGACCTAGTCATATGTGAGGATGACGCCCTCAGCTATCAGACTATAAGGTATCATCTCCCTTAATGACAGCAGGTGATAGACTGTCCTTTTGCTAAATGTTTGATTCAGAAAGGATGGTTTTCTAAAGCGCTGAACGTAACACCCCATCTTTCTCTCTTTTTTTTTTTTTTTTGTCTGCAGAGCCAAGATGAGGCGTGCAGGCAAGAACACATTTTCCCCCTGTTTTTCTAATCCTGCCTTCTTTGATATCTGAAATTCAGTTTTGCGAACAGATGCTTTTAGAAATTTGTATGGGCCAGTAGGTTCTTGTCACAGTGTTAATGCTGAAAAACCTCCTTCTAATCCAGTTTATACCACAATGTGCTGCTTAAAATGCTTGAACACCTAAAAGCATGCTGAAATGGTTTGTTCTTAGCGTGTATTATGTATCCACAGCTCCCATTAGCTTTGACTGGATCTGTACTTTGACTTTTGTTTATTTAGAAACCAGTTTTAACACTACATTCTTTTATACCTGTCAAGCACATTTAGACTGTAGTGAAGAAGAAAGTTGAGCTAAGTTCTTAACCAAAAGAAATAAGAGGAAAAGATACTGAAGAGTTCTAGAATTGTTGTGTTTATTAAAGGAATTATGTTCTTGAATCAAGAAGGAGCTTGGGCTGCTGGCAGAGGGAAATATGAACTGGTGGACCTGTAGTTTTTAAACAGAAGTGGTACAAAGGCAAAATTTAGCAAATAAGCTTATTGAAGTCTTAGGTGTTTGTGGGTACAGGTTTTCCAGCTTACAATATTACTTTCAATTTTGTAGATATAAGCCAGAAGCTGGGGAAACTGTGGATTCTGACACATTGGTTACTAGTATTATGTATAACCTGTATTCGGTCTGAAATATTTTCCATTAAAAATGAGGAAAATAATGAGCACAGGAATGTGAGAAACAAGCATTGAATATGATACTTCATAACACTTTCTATTTTTCATGTTGTTTTTTTTTTCCTTGTTTGTTTGTTTGTTTGTTTTTAGCATCTCCAGCCTCTTATTTATCTGTTTATAGAATTAATTGTGCACAAGTCCATCTGCTAGTTGGCATCTGGGAAAAAATGATGTTTCATCTGGAGAACACCTGATGCGACACTTGGGAAGCTTTTTTCTTCACTAATGTCAGCTAGTCAGCAATATTTAAGCTGTAAGATTGTAAACTGACATGCTGAATGGCTCTTTCTATTTGTTGTTTCCCCAGCTTCCTGCTGGACTTTTAGAACCCCTTGCTGTTCAGTACTGAAGTTGTCTAGTTTAACTCTGCACTGACACTAAATGTTCTTAGATTCCCTGAGAAAACTGCTAGCATTTGTACACTGTCAGTCCAGCCGAGACTCAGGAGGGATGCATACCTTTCTGACCCAACTCCTCCTACTTGGATGAAATCTTGAAGATCTTTGACTTTGTGGATAGACTGAGTTGAATGCTGTGGTGAGAATGAGTTGACAAATGTAGCTGTGTGATGGAGTTAAAGCAGATCTTTCTGCTATGTGTTTGCGGGACTCTTGGTCTTGTGGCATATGCTTTAGTGTCATTCTGAGGCTAAAGCCAGGAAATAGGCAAGAGTGCTAACATCCTAGAAGCCAGTGTTGGAGTGCCACCTCCACAGAGCTGTCCTGATACACTTGTTGGTGCTAATTGGTTTGTGTTTGTTGAGCTTCCTGTGACTCCGTCTGTACTAATTAACACTTCCTTCTAGATTGCTGCGGAACTCCGGAAATCTCATTCATTTGTGACACACATTTCATCATCCCAGGGAGACAAATATATTTTCCTGACAAAGGTGCTGATAACACTATCAGACTGCAGTTTAAGGTGTGTGTCTCAGAGATGGAGAGAGGTGACAAGTCAGAGTAAGAGTTAAAAATAACAGTAAGAATTGCAGCTGCGGTTTGTCTAACAGTTCGTATTGTTTGAGCCCCAGGCTGCGTGATACTCTATCTGCTGCAGACGATAATATGCAGTGTTTATTCCTTTTACCTCTGCCTCTTTATCCTATGTAGTAACATGAAAAGATAGAATTGTTAGAACGAGATGTTTAGGAATTTTATATATATACTGTGTATGTATATATTTATATAAACACATTATATACAGGTATCATCTCTGTCTATGTAGTCTATTTATATAGTTTGCCTTAAAAAATAAGGAATCAGGAGCTACTCTATTAGTTAAATATAAGCCTTGCAAACAGAATAATACCTGAAACTACTGCAAAATTAACATCAGAGGCTGCAGCAACTGGGGACCTTGCAACAGGTTTTAGAAAGAATTTGCAATTGGGTATATGAGACCTTTTTAACTTGGCTGTAGCAGCTGTGAATGAGGCTGTCTGCTTCAGCAAAGGAGTAAAAGGCAGTCTGACTTCATAGCTACCAATGAAACAACACTGAGCAGGGAGACCTGTGCTATTTCCATCCCAGCAAAGAACTCTGTAAATTCTGGAAATTCCCCTACCACCATAATTCCTCCTGCACCCTGTCTATAGATGTAGTGCATTGTCTATGGAGACTGAAGCCTACCTGAAAGTGGAAATTGCTGATCCAAGAACTAGGGCATTAGGAGGAGGCACCAACTAGGCACCACCCTTCTACAAGGTGTTTCAAAAAGATGGGCCCAGTTTGAAATCACTAAATCTTTGGAACTGGGTCCATCTTTTTGAAGCACCCTGTAGTTTACACAATCTACTCTGTGTAAAAGTCCATATCTTACAGTTAAAACCTTTGAAGTCAGAACATTTGTGTGGATGTTGATGTGTGCACTTTGTGAGATGGACTTTTCCTGGATGTTCTTGGTCTTTCCTCTTCTCTGCATCTTACATAATTGCCTTCTGCATGGGCTTTTTGTTTCACTGCTGTTCTGCAGCATGACAAAAGCTCCTCTGGAAATGCAAAAGGCAAATTTCTACCTTAATGGCTAACTCAGAATGACTTTGCTTTTGCCATTTATCTTCAATCCTCTGTTCAACATAACAAATAGCTTATCTCATTGCATGGTTTTCTCTAGCTATTTCTGTGTTGGCAATGCTAATACATTGTGTTATGCCAGAAATTATACTTTCTTTCCACATTGCTTATTTTCCTGTGTCCAGCTAGTAGTTATTCTAAGCATCACTTACATCCATAAGAAAGCTGAAGAGACTGGCCTAAAATTGACAAGGACAAAATGAGCCTTGTGAGCCTTGATCACTGTGTCATAGCATGTGGTAGATGGAGCTTGTATGGAGTGCCTTGAATTTTTGTGATATTGGATTCTAATTCTGTCTTTTACGGCCATGGGTTGCTTTTGCAATCTCACAAAGCGTCTTCAACTTTATGTATCAAGGATAATGTCTGTTGTTAAAATAGCTTCCAAAAGTTACTTTAGGCACCTGTTCAACCTTGAACTGCCTTTGAGCAATCCAAGCTGAGCTAAAACTGTACCCATCACAGTAAAGAGATAGTAACACAATCCCAGCAGAAGAATAAATTATGAACCAGAACAATCTGCTAACCTTAAGCAGACCAATACTGGGCTAATAGTTTAGTTTTGTCACCAGGGAGTAGTTGTCCATTGTCTTTCCATCTGCTCTTTTTTTGTTTCAGCTTTATTAGAAATGGCTTGAGTGGGGGCATATTGATGTGGCTCGAAATGGATATCTAATTAATGCTTAGTCATTTTAAAAGGGATTTTGAAAATAATAGGTTTGAAGAGTTGAAGATGTTTAAAAAGTAAGATTCCTAGAAACATTTTTCTATTCTCTTTCTGCTATGAGTTCTCTTTCTGTTCAGCTTGGCTTTACCCTTTGCCTGCATAATCTGAAGAGGAAATGTTAAACTATGGCAAATGTCATGGAAATGCCTAGCAGCCCAAGCACAAAATCTTCCTAGGATGATGAAAAAACAAGTGGTTTGCTTGAATCAACAGACAAGTATTTACCCTACCGTTTTTATATCAAAAAGCAATATTACAGCATACAGGCTCCATATAATGCTAATGTCACTTTTTCTGTCCCCACTGTAGGCCACACTTATGTAGTAAGTTGCAAAAAAGGCATGAAATAATTGGAATCTTGAGTGATAACATCTTTGCAGTTTGCAGTTGCTAGAATTCAGTGTTTCCTATGCCAGGACTCCTCATGGAAAGGATAACCTAGCTTTAGAAATACTGCTCTGCTCTTGTAGAGCTTATCAGTTTTCCCATACTGGGCAAACTGATGCCTGATTCCTCTCATGCTGAGATCAAAACACTGTAATTCAAAAATCAATCTAAATAGGTCCTGTTTTCCCTAGGTATACGTAACAGGAGATTCTGGCTTCTGTTTTCACTTTAACATTAGTATTTTTATTAGAGACAGTTGGCACTGAGTAAAGCACCCATATGGGTGACCTGAGAAGCATCTTCTGCTTTGCAGCATGTTTCATAATCCTTTGCCCACTGCTGTATGTTGGACACACAAAGTATTTCTCCAGCCACTTTGAAGAACAAAGAACAAGAACATCACTTCAGCCACTTCTTCCCTTTCCTCAGTTACTGATCCACTACTCTGTTGTTGCACTATCTTAATTTCAGTGCACTTGTGAAGAAACACAGGCATGTGGCACGAGGCTAGGAAAGCAAGGGATATGGGAGCATATAGTCATTCATCATTCAAAAAGATGTTGAGACATTCATGTAGGACTTGAAGTCCTCTCACAGTGCAGATAAGCTGAGTCTCCTCTCATGTAAGATGAAAGCATTTTTACAAATTTAGGCATTTTTTCTTTTGGCTTAACTTCTAATAAAACAAAGTGGTAATTCATTTTTAGAATAAACAGCTCAGTAATCACAGCTCTCACTCTGTAAACTTCAGCATGCTTCTGACAGACTCTCCTCCAAAATAGAACATTCTTATTGTATTGATTTAATGAGGCCATCTTAATTTAAGATAGTTTGGATTTAACAACAATCTTGTCCATAAATCCTCATGCTTTCATTTTCTACTAGAATCTTTCTAGCATCTTCAGTGGACCTGCCTACATACCATGTACTTTCTAGGCATACCTTTTGCACACTGATTAGGAAAAGGGAAAGAAGATCAGTGTTCAGAACAGGCAGTAATAAAAACCCAAGTAACACTACTTTGCTCTCTTTCGTGTCTATGACTTCAGGTACTTCCCAGAAGACAAATCTCATCCATTTGACATATAGAGAGAATGGAGACTAGGAAGTTTTGCTGAATTTCTAGAGGCAGAAAATTTCAGTGGCAGAAGCCCAAGTAAGATTTGAGAGTTTATTGGCCAATTTCTCATGCCGATAGTCCTTTTCTTACTCCTGTATGTTCTTGGTTATGTTGTTCAGTACAGCCTTTGAGGAGGAAAGATTTTGCAGAAGCCACATCTGGTCAGTTGTCCTTTTCCAAAGTGAAAGTCCCTACTCTGTTTGTGGTCATGTTTTTGTAGCGAGGAGGTGAGAGAGTTGCTCAGAGCAGCAGGCAGAGCATTAAGCAGCTGCTGCTTTTTGCACAACAGCAGAGCACACAGGGAATGCAGCTACATCAAAAGGTTTCAGTAAATGCCTCAATAGAAGTCCCTCTGGCAGGTGTGGCCTATCTGTTTGATGTTAATTGTTTATCAGAAGCAGCTCAGGTATTGAGAAACTGATGACTTCTTCTAGTCTGTTCTGTTACAGAGCTTTTGGTAGTGGTCTTCAGGCCATGCTTACATGATCTAGACTTTGAAGCAACTTCTTCAGTGTCCTGAGAGTATCCTAGTTAGTATGCCATAGAAAAACCTCAGGAGTGCTTGACCCATCCCTGTGTAGTGTTCTCTGACCTGATCTGGATGATGCTGCGTGGTGTGCAGATGTACTCCACAAACTACTGGTGCAACTGCACCAAGCCTCTGGTATCTGCCCATAGAAACAGAATATCTCAGATCAGAAAGGACCTATAAGGATCATTGAATCCAACTCCCTGCTCCTCTCAGGAGAGCCATGGCGGGATTGAGGCAGTGTGATGTAATATAATCAATCCACCAGACTTCCCCATATTAATATTTCAGCCACAGTCCTTTATACCAGAGAAGCTTTAGCCACTTTACCGTTTGATTATGGCATATGTTTTGCATTCATGGATAACCTACGCAATGGTGTCAATGGTCAAGTCCCACAGTGTCTCGAGGATAGAAAACAGGTCTGTAGCTAGAACCAGAGTGGAGCCTTGTGCTGTCCCTATTCTTGATATTCACCAAGATCTCTTTGGTATTGGCAGCCAAATACTGTTTTACCCAGAACCCTGACCAGACTGATGGTAAGCTCCCACCCAGCCCTGAATGTCAAGAAACAGGTTTGTGTACACATTCAAAACACTCCTGAGAAGAGGGTGAGTTGTCCCAGAGTGACACACACCTCAGGAACAGACACAATTGCGTGCTTACAGACATACGTCGAAGGGACAGGGTGGGGGTACCCTTCCTAAGGAAGGCTGAGCACCATGGAGAGCCAAAAGCTGTTGGCAGAGGGGGGCTGCTGCTTGAGAGATTTCCATGCAGTGCTAAGTAGTCTTATCAATCTTGCCAGTGGCAATATTGCCTGCTTGAGCGTCACCTTTCAGAGTAAGCAAGGCTGAACAATAAGACAAACTCCTCTCCCTCCAGTGCCTCTATATTAGCCTGTTGAGTCAGGTGCTTTTATTTGAGAGGCAGTGACAATGGCCTTTTCTTTGCCCACAGTTTATGCAAGTGGGAATAGAGAAAATGCTTTTTTTTTTTAATTATTTTTTTTCCCCAGGTAGCCATAGCAGCAGTTCTGTGATGTTGTAGAAACAACATGTGAGACTTCAGGGTATCTTGGCCCTTAGTCACAGAGCAGTGAGATGATGGGTCGGGGCTGCAAGACACAGGAATCAGTATGTTCTGGCTCCAACGTCTTTGGAAAGAGCCAGCTGTGTGCCACAATGGTGTTCAGGTGGACCAAGCCTTTGTAGGGAGCTACTGTTTTCTCTGGCCCATGTGAGTTTCTAGACGCAGGTGCATACAGACACTCTGTGCTTGTTCCCACCTGCCATGGAAAGCACCAGTCAGGCAGTGAACCTTAGTCAAGGCTGTAGAGTGAGTCACTGGAATGTGCCAGAGCAGGTAAGTATTTGGAGGCTTCTCCTCAGCTGTGCTGCAGAAGTTTGAGCTTACAAGGTGTTGGTTTTGGGGTGCTTAAGCAGTACTCTGGGCAGCCTGGAAAACCTTGATGTATGTAAGCTCTGGAGAGACTGCTGGAGCATTCTTCTCTTGTAGGGGGTTTCCAATGGGGATGTGGCTGTGGAGCGATCAGTAGTGGCTGGAGGGAGAAGAGGTAGGGCACGGGAAGAAAAAATTCACAGTAAATGGCTGTGTCTCCGTATGTACAGTGATTTCTCCAGATGATTATGGCAGAAAGCATATGATATTTATTTATGAAATCTGGGAATTACTTATTAGTAAGAACAGCTCAGTGCCCTCACACGGTATCCCTCTGGAGTCACTGAACTCAATACCAACATCAACTGTCCTACCATCCCTCTCAGAGCTGCTGGTCATGCCTTTTGACACTGTTGTCATTTATGTCAGTTGTTTCACCATAGGAAAGCAGCAGGAACCAGTGAGCTACCTTCTCGGCCTGATTTAAAGATAAGATTTTATTGAGGAATTAGAATGTGGTGCTGCTTTCTCAACAGATAGTTAGCTGACTGAAATGGTTTGCTCTGACTTAGTTTTCTCTTTAATATGTTTTCATTTTAATAGTTGAGTAGAGTTTTAGCAAGAAATTATCAGGCTCTTCACCAAAAAATAGTCAATACATGAGCCAGGATCTGAAAGCCCGGAAGTTCATGCAGATAAAATGAATGAAAGTCCTTGGAGAAGGTCATGGTTTTATTTTTAATTTTGTTTTTTTTCCAGAGATATGATTGACTCTTCAAACGCCCAGGAAATTTTTTCATCACATGGTTTTCAGTTTTTGAAAGTTGCTTGACCCATTTTGTGTATAATTAACAAAGAACATCACACAAGGGCTCTTTCAGTGGATGACATGTCAGTATGGATGGGGCAGAAATCTGTAATGAGGGTCTGACCCCTTTTAATTATTGGCCCGTGGACTCTTGATTTGTGTGGGTTTGGTTGTGACACTGTTCCCCTTAATAATAGGGCATGATTGAAGTGATTGTCAAGCTGAAGGAGACCTCAGCTTTAGAAAAGCCCAAGCAAATGAATAAAAGAGAAGGGAAAGTTTTTTTTCTTTAGTGCCCAATATTAAACATTCATGCAGTTTCCAACTTTCTCTGCTTCTGCACGTGTATGGTTCCTAATAAAATTTCATATTCATTTTATTATCCAGCCCAGCTGGTGAACTTTGTGCTGAGCAAAAAAAATGAAAAATCAGATAAAATCATTTAACTTTATCTGGGAACTTACATTGTGGCATCTTTGTTAAAGTCTTGACGTTTTGTGTTGCAGTAGGTGCAGGCCTCAGTAAGGTCTTAAATGCATTCATTTTTGCTCACAAAGTAATCTGATTGTTCTGAAATACCAAGTTTTCCCATCTGATATAAAACGGTATTTAAAAGCAAAAGCAAAACCAAATCCCAAAGATTATCTCTATGTAAGCAGTTAATGAGTCAGATGCACAGGAAAAAAAAAAGGCACATTCAAACTACTTTGGTGATTCAAAACTTCTGTGAGTACTCCCTTGCCCTGGGCCAAGAACTCCCCCTGAATTTGAGGAATTTGATTCCCCAAACACAGGGTCTGTACTCAGGGATGCGAAGAGCTGAAGGGCTCTTAGAGGAAGGCTTTTGCTTCTCCTATGTAATCCAAATGCTGCTGAAAAAAATGGTGTCCTGCATCCAGCTTTGCTCCTGTTTTCAAATCCTGCTACAGACCTTGTATTAGCTGAACTGAGGTCTCTGGCCATGTCAGAATTACTTCTGTGACACGTTTTTTTGTTTTAAAAATTGATCCAGCTATTTAAAAAATAAATAATATTTGCACGATGAAGTAGCAGTTAATGCTGCAGACTTTTTTTTTTTTTTGAGAGCTGGGTGCTCTTATCTCTGCTGCTGAGTCTCTCTGGGCTTGAGAAAGCATCTTTTAAAATCCCAGCCTTGACTTCTGCAGGGCCTCTTGGAGCACATACATAGTGCATCAAGATGACAGTCTCAAAGATGTTGCTGATAGCTGGGTGTCAAATAGCAGAAGGAAGGAAGGTTGTCTTCTCCCAAAGCTGCAGGGACTGACTGGTTGTCCACAGGGGCAGGAAGAGCTGTTTGTGTGCAGCATCTGGGAAGGAGGTAATGTAGGTCACTGCTGAAAGTTCCCCTGGTCCCTTGGCCCTAACTTGCCTCACTGGATCATGAATAGTTTCCTGTGGCCACAAGAAGGCACCTCCTGCCATGCTCACTCAGCAAACAATTCATTCCTGTCTTCTTAGCTGAATTTCTGTTTTCAGTTGCATCCCAGAAGCTAAGTGGCCAAGAACGAAGAAGAAGAAGTCATTTGTTACCCTGCCAATGCAGAGTGTTCTTCTCTTTCCTCCCCAGTGGCTGTGTTTCACATGTAGTGTAAATAAAAGGGATATTGCAGGAGAAGTTAATGAGTGGGTCAGATCCTCTCAGAGAGGTTTCTTTAATTAAAAGCTGCTGCTGAGAAACCTCTTGACTCCCACCCAGGTGTACCCTTGCTAGCAATTCAATCAGCACCTGGGAAAAAAGGACTATAAAACAAGAGATGTGGGAAAAATAGGCTTTGTGGTGTGTCCCTCAAGAAGGATTTGTGAGTTTTCTGTTTCTGCAATGTCTTTACTAAAAATGGTTGAAGTGGAGAACTTCAGTATCCTGAAATTGGTGCAGTGTTATGAGGTACGAAGTAGCTTATTTGCCCGTAAGATGCATGAGGATCTTGTGTGATAACAAAGCAGAGACATCGGGAAGTCCACCTTCTGCTCAGCTGTAAACATTAGTGATCAGGCTAGTCTGTCTGTCTTGAGAGTCTCACACAGGGCTCACAATATGACCAAGGCTCTGCTGCTTTTCCTTCTTCAGTTGTTGCTCTCCTTACATTGCAAAACTCACTTGAGGTTGTTGGCAAAGACAAGTCTGGGTACCTCTCTTTTCTGTGCAGGTGCTTTAAAGTCACACAGGAACCTCAAGAGGTCTAATTGCAGGGAGAGGAATGATTCCAGCTATTTATGTGCTGTGGCTGGGTGGGGTAGGTGCTGGGTGGCACTTCTGGGTTTTTATGGAGAATTTTCATAGGGTAAACTTTAATGAAGCATAACAACCCTGCTTTGGGCACAACAGAATCTCAACAATTAGTCAAGTGGACTGGAAACCTCTTAGCTGGTTTGTGTTCTCATTCAGAATAAAGCTGTTTTTTGATGTGTAATCTCTTTTCTTTGGTTAGGAGACCCTTTATTCCTTTCTTATCAGGCAGCTGTTTAGGGCCCCTACTCCATGGACTTCCCGCAGGCAAGCTTTTTGTTGCTGGTTAAGTTTTCTGTTCTTTAACATTTTACAACTGTTTCCTGTTTTCACCCTCAGTGAAAAGAGTATTACAGAGACATAATTTGGTTTCCTATTTTCTTCCTTCAAATACTTTATTTCTCATACAATATACATACATACATACATATATATATATATCTCCCTCCAGGAGTCTTACTTTTTCTGCTCCCACCTTTACTTGTCCATTAGCAAATAAGTGCTCATTAGAGATATATTATTTCTTGTGTATTGTTTTCCAGGCTTATTGGGGTGGGAAGGAGCTTGCTGTAAGACACTAAGCATGTACATGGTATCAGAACTGTTTCTACAATTACCCAGTCTGGTGAGTTGATGTGTGTCAGCTGGAGCTGGCTAACAATTCTGAACTAAAAGCAATGCTCTATCAGTTATCTTTAAAGACCCTTGGGGTGTAGGGAAAGGAGAACCCCTCGGTGGTTTAACAGTGACATACAATGATAACCACCTGTTCTTTCCTGCACAAAGCACCTGACGAATTATTGCTGATCAAAAGCTGATAATGTTTTGCCAGGGCCCAAACTCTGACCTGCCTGTTTGCATAAAATCTTCTCACATAAACCCCATTTTCTGATAGAGGCTGTGGAAGACAAATATTTTATCATTTTACAATGTTTTTGTTCTCTAACAAAGCATTATTATGCTTTTATTGCAGATGAAAGTATGGAGAAGTTATGGCTGTATTTTTAAAAAGCAAGGTGTCAGGTTTAGCTTTCTTGTTCACACTTACCTGTGTTTAGTTTCTTGAAGAGAACTTCAGCTCCCTTTTGTTACCAGCTGGAAAGCTGAGAACTGACCACCTTTGAAATTTGTTTATTTAAGACAAACTGGAAATGCCTTAAATTTAAGAAGGGAGATGAATGCCCTTACTGAGTCCAAGCAAGTTAGTGGCAAGGCTGCAGATGGCAGGTCACTCAGTTGTCATTGGGGCACAAATCCATTTGCTGTGGTAGGTCTTGCTCCCCTGTGATACCTCCCCTCCCACTTCTGTCCAGCAGCATCCCTTCTTCCTCTCCCTGCACCATCCCTGCTCCACTGGCCTGAGGGGATATTAAACACTCTATAGGAAGCAGCTTCTCTTGGTCATATCTCTATCTTTGTGTCTTATCTAAAATATAACAGCCCTTAACTCTCTCCTTGTAGTTGCCCTGGTCCTTTGCTTAGGGCTGAGCAGAAAGACATAGGTGTCACCTTCCACTTACCACACTCTCATTCAAAGCACCGATTTCTCCTTGGCCAGCCCTCTCAAGATGTGGCTGGGCTTGACCCTGTCTCATCTATGAGACTTGATGGCTCTCACCAAGGGCAGTTGGCTTCACAGGCTGCTGGTGGGTATGAACTCTGCTACGTGTCACTGCGGTGCCCCAAGGACTGCAGCTGAGATGGTCTGGCCTGGAGAGGTTATGAGGAGGAGATGTGGCAGATGGATGTGCCCCAGTGAAGAGCCTTAATTAAGTCACCTCCTTCTGACCAACTTGTTGGGGTGCCTGCAGCTCCCACTGTTTAAATAACAGACTCCAGCCAGGCAAAGCCTTGCAGAGCTGCTGTTGGTTTTATTTAATCAGATGAACTGCCTGGGTTTCTTTCCCCCTCCTCTTCCTGGAGTTTCACTGCTTGACAAGAAGCTGTTGGAATCTAGAGAAAAGTGATTAATGATGGAGTTGAGGTTTTTGACTGACATAGTAATTAGGCTGGAAAATGTAACTTTCATTATGTGTTAGAGATGGGATTATTTCAAGGAGCTCTCATTAATGTGCTGTTCACAAACAAAGAGCTCGGTAAACTCCCTCTTAATAAGATTAGTGTGAGGGTCATAATGGAGAAGGCTGCTAGGATGAATAATCAAGTTTTTTTCAAAAATAAATTATCTTCTGCTGTTTGGTAAGGGCATATAGGAGTAGGCTTCATTTAAAAAGATGGAGACCTGAAATTTACTCATTTCCTGATAGTTAGTGGATTACCTGTGCCCATCATTCCTTTGTCCAGTTGCTGCATTGTATATGACCTGTTGTGCTCTGAAGGAAGGGAAATGTTAATACAGAGGAATGGAAAGAAGTGCTGTCAGTTTGGTTGTAGTTTGCTCAACATAAGGAAATTCAGACCTTTCTGGGACTCCATTTCCTGGTTGTGCAAGACTTTCTCCACTCCCTGCTGATGCCTGTGCAGTATCTTTGGGTAAGGCAGAGAGTGACGCTCCTAAAAAACATTTCTGGGCGGTTTTCCACTTCCGGAATCCACTCACATGTCTACCATCTGTTTTGATTTTGCCTCTGCTGTGCTACTTTTAAACATCCTCTTGAAACATCTGGAGCATGGAAAGCTTGGGAGCTACCTCCTTCTAGCACAGGATGTGAGAGGCAGTCTTCTGCTGCCATGAAAAATGTGAGAGACACCAGTGCCAAAGAGGAATACCAGCTGGTATTTATTCTTGACAGTGATAGTCTGTGGAAGCGTTCCATTTATGTGACAGGAATCCCTGTTATTGAGCAAACAAAACCAGAATCCAGTCCTATAGTATCCTGTGCTAACCCTTCCACAACAAGCTCTGCCACTGTCTATAAATATTATTGAAGTTAAAACCACAAGTCTACCTCAAAAAGGGAGATGTGCCAGATGGCAGAGTCTCAAATGTCACTATTGATTTTTACCTGAAAGGTATGGATTTATTGTAATGGAGTGCAGTGGTGCAAAAGCCCTTGGTAGTTTACCAAGGGAATTCAGAACCTCTCATTCATACAAGCTGTGTGTTTAACTGCTCTAGCATTGAAATAAATAAATAAAACAATTCTTCTCCTCTCAGTTTTATGATATCTCATTTACCTTTCAGACAATATACAGAAACAGGAGTAGGGAAATGCTACTTCAACTTCATGTAGGTTGAAAGTTTTTTTTTTCAGCACAGTGGTAATGAGCTGAGTTAGGAAGTATATTTTAATGCAATTTGCTTATGAGCTAGACAGTGCCAGCTTGTAATGTTACATTTATTCTTATGTATCCATAGGTAGAAGTGGTGCAATAAATTGCAGAGTCATGATGTTTTGATTTCTGCTGGATATGCTAGTGATGTACTGAGGTATTTGTGCAAGATACCATGTGTTAAATGTTGTTAAATTATGGCTTGAGCCAGGGGAAGAATGGCACGCCTGAGAATGTCACTTTGGTAGACTTCATAAAAACTTAGAGCACAAGATTGTCCCTGTGCCCAAGAAGTGCTTTTCGAAGGGTAAACAGATAAGCACATTAATAACAGGGCAAAAGAGCTCTCAGGCAAGCAGAGGTGGGCTTGCAGTCCTCCTGTTAGTGCCACAGTTATACTTCTTGGTCAAAGGAAATGACTTCTTGTTTGTTTTTGTTTGCTTATTTTTTTTTTTAATATACTGCTGTGTCTGAGTTACAAATAGGATTTTCGTGTTGCTGGAAAGGGAAATCATGGAAAGAGCTCTTTTGGCCTTGCAGTATTTGATTACTTTTTTTTTATCCTGTCGCAGGCTTATCAGAATGCCAGTTATGCTGTTGTATCTGTTCATCCTCTCTTCGTTAAAACAGCGCTAAGTATCAAAGACTGATTATCAGGGGTTTCTTGGTGAGTATGGAAATAATTGATACCCAGGATAGCTTCTTACCACTCCAAAACCTCAATTTCAGACTTCAGAGGTTCTCAGTTTCTTCTTCCTAATGTATTTCTATTTTATCTGGTTTTCAAAAAGTTTTTCTTGTCAAAGAGTAAGTAATGCAATTGCACTTTCAGTGTAGATAAACCAGATCAGAGTCTATTTCAGCAGAGATAGTACTTCAGTAAGTAAACAAAAACATTGAATATATTTCTTTAGTCTGAAGACTGTAAACATTGCTTCATCTTCTGCTCAAAGCTGGAGTGTTATTTATGGCTTAACCTATTATTTCAATGCTAAGGCAAATTAACTCTGCCGCTGCTTGTTAGGCAATGCTTCCTTAGAGTAAAGCAAGTGTAAAGGCTCCACTGGACTGCAGTTGTAAGAAGTCAGTAAGGGAAATAGCTTGATTTCAGTGAGTTAGCACAGATAAAAAGGACAACCAGGTTACCCCTCCTGGCATCCCCAGAAGTCAAGGTTGAGAATTTCCTTTGGTGCTGCTGCACTGGACCCATAACTTGTGCTCAGCCAAAGCATATCTATCCAGCAAGATCTCTGTGTGGGGCATGAGGCTTTGAGATGCCTGTTCATTCTAGGTTAGCTGAGACCAGAAGCTCTTACACAAAGGGTGGCTGGTAATACAGGATGGGAGATGCTGAACTGTCTCATAAGACAAATGATGTACCAAACTGCCTGCCTGCCTTATGCTCTCAGGATCCTCTGTCTGTTAAACTGGTTTTAACCCTTTCTCTGGCTTTCATGGTGTCACTTTTTTGCCTGTCAAGCTCTTTGCTGCCTCTCATGAATTGCTGGATGCTCTCTTATCAATGTTTTACTGACTGCTTGTACATAATAAATCAGAAGAAAGGCCACTACAGGAAGGATGCATGCTTAGGGTTTAGATTATTTTTTTTTTTCATTTGTTTGTTTTACTGTCACAGTGAGATAGATGTGGGGGAAAATGTGCAAAATGTTTACTCGGTCACTGTTGTACTTGGGTTTTAATAAGACTGTAGAAGATTCTTGTGTTTGAAAAACAGAACTTTTTGGTTGATCGTAATTTTATATCAAGTTTGAATACCTGTCAGAACTTCCAAACTGGGGGTTCTTTTTCTTTTTTAAAAGTTTCCAGATTTTTTATTTTTTTTTAGCAGTTTGACTCTGCAATATCTGCAGTTTTAGTGTGATACACTACCCTCGGTGCCTGCCTGTGGTGAAATCTCACACTATGCATTTTTTGTTGTACTTAAGAAAGAGCCTCTCTTGCCTGCATTTCGTTTGCCTCGGTAGAGGAGCTGGCCTCTGAAAAAGGGATGGCTGTGTCCTACAAATATAGTCTCTCTCCAAAGAACGAGAATTTTAAGATTTGCCCTGTGCATCCAAAAGACAGGCAGAGACAACCACAGAAACAAATTTCAGTGTGGAAGCCCTGCAGTTCAGGCTTAGCAGGGCACTTCAACAGTTTCTCAGAGAAGTTCCTGCCAGCCTCTGTATAGGTCGAGCAGAAAGCTTAGCTCAGGTTCTTGCCACTCACTATGGTATTCAGAAATGGAGCAGGGCACCTTCATGGCTGTATTTGAAAACATGATGTGAGAACTGTGTGACACATTATTTTATCTTATCTACTGGGTTTGGAAGCCAGTAGAAAATCATAAAGCCAGGACAAAGCCAGGATAGCCTTCTTTTGAATTCACTGTAGCAGTAATTTTGTATATTACTGAGCAATAGTAGCTGTTCCACAACTTAAAAGTTAATTTCTTGATTGCTTTCTGGTTCCCTTTTCAGAAACACGTAACAGTGTCTCTTTGGGCCTGATGCATAGCTTGGCCATAGTGTGACGTTTTTCTACAAAAACATTGATGTTGAAGCAAAGCAAAAGCACAAGGAAGAGCTGCTGAATGAGAGTCTCTTGTGTATTAGCACCCTGTAACAAATATGAGAGGGAGATGTTTTCAAGTTGCTTTACTGAGTTCTTGTGAAATTGCTTGTAGACAGAGTCAGATTTTAAAAGCACATAGGAAAAACTAGTCACCAATTTCCAAAAGCAGCTTAAAACATAAAGACCACTAACTTTCATAGAAATTTAATGAGACTTGACATAGAGATTGCTTTTGTATATCAGAGCTCAAGCCTATTCATTCACAGTATCTAACCTTTAATTTTTTAAATAAAATTGCCAAGGTTATAAGTGCTTTTGCTGTTAAAGAACTCTCAGAACATCGTATTAATATAGCACCAGCAAATGGCTCTTCCATTTTCAAGGACAAAAAAGCAGAGAGTTTCTAGCTCTTTTTCATTTTATAGGACAAGCTTAAAATGCCACTCCATCACCCTGATGTAGCCTGTCCGTGTTAAAAATTGAGTTCTTTATCACAGGGAGGAGGGAAGGGACAATACCAGAAGAGAAGGAAAAAGAGCCATTTTAATGTGGATCATGGGTATCTCAAACCCAAGGAATCTCACAACAGAGCTGACTTCATGTCTTCTGCGGGGAGGGCCACAGGGCTTCCGATATCTGTAACGTGCGGAAGGCGCTGAGCCAAAATCAACACCAGTGTTACAGAGCAACGCAACACATGGTTTTCAGCAGCGCTGCATTCATTTACTTCAGCAATTCCATGTGCTCTTCTTCTTGCTGGGTACTTTTTTTTCCCTGAGTTGTGATGAACACCTAGCTAACTGAGATTATTTTAATCTTTGATCACAGGAATGAGGAAAAAGAGAATTGCCAAATGCTGGCACAACTTCTGCTGCTGGTGTGATTTGTTTACAGCTGTTGCTGAAAGCTTTGTCACCAAGTACTTGTCCCTATTTCCTTTCCATGCTTGAGGGCTGTCACATGCTGAACTGCCTTTGGCATGAGTGTCACCCTGTTGGCAGAGATGTAAAGGCCATGCAGGTACAGGTCAGTTCTTCCCAGGACTACTTTTGTTGTTTCTTGGTGGAAAGCCTAAAAAGGCGAGCCTCTGTCTGGGGTACCCAAGTGCCCACAAGAGCCACATGCTCCTCCTGCATCTGAAGAGGTGAAAAAGAGAAGACAGAAAGATGCAGAAATTGTTTATCTTCCCTGCCTTTTGATCCGAAGGCAACTGAGTGTTGCTGAAATGGGGTGGTGCAAGGACTGCATGCTCCATGACCTCCTGGTGTACCTTACTTGGAAAGATACCTATTAAGGTGGGCTTTTGATAACAGAGTTTAAGTGTTTCAGGGTGTGAAGCTGAGACTGCCCCAGATATGGTATTTTCAGGGGAATACAAGTCCAAGGGAATGTTTCTAGCTTTACTAGTCTGTACCTGCACATTTGTACACACCCCTCCCATATTTTTGCACTTCGATGAGCTTGACAGTGACCAGTGCTTTGCCTTTGGTGAGATGACTTTGCTCTTTGCTGACCGTTCTACTGTAACAGGGGAAATGAAACTTGTGTGCCTTAGACATCTTCCACATCTAATCCTGACTGTAGATGAATAAATTAAGAAAATATATTTGGGTTCAGTTACATGCACTTGTTCCAATCCTTAGCCTTCCTGAGACTGTAAAATTTTCCAGGGAGATGGCTGAAAGCCTCTCTTTTCAGATATCTGAAAATTAGATTGGGTAAGGCAGTAACAAGTATCCTATAGGGAACATTTCTGCACTGGAAAGTGGTTTAGATGGCTCAGATTCAGAGATGGGGAAAAAAATCCATTACAGTAGAGAGCAAAATTAATTTTGCAGCTGAGGTGCTAAAACCCTCATGCACTTGTATTTCTCTTTTGAGCCTTTGAAGCAGCAGCTTGTCAGTGCCTGATTTCCTCTTAAATTTCTGTGATGCTCCCATTTCCTTATTATTATTTTATAGACAAGGGATCCAGCAACACAGTACTTCTTAAATATCCTGCCATTATGAACGCATTTGCTGTCCATTGTAACAGCATCAATCATGATGAATTCACTTTGCATTCATGTAGATGTCATGAGTACTTCAGATTTTTTTTTTTTAATTTGAATTATTAAATGGACACTTAAAAACATTATCCATATATGTGTTGCTCTTCCAAGGGAATAAAGGAAAACCATGCCTGTAGATTCAGACTTACGTAATCCACCATGCGGTGGGGAAGCTTCCTTCTGGCTAGAAATTAGCAACCAGCCCTTCTCAATTTAATGACTGTTCATAGAATCATAGGAAGGTTTGGGTTGGAAAGGACCTTGAAAATCATCCAGTTCCAACCCCCCTGTCGTGGGTAGGAACGTCTTCCACTAGATCAGGTTGCTCAAAACCCCATCCAACCCAGTCCTGAACACTTCCAGGGATGGGGCATCCACAGCTTCTCTGGGCAACCTGTTCCAGTGCCTCACCACCCTCATAGTGAATAATTTCTTCCTTATGTCTATTCTAAATCTACACTCCTTTTGTTTAAAATCATTACCACTTGTCCTATCACTTCACTCCCCGATAAAGAGCCCCTCTCCATCTTTCCTGTAGGACATGTTGACATCTTCATCAAGCAACACCCCCATGTACTTCTCCTCAGGGCTGCTCTCAACACCTTCTTGCCTAGCCTGTATTTGTGCTTGGGATTGCCCTGACCCACATGTAGGACCTTGCACTTGGCCTTGTTGGACTTCATGAGGTTTGCACAGGCCCACCTCTCAAGCCTGTCAAGGTCCCTCTGGATGGGATCCCTTCACTCCAGGTGTCAACTGCACCACACATCTTGATGTTGTTGCCAAGCTTGCTGAGGGTGCACTTGGGCTCACTGTCTATGTCACTGATGAAGATGTTAAACAGCAGCTGTCCCAATACCGACCCTTCAGGAGTGTTGCTCATCACTGGTCTCCACTTGGACAATGAGTTGTTGGCCGCAACTCTTTGACTGCAATCATCCAGACAATTCCTTATCAAACAAGTAGTCCATATGTCAAATCTATATCTCTCCCATTTAAAGAGAAGGATGTCAGGCAGGACAGTGTCAAATGCTTTGCACAAGTCCAGCATGGACCTTAATCAGTATGTTGCATACACAACAGGTACATCTATTCATGCCATAGGCCTCCTACTGTAACTTAGTGGCTGGCTAAATTTATCGGACCGCTTACTGTATCAGACACCAGCAGATTTTTTTTTTTTTGAGTTGGGGAAGGGCAAGAGCTCTCTATTTATCAGAGGAACCATCCCCTTTCTGTTTTTGCAGAATGCTTTGGGTGCTTCCCCTCACATAAGCACACTTTAGCTGTGAAAGCTTGGCACTGCCGTGTCGTCAGGGGATATACTTTGTAGTTCAGTGGTGCAGTCTCTGCTCAGTGAACCAGGAGAGAGAAATAATTTGGTGGCAGATGTTTGGAGTTCAAATAGTGATGAAGTTCCAAGTGCTAATGTGAATTGCAGAGTGCGTGAGGAAGGTACAGAAGGGGAGAAGCTCGGGGGACCGGAGAGCTTGTGCAGATGCAAGTGCAGAGTGAAGAGTGCCTAAGGGAGGCATTTAAATGTCTCTGTAGTTCTCCTACTTGACTCAGGCTCTACTAGGTCTGTCACATTGCCAAACAAAAACATGTATGTGTTTATGTACAATGTGCTTGCATTGTTTCTTGATGCTTTCAAAGTCTTTTGAATACCTGAGTGCTCCCTGGTGGCTCTAGAAATGCACCAGAGCTATTTTGTGTATTACTGACCCTATAAAGTGCTCAAGTTCCTAATACTCTTGTGAGTCAGCTGAGAAAACAGTGACACTGAGGAACTGCATGATCAGCTGAGGGTCATTGATGAGGCAAGCCACAGGAAGGGCTGGAATGTGGAAGCCCCAGTTCCCAGATTTCTTAGCCCTTATAAGTCTCTCCTGTTCTTTTCCAAGATCTCAGTATGTAACTCTAAAGGCAGGAGTCCTTGGTGCCATTTCACCATATCAGATCCAGCTGACCCCAAAATATCTGTGACTTCACACCATGACTGAAAGGTTCAGGTCACTGTCCTGAGAACTGAGTCACTAAACTGAACATTCAGGTCTCAAATAAATGGGCTTCATTTTCAGAGGCTGGGAGAGGGAAAGGCTAGAAAACCAAAGAACAGAAAACCTAGTTTGAACCCAAGTAGCAAAATTAGGGAATGCTGAGTTGAGACCTGTAAGCTTTTTTGATAATACAGTCATGATCTCATCATGAATAAAACAATGTGCTTCACTTGACAACTACATCTAATAAGGACTCACCTTCACTGCATTCTGTTGTTTTCAAAGTAATGAAATCTCCGCATCACCTTGAAAGAGATAATTTTCCTCCCTGTGTTTATATGTATGTACATGACAGCAATTTCTAGGGGGCATCCAGTGGGTCCATTGCTACTTAGATTTTTGATGTTGGAGAAAGGCTTCTCCTCAGGTTTATTGGTTCAGACAGCTAGCTGGGAATCACAGTTTTGAAATAACTATTCTGCCCCCACCACATTTGATGGTCCTTTTCCACACCGAGAAGGCTGCCATGTGGTTTAAACACAATTACTTCAGATGTGAAACTGCAAGGAGGAATCCTTAACATGAAAGTGGAGTGTGCAGATGGAGAATGAATGCAAAACAGCTGTTGTGCTTCAGATATAGATTCTTAGCTGATTTTGAAATAGTTTTGAAATATTGCCTTATGGCTAAGCTTTTAGAGGTGCCAGTACCCTTTACTGCTTTTTTTTAGGTGGAAATTTATAATGATTAATATCTGCTGCTTCATATCTGCACTGGAAGAGGTTGGAGGGGCAATAACCTGCCCAGCTGCCAGGGCCACTTGTTTATGTAGTCTCAACATATTAAGCCAAATTGATTTGTGGTGCAGAGACTTCCATGCACCTTATTTCGTAGCTGAATCTGAGACCTGTGATTTCAGAGCAGTTTTCTCTTTCATTTAGTAGAAGTGAAGGAAAGCAGATTTAGTCTGATCTTTTTGGCATGACACCCCACGTCTTCCCCCTTTATAAGTGCCAGAGCTGTGGACCTTGATCGTACAAGCTGTTGTAGCTTTCAGTCCTGGCTCATTTTTGAACTGTTCCTGAAAAATGCCAAATATTTCCAGGACCAATGGTCTAGCATACTTCCTATCTTGTGTTTCAGTAATTACTTCAGATGAAGTTCAAGTAAATTGCACCTTCAGATGAAGATTGTATGAACCTTGGTGATTTTTTTCATGAAGAGTTTTTATCTTCTTTTTTTTTTTTAAGTGTCCAAGAATCAACTCCAAATTTAATTTAGAAGCAGAGCCAAGCAGTGCAAACATATATGATGCTAGAATGAGAAGCAGCTTGTCGTGAAAGGATACTTTTGAATTTTCCACCTTTCATGCAGTTGTGTTGCAGTGGTGGCACACTGAACCTCAGGAGATTACTGTAAGAGTGTGACTGCAGTGCTCTTTGCTGATGATTTACTTGTGGGAAATCACATCCTCTCTTAAGACAAGGCAAATGCTACATGGGTGGAGGCAAATTTCTTCAGTGCAGTGTCAGCAGTGTAAGCATTGGTGCTACTTCTGCCAAGAAGTGTGTGTTGCCTTAGAATCAAAACTGTTAATGGTGCTCCAGCCCTATAAACTACCTCAGAGACCTGCTGGAACCAGACTGTGAGTCTTTTTAGAAGAAAATTTACTCTCAGGCTGCAGGCCACCCAAGTGGTGGATTGTAGTATGTTGTTTGTCCAGTTGTAATCAGAAGTGGATTGTACAGGGAATGAAAAACAAGAACCGAAATCTTATCTTGGATCATAGTCCTACTCTTGTAACTTTGCAGGTTTTTTGATTTAATTCTTGCTCTGGCTATGTTGAGATGAGCCAAACTAGAGTAAGTAAACTGCACTGCCAGAGGCCTGGGGACTTGATGCTTCACCACTGGAGGTAGAGATGGTTTGACAGTCCCACGAGAGGAGCAGGGTATGGAAATGCTGAGCTGGCCAGTCTACTCTGAAGATGAGAATTACCAAGAAATACAGTACATAGTTTCAGGGAGGTGTTTTTCTAAACAATTTCTAAATGATTCTCACTTTTGAAAGAAATATATATTTTACAAAAATGTGTAGCCCTCACTCGTCATGCAATAAATGTAAATCACCCTCTATAGTGGAGTACTTTGGTATAGGAGAGAACCTTTTCCATTGTAAAGCTGCGTTTGCTCCTTGCTTTATTTGACATTTACTTGCTGGCACAGTAGCTCATTAAATATGTTCTCCAGTTTGAGCATGTGTATGTTAGGCAGCCAAGCATGTGTGCCACTGCCAGTGCTTAAGAACACTGTTCTGTTCCAGCTTCCTAGGAGCAGCAGTTCCTGCTCCAGTCCTCTCTACCCAATGCAGGCCTGGAGAAACCTTTTTGCTTCAGAGGAAGGTCACCACTCTGCTTTGTTTCTGTGCCAGGACTGCGCTGAGCAGTTAGGGCATGTTATTGAGAAATGGGTTTTATGTGCTATTTGCAAACAGAGGAAGGTTTTAAGGCATTTGGATGCTCAGTTCCCATTAAAAATGGAGGGGAATGGGCATCTGTATTCCCCAGGCAGCTGCCAAAACATCAGTCCTACTGGTAGTGTTAATTCTAATTCATTAGTAGTAATTATAGAAGCGCTTCCAGGAATGAGTGGATGACCTGCTCAGCCTGGTGGTAGAGCTAAAAGAGGAGGTAGAAAGGTTGAGAAGCATCAGGGAGGCAGAGAGGGAAATAGAGTGGTGGGATCAAGCTCTGTCCTCCCTCAGACATGAAAGGCCACCACCAAGAACCAAGACCAAGAGAGTCCATTACCCTCCTCCCACCTGACCGAAGACAGTAGGTCAAGGGAAATGGGTGAATGGAAGTAAGTCCACACCCAAGGTAGCAGGCAAAGCATCTCCTTGCCCACCCCACCCTCCCAGGTGCCTCTATACAACAGGTACAAGGCTTTGGAAGAGGAAGGACAGTCAATGGCTGATGAAAATGAAGGACCATCTACACCACAGGTGCTCACATGATCTGAAAGGCCTACCTCCTGTATTATGACCACTTCCACAAGAAAGAAAAGGAGGGTTAGAGTTGTAGGTGACTCCCTTCTGGGGGATACAGAGGATCCAATATGCCGTAAGGACCCTCCTCTTAGGGAAGTCTGCTGCCTTCCTGAGGCCCGGGTTAAGGACATTGCCAGGAAACTTCCTAGGCTGGTATGACCCTCGGACTAGTACCCATTACTGGTCTTCCATGTGGGTGGCGATGAAGTTGTGACTCATAGTCCAAGGGCAATTAAAAGAGATTTCAGGGCCTTAGGACAGTTGGTGAGGGAATCAAGAGCACAGATCATTTTCTCCTCTCTTCTTTGAGTTGCAGGCAGTAACATTAGAATAAGCAGAGGGGTGCACTCTGTTAGTACACGGCTCTGTGGTTGGTGTCACCTCCACAATTTTGGCTTTGTTGCTAATGGGAAGGCCTACACGGCACCGGGTTTGCTGGCATCAGAGGCAGTTCACCTTTCACATGGGGGAAGAGGGTCTTTGCATACGAACTAGCAGGGCTAATTTACAGGCCTTAAACTAGATTTGATGGTGGGGGGGAAATGTAATCAGGCTTACCTGTAGCATGCTTTGGGATGAGATACCAAGCATAGAGGGGCAAGGTGAAGAAGGCTTTAAAATTATGAGCTTGGGGGCGGGATCCAAAATGGTGATGCTCACGTAATCACGTCCAGCAAGGGAATATTCCTTATCTGCCTCCTAAGATGAGAACCAGAAGGCTAACCACCTCAAGGGTACACAGCTGCGGTGGATCTTTCTGCACCCCTCATGGGAAACCCGCATGCTTGAGTACTTCTCTGAAGTGTCTATACACCAATGTGCGTAGCATGGGAAATAAACAGGAACAAGAGAGCTACATGTGTTCACAGAGCCATGATCTCATTGCTGTTATGGAAACACCAGCCCTCAGGAATCCCAGATCCTAGAGGTAAGAGAGGAAGTGTGGAAAAAGGAAGACTTTCCCTTGGTTGAGGAGGATCAGTTTAGAGATCATGTACACAAACTGGACATCCACAAAGCCATGGGCCCCAAAGGGATGTGCCCATGAGTTCTGAGAGAGTTGGCAGATGTTATTGCTAAGCTACTCTCCACAGTCTTTGAAAGGTCTTGGAGAACAGGAGAGGTGCCTGAGGACTGGAAGAAAGCTAGTGTCACCCCAGTCTTCAAAAAGGGCAGGAAACTACAGGCCAGTCAGCCTCACCTCCATCTCTGGTAAGGTAAAACTTATTCTGGGTGTCATCTCCAAGCATGTGGAGGAAAAGAAGGTTATCAGGAGTAGTCAGCATGGGTTAACCGAAGGAAAATAATGTTTGGTCAACCTCATAGCCTTCTGTGATGGTATGACGGGCTGGGTAGACAATGGCAGAGCACTGGATGCTGTCTACCTTGACTTCAGTAAGGCTTTTGACACCATCT
This sequence comes from Pampusana beccarii, assembly GCA_013399365.1. Lineage (NCBI taxonomy): Eukaryota > Metazoa > Chordata > Aves > Columbiformes > Columbidae > Pampusana > Pampusana beccarii. The sequence continues at coordinate 100,573 of VWYH01003022.1, forward strand.
CTCACAACATCCTCTCACAGGCAGGCTCAGGAAGTGGGGCCTGGATGGATGCATGATGAATCATTAACTGTCTGGATGGCAGAGCTCAGAGGGTTGTGATCAATGGTGCAAAGTCTGTTTGGAGACCTGTAGTTAGTGAGGTTCCGCAAGGGTCAGTATTGGGTCCAGTCTTGTTTAACCAGTTCATCAATGACCTGCATGAAGAGACTTGGTGCACCCTCAGCAAGTTTGCTGATGATACCAAACTGTGTGGAAGGCTTGACTCCCCAGAAGGCTGTGCTGCCATTTAGCGAGACCTGGACAGGCTGGAGGACTGGGTAGAGAAGAACCTGATGAAGTTTAACAAGAACAAGTGTAGGGTCCTGCACCTGGGGAGTAATAACCCCAGGCGCGAGTAGAGGTTAGGGGTGGACCTGCTGGAAAGCAGCTTTGCAGAGAAGGACATGGGAATTCTGGTTGACAATGGTTTGACCATGAATCAACAATGTGCCCCTGTGGCCAAGAAGGCCAATGGTATCCTGGGGTGCTTTAGGATGAGTGTGACCAGCAGGTCGAGGGAGGTTATCCTCCCTTTCTACTCTGCCCTCGTGTAGTCACATGTGGAGTACTGCATCCAGTTCTAGGCTCTCCAGTTTAAGAAGGACAACGAATTACTGTAGGGAGTCCAGTGGAGGGCTACACAGATGATTAGGGGCCTAGAGCATCTTTCTTATGAGGAAAGCCCGAGAGACCTAGGTATGTTCAGCCTGGAGAGGGCTGAAAGGGGATCTTATCAACACTTACAAATATCTGAAGGGTAGATGTCAAGACGATAGGACCAGACTCTTTTCACTGGTGCTCAACGATAGGTTGAGGGGCAGTAGGCACAGACTGAAGCATAGGAGGTTTCAACTGAGTATGAGGAGAAACTTCTTTGCTTTGAGGGTGCCAGAGCACTGGAACAGGCTGCCCAGGGAGGTTGTGGAGTCTCCTTCTCTGGAGACATTCAAAACCCACCTGGACACATTCCTGTGCAGTCTACTCCACGTGAACATGCTTTAGCAGGTGGGTTGGACTAGATGATCTCCAGAGGTCCCTTCCAGTCCTAACCATCCTGCAAATGAGCCATAGGTTTTAAAGAGGAGAACAGTCGCTGTCTGAAAGACCTTGGTTAGCCATGTTTGTACAAGAGTCCACTTGACCACAGTGGGAATTTTGGTTTGCTTTGTTTAGATTTTTGAGAAAACATTAGGATTTGGCCAGTATAAGAGCAGGCTCTTGCCAGAGTTTCCCTCTCAACTGTTTTTTCCAGCTACATTAGAGTGCATGTGTCTTTTGAGCAGTATAGCTGGTCCATGCAAGCTGTTGTGCTAACCAGCTGTCTCCTGCAGCAGTCAGAGGCAGGACTCTAGTGGACACAAGGGCAGCAGGATCATGCCTGGGCTAACTTGCTGCACCTCAGGTTTGTGTCTGCAAATGTGCTGGTACTTCATGTTGGATTTGTCGTTTGTAGTTGTACTAGACTGTTCTTTTTGACTGATCTTCAGGCACGCACTACCAATTCTGTCCTAGCTACTGTTGCATGTAACTGCAGCTCAGTTTTGACCAATAATCACTAAAAATTAAGATGTAAATGTTTGGCTATTTTAGCCAGATACGTTCTTCCATTCTGGCATCTAATGGGTCCAGAGTAGATAATTTTGTTGTCTGGTCTAGAAATGGAAAATTTTTGCAGTGCTGTCTTTTTGTTTATGGTCACACATAGAAAGTACTCAAGTCTTGAAATCCCTCCAGATGTCTCTGTGGTACTTTTTCCCTACTCTTCTGAGGACGTACCAAAGAGGGAACTCTATATCCTGCATTTAGATATAAATGCTACCCACTTTCTTAATTTCCTAAATACATTTTTTGGATACTTACTAGTGGAATAAAGTACTGTTGAGTTTTTCTACCCCACTTACTATATGATGTGAGTTGTCAGAAGAGACATTTGCTGTTGCAAAATAAACTCCGCTGAATTCACTGCTCCAGAGGAGCCTGAAGAAGAACAGGCTGAGAGCCTGGGGCACTACAGAGTGTGAGATAGTTTAACTCTGACCGTGGAGCTCTTGCCCATTAGAAGTGATGGAAAGCTGCCAGATCTCATGTTTGCATGGGTGCACCTGGTAGACAGCAGCCATGGGGTTTGGCCCAAGCTCCTTGGCTAAATGCAGTCCTTACCACTCCAGTGCAATGTGTCATCAGAAGGCCTCTGAGGACAGGGAATTTGCTTTAACGTAATACCTCTTTGCCCATTTTGTTCAGTGTATCTGGAAGGGAAATTGCTAATGAGCCATGGTAATGGGTGTGAGCTCCCAAACCTTTAAGCAGAACTAATGAGCAAGCAATAACTGTAACCTTTTGTCTTCTGCTTTTCCCATGTATTCCAATGTGTATTTAGTAGTAAAAAATGTTCCTGGGCCTTGTTGTCTTTTTTTGTTGTTGTTGTTCATTATGTGGCATCCCTGGGAGGCATTCCTGTCTCTAATGTGAGCCAGCATACTACTTACTTAGTAGATAATCATTGAACTCACCCTTGGCCACTGAGAGAAACTGGAAGAGTTAATTATGGAGACAATCAACTGTTCAACTTCTAAGACTGAAACAATATCAGCATGTGATACTTACTGAGGAGTGAAGCAATATGAACGGATTTTGTTCTGGGAGTTTTGCCTGTACCTTTCAATCTTTGGGGCAATTAGGTTGGAAAAGTCTTATTCAAGATAGATGTTTAAACGATGGTGATCACGCTCATTGGAGAATCTCAGGCTTAATATTTCTCTCATCCTAGAGGGTGATTCCCACTTTTGACATTAAAAAAATCTAGAAAGCAGAAGTAGAATTTTTAGGTCCCAGGTCTAAATTAATGGGTAGCACAAAAGTTTAAAACTAAGAGGGAAATACCACATGGCTCTCTAGAGAGAAAGCAAGAACTGTCAAAAACTAGCTTGAGCTAGACTCAAAGCAAAGGGAAGTAAAGCAAATAGAAAAAAGATCTTGCAATAAAATAATCACAAAGCAAGGAAACAATGAGGGGATGGGTGAAGATGTACTATGTAAAAAAGATAGGTTACAATTAAATGTAACATAGGTGAAGCTCCAAAAACTAAGAAACTGCTTTGCCTTTCTGTTCAGAAAAGATAGTTTGGTTGGACTTGATCAAGCCAATACCTTCCCACCCTTGTTAAATACCTGGGGTGAACAAAGGGAAGGTGACTAGTAGATTTGAGGTATAAAGGAGAAGCAACTACCACATTCAAGGTGGATGCGAAACTTAGAGAGTTTAGTGGACATCCCTGACAGGTTGGTTATATCTTTCCCAGAATTCTGCTACAATTTGTACATTAAGTCCTAGTGTGGAAATAAAGATTTTTTTTTTTTTACTAAATCTCTGAATTCTGAATTTACACCATTTGATAAAATAACAGGAAATCTCAGGGACAGGCAGACATGCTGATCTGATCTCCGTACTATAGACCAATTTGGGAAACAGAGAATGAGCAGGAACAAATGCGAAGTGAGAAAAAACACAACAAAGCGTTCTCAGAGATTAATCTTTAAGTAATGAAATAACTGGTCTCCTTGGCAAAGAAATGCAAGAAACAGAAATTATTTGATGCCATGATTCAAGATATTGTGCAAGTAGAATTGGATGACCTTAAAGATAAAGCAGTAGAAAGGTTATAAAGTGGAATGGTATCAAGTACAAGGTTATTCAGCTAAGGATTAAACAACCTACTTTGCTATAAACTGGTCACATAACTTCGAGAGGAATGATGTAGAGAAAGACACTAGTGGTTTGGTTCAGGTAAGACTTGCTGAATTTGCTTTGTCTACAAATTCAGGTTTTTATTGCAGAAAATGACTGGGATAGTCTTCTGCGATGTGCTTTTTGAAAATCTGTACTGTATTTTGCAGCATGAGATGCCAATGTGATGCAGCTGGGGAAAAGGTGAATGCAAACCTATTTGTGGAGTCATTCAAGAAGAGCACTAAAGCTCTTGTGTATTTTGGAATAAAGATTGCAGTTCTGGTTGCTCATGTTCAAAAAAGATCAACTTGGAAATATGTTTGGTGATGGTTTGCTTTAATGAAAAGGTAATACAAAGGGAGAAGATTTGTCTCACATAGTAAAATTATGGTAAAGAGGCAATATGATTGCAGTCTGTAAAACCAACAGGGGTTTGCCCTGTGTATTGGAAGGAATAATTTAAGATAACAGACAGTCTTGGCACAAGAACAGCCATAGACTGGTGCTTAGGCTAAATATTAGAAGAAACTTTTTAACTGTAGGAAAAGTGAGGCTGTAAAGCAGACCTGCACTTATGGAATTTGGAACAGCACAACTTTGTTCCTGTCAGAAAAAACAGACGAAAATACAACTAGTTTCAGATGGACCCTAGTCTGGACAGGGTGTATTTACTTGTGTTAGAAGGAAACGGGGCTTGGGTGGTTCAGGAGAGTCTTTGCGTCCTGGGTTCTGTATTTTATCTTAGGATGAGTGAAGGGTGAATGAAGTTGCCCTGGGTCCCTTGAGGTCTCAGTTTTGCGTACATAAAGTAGGAATCACTCCGCATTTGTGCTAAAGAGCATAATTTTACTGTACTTGGTGTTGCACTCCAAGAGCTTAATAGGAGAGGAAGCCATTTGGCCAGGGAGATGTTCAGTGAAGTAGGTGAGAGATGTGTGCCAGCAGGTAAGAATCTACCTGGCAGCAATGAAATGACAGGATTTTCAGCAGTCTTTTAAATGAGAGCATCTTTTGAGACCTCCTAGAAGCACATTGAATGCACAATAAATTGCAATTCAGTTCTCTCTAGAGAAACGGATCTGTGCATCATGGTGCATAGTATGTTTCTAGGGAGGGATGGTTAGGTGTGCTAGAGGGATTCACCTGTCTTAATGATGTGAATTTTTTTATCTTCCTTGCCCCTCTTTCTGTAGTTTCCTGCCTGTCTAGTTTTGAGATCACATTATGAAATCACACAGCTCCCTGTTTGTTAATAGGTATATTTACAATTGCTATAATACAATTTGTAGGTGTTCAGTTTTATAAAAGGAGGCACCTAAGCATGAGCCAAGGGCAGCCTAAGTATTTTTTCTGATCTGAGGAAGTCAGGTGATTGTTCCTGGGAAGGAGACCAAATGTTTATGACTTTAATGCAAAGCACTTTTAAAAAAAATCCAATTTATTAATGGACAAATTTAACATAAAATGAACAACTTATAGAAATAATGATCACAAATCATGTTTCTGTTGCTGTTTTTGAACAAAACCTTGCTTTAGTATGTCTTTGTCTATGTCACGAAGGCACCCCAAAAATAAGTTTAAGTGGACAAACAAGGTCCAAAACAAACTTTATTCTGGCCAGAAAAGTACCACTGATAAACCAATTGGAAACGGGGTTTATACAATTAGTTAGCACTCCAATAACATAAGATACAGGTTCGGATATTAGGTTAGGAGATTATTTGGGGTGCAGTAAAATAAGAATAATGAAGATCCGCAGCATGCATATATGCACTCACAAGAAAACAAACCGGAGCCCTCTCTGCCCCGTTTTACCCATAAGGGAGAAACACCAGCCTATTGCAGCCAGGACTTACGCCTGCCTGCCAGGCAAGGAATTTACACTCGTCTGTCCCAGACGAGGACTTTACACTCGCCTACCAGGCGAGAACTTATTAAAGCATATATTCAGTAATTTATCACTCACCCATACACAGAGGTGAGGTGCTCCCAATCTGGGGAAATTACCTTAGACGGCTTCTCCGTCTAAGGGCAGTGACTCCAGCAGCATGGTAGACCCGCAGCTCCAAGAAGACCACACAAAGGGGTCTTCGGCAGGAACCCTATTTGTAGTCTGCTCAGATCTGGCTGTGGGCATTCGAGAATCTTCTCGGCTTCTCTGGGCTGTGGGCAGGCTTGGCCCCTCCTCTGCTGATGACCCTGCCCCACCGACTCTGGGTCTCCACAAAGAGCCATTAACTGCCGATTGAAGGCCTCAGTTCTGAGAGGTGGATGTGCAACTGCCACACGGATCTCAGGGCGTGGGGGGGGGAAGTGCAACTGCCACAGTCTACCACAAAGTGACTTGTAACCCACTGCGGGTACAGCATCCTCTCATACCCTGTCTCTTCCATTATTTTGAGGAATCAAGTAAGCTGACATTTGATCAGTTTGATCATGTCTGTGTGCTGGAAATGTAGCAAGGTCCAGAACATTACAGAAACAACAGTATCAAGCAGTCAGTGTTTGAGTGCCTGCATCTTTTCCCTAAACTGTAGAAACAGACAAAGACACTACCTTTGTGTAATAATTATTTTTTCTGCCTGGCCCTGATCAGAGGCATCATTCCAAGATGCTGAATGCAATGTTTGGAACAGCACGTTCTTGTTATTGCAAAAAATCGAGCTTGAATGGCACAGAATAAGGTTGTCTTTCATGAAGTAATGAAATAACTGCTTGTCAGCTGCTTCTCACAGGTCACTTCTGTCAGGCTGTGAGAATTAATTCAAACTAGCTTGACATGGACAGTGCAGTGAAACACTGCACAATGCTGTAAGGCAGGAAGAGCCATTGGGGGAACATATGGGGCGGTGGTGCAGCTGGGGGCCTTGTGGGCATCCAGGATCTTTGCTACCCTGCACGTCTCCTTGCTTCTCCTTAATATGCCTCTAGTGCAGACAGTTGTGACCTTTCCAGTCTCTCCTCTTTGCTTTTAGATTTTTAGGTATATCTGTGATATGGACTAAAGGCTTTCATGCTTATACTGGTTTGGTTTGGTTTATACTGGTTGGTTTGGTTTAAAGGAAGTCACCCATACGACAACATTCTGCTGCTGTGAGTGGAACAAAAGATGTTTCACATTATTAAATGTGTGACAGTCCTCGTCCCACTGGAGCTCTGATGCATATGGCTAAAAATGCTCTTACACAGGCTTTCACTGGCCCTGAAATCATGTTTCTTGTGAGACACTATGACAATATGGAAATAATACAGGTAGTATAGATACGTTATTTTGTACGGTTTGCATTATAATGCATGTAGTGGTCCACAGAACACAAATAGGAAAGAGCCACGAGGTCTGACTTTTTAATGATATTTTTAAGTAGTTTGAAAAGATGGCGGCCAGTCTCCATACAAAAGAGTCTAGCACCCATATTGTCTGCAAAGATCTCCTGGAACATCTTTTTAACTTGTGGAAACAATTAAAAAAAAAATCAGTATTAAAACCAGAAATGTGGGCTTTTAATTATTTTTGTCCCTTCTGGTTTCCTTGAAAAGTGAACATCCACAGCAGAAGTCTAGGATTTTTTTCCAGCATACTTTCATATTGCCCTGTAATGTGTCTTCCAGAAACTTCTATCAGCTCCTTAGCAAGCCCACCTGAGCTGTTTTTCTATGTACGGAGCCGTTAACATCCCATCCCTACTGTCAGTATTTGGACATTTCATCCTGCAATGATGCTCTGTAGTGCTGTTGGGAAGTCAATATTCCCAGTCCTGTGATGTCCAGAGGTTTTTCATAAGCCCGGACTTGTGTTCCCTGGGGAAACGAATCACTTCCTCCCAGTTTCTCCTGGTCCAGCGTCAGTTTAGGGCTTTGTAATGCTTAGGAGACAGTGTCGTCTTCATATTATTAACTATCATTAATGAGGCATGCTATTGATGCATTGACAATTGAAGCTAGAGCTGGTTTCTGTAGCCTAGATCACAGTACACAGGAAAGTGCAAAGTTGTGCTGAACACCTCTTGTGCTGGAACAGGATCCAGTTCTTTCAGTGTCCCTGTCAGCAACTTTCAGGCAGTGACATGGCCATGGTCTTTTGCTGCTGACCAGATTCTTCGGTCCTGGCTCTTAAAAATTGCTTGTCATGACATTGCATGATCCAGCAAATCTAGAAGGGTACTGAAATGACAAAAGTTAGAGCTGACTCAACAGATTAATAAAAACAAACATCCAGCTTGCTGCCTTCTGGCTGTGTGTGTTAATCAAACTATAATGTGCATCATGTCCTTTATTCCTCTTTCCTTAGTGAGAGACTACAGTGCTGTAGCCACTCTTACAAGTGACTTTAATATGTTTTTCCTATTTTATCTTATTCTTTTGATGCAGTGTTTTGGATGCAGTTGTTTTCGTGCTGAAGCATATATTCTTGTAGTTCCTTTCTGGATGAAAAGAGGGAAAACGCAATGAAATAAGTTTCTAGTTAAGCTAATGCAGGTGTGTTTGGTAGGCACTCAGCATCTCTGCTGCTGTCGCTGGATAGGCTTTTACCTCTGAAGGCAAATGAATGTTAACAAAGCCTGACATAAGACTATCCACCACTTGAGATTATCCCTCTGAATCAAAAGAAGCTCTGGAAGTCAGATAGCCTATGATCATTTGCACTGCTGAATAGTCAATGACAAGAGAAAAAGCTAAGGAGGGATGTTCAGTGACTGGGACTTTGGACTAGAAGTCCCCTCTCTGGACCCCAGTTAACAATCTGGTTTATCTGTGGAGGCTGAAACGCTGCTGCCTTAGCCCTTCTCCTGCCAGAGCTTCATGCTAAAACAGCTGCTGAGCAGGGCACATTTCTAAGTCCACAGTCCTCTGTTCCGACACAGACAGAAAGCTGCATCAGCCAAGGAGCACATATACGTCCCTCTCAGCCACCCCTGCTCCGCCAGCAGCAAAGCCTCAGAGAGGGCGAGACAGCTGAAATTAGAAACCACTTTAGCCAAATGGCAACTCTGCCTTTGGCCACAGATGCTGTGAAATGAAAATGTCCCTTTTGTTTATTCCTTTCAGGCTTCTCTCTGGGTTGTTCTCTAGGAGTCAGGTCTCTCAATGAGGAACTGTTGTGTACAGTGCTTTAATACAGCAGAGCCTTGATCTCTGTAAGGGCTCTTCAGTACAACTGTTGAACGAGCTGTTCCATTTAAAAATACTTGGAGCAGGCTCTTGGGTGAAAAAGTGGCATTTCTGAACTTTCGTGTAAAGTGACTATTTGTTTCCAGGGAGCATGTTTATGTGTGTATTATACATATTTACACAAAGGTGTGTGAGTGATGCATGAAACTCAGATTGCACTTCATCTACCAACTGAGAAAAAAAAGCTATTTGTGGGGGGTTTCTGGTGTTTTTTTGGTTGGTTGGTTGATTCTGGTTTTGGTTTGGGGTTTATTTGTTTGTTTGTTTTTCCCGTTACTGATTGCATGCTAAAGTAAGAAGGAATACAGAAGTTTAGCTGGCTTCCTTGGTAAATCATGCCTTATGTTTGGATCAGTGAAGGTGACAGAATCTGAATTTTCCGAAGCAAGCGTGAAATCTCTGGCAAACGAGGAGGCAGATAATAGTAACAATTTTGAGAGCAGAAGAGAGCAATTTTATTATTGGCTTGTCCTTGAAGGCACCTCTCCCAGTGACAGCCCAATGAGTAGCACGCATGTTATCATTCCAGCCACTTTCCCACTTGTGTGCAAGATGTAAGATGGCTTTGATTGTCTCTTGAAGGGTGAACACGCGCTTGAACAGCTCCTTGCCTACTTTCAGACATCTGTGTTTTTGTTGCCTCCAACAGGATCACACTGAATATGTCTCAGATTATTTAACAGAAAGAGGGAACTACTGAACCTCAGACTTTTTCTTACGGGGCCATCAGTGCTGCTTGCTTTCTCAGCCAGATAAATAATACGTTCTCTTCATTGAATATTTCACCTCTTCTTTTTGGTGGGGTTTGGTTTGGTTTGTTTTTTTGGTCTGTAGTCATACCGTGCCAAACATCATGGTGTTTAAGACAAAGCTAGGAAATCAAGTGTGTCTACACATTTATACATGAGTATAAAGTTGGAGCAGCAGACGAGGCAGATTTCTGTTAACCCTAATGTCTCCAGTCAAAGGCTTTTATCTGAATGTATGAGAGGGAGACAAGAGGTGATCTTCTCTTGGACTTCCAGATGGAAGCAAAAGTTTGTACTGTTTGAAGAAGTTGCTCAAACTTCTTCCTTGCTGCTGTTAACATTCATTTGCCTTGCACACATCCATCTGAGAAAAGGCAGCATGTCTGACAGAAGTGAAAAGATTATTCCTGAGTAAGATGTAGCACAAAGCAGTTGGGTAGATTTGTTAGACATAGTCTCTGAAGTGAAACTGTCATGTGAGCTTTGGAAGTGTGTGGCTGGTGCGGGAGATTTTGGTCGTGTGCATTACTTCTGCTTTGGGGTTGCCCATCAATTAAGACTGCACACAAGCTGATTGAAATAAGGCTTGCCACTAAAAAAATGAGGGGAAATTCCACCCTCAGCTGCCTTGGAGGTGATGGCCCCTGAAATGCTCTTCCTAGGCTCAAGTTCTTAAGACAAAAGCTTCATTCACAAGAGACCAAGCTGTCCTCCTTTCTCTCCAGCTACATTCCCTCCATCAGCACTTCCCGGTTTCCTTCTACTTCCTCCCCTTACCCCTGTCCACCTGGGAAGCTCTCTGCAGGTCTGTTGCTGCCTTCCCTGTCATCACCCCCATGTACAACGCATAAAGTGTGGGTTGAGTGTTTGTGTTTGTTTTCCTACTCTTTGCCCTCCATTGCCTCTTAAATGATGGATGGGTTGCAAAACAGACACTGTGCAAGATAAACATGCCACAGAAATTTCAGTATGTGCTGCAAAGTGGAGATGACTCGCTGGGATTCCCCGGCAGAGTAGTGAGCTGCTGTGCTGCCACTCACCACAACTGCTCAGGATAGGCCTCAAGCTTTCCCTCACGACTGCTCATGACCACCTTTTATATGCATGTGGTGTCTTGGCACTCATTATTGCCGCAGTCACACTTGCAGTAATTGTATGTGCAAAGCACCAGAGTGCCTTGTTCCAAACACTGCTAGCACCATTAAAAGATATGGCTGACAATAAAAATCTCCATGTTAAAGGAGAGGGAAAGGCAACTCGAACAGTAGCATTGTTATAAAACAGAGCAACCCACATATATCCAGATGGTAATTAAAATGCAGGAGGTTTCTGGAGCAGCTCTGTTTTCTAAACATAAATTCACTTTGTGTTGAATGTACTTACTACAGCAGTAGCAACTATAACTGGTGAATGGAAAACCAATCAGCACCCTTTCTATGCACACAATTAATAGATATACAATGGCATTGAATGCAATAGATAGTTTATTGCAGCAGAAGCATGCTACACTGAGGTACTGGTCTGAATGTACATACATGCATCAATATTTTCTGTGCACTGTATTACTGTCCCTTACCCAGAATGTAGTGTGGTGTAGCCCCACATGTTCATCTGCTGTGAACTAGGACATCTCTTGGGTCTTGAGATTTCTGAGCTCTGTGGCTTACTGAAGAGGGATAAACTGCTCACCAGGATTGCAGAGCTTGAGCTGTGCCATTAACATGGTTTGTGGACTTAGGAGTTCAGTTGCACTCCTGCCACTTTGGTCCCTTTCGCTGTGAAATGGAAATGAGGGCACTTGCCCTGTCTGTAGTGCTGTGGTGGATCTTTGCTAATGTGCTTGCAAATCTTCTGATCAAGGGCCCAGCAAAACTGCAAAGGCAGAGCTGTCTGGCTTCCATGCCCAGCGTCCCTGTGTCTCCAGACACCCTGGAGACAGAGCAGACAGGACAGATTGTGGAAAATTGGAGGGTTTGTCGATGTCTGAACAGGCTTTCTGTGCAAGACCAGCGTGCTAGGAGAAACAGCTTAGAAGGGTTTCATCATCATATAGAGGTCTAGCTTGTTTTGTTTGTAGCTTGCACAATTGGAAGAGACTAGAAGATGGGCAACATAATGTCTGTTTTGCCAAACTTGTGATTTTTACCATCAAAGTCCCTGGTGGATTAATAGGCACGGAGCTATCGTACTAGCACCCTGGGTGACCTTCATCAGCTTTTGGTAGCTGCCCCAGGAGACACTAAGGACTGGAAGGTCCTGGACACCTTACCCAGGTCTCACTGACAGGATTTTCTGCAGGGTGGGAGATTGTGCCTGTTTTGAGGCTTAATGGGGCATCAGCCTCCATGGCTGCATCAGCAGCATGTTTCAACGACTCTGAAGTCAAGCATCAAAAGAAGCAAATGAATTTGTCATAGCAAATTAGAAATCGATTTCAAAGGTGCAAATTGCAGCTAGACTCATAGCATGAGAGATATGGGCCAGGTCTCTCTTCAGCTGTTAACTGGGACTGTCCTTACTGGCACCTTTCTTGCTCTGTTAGTTTCTATTTTCTTTCCCCTGCATGTCTTAATTAGTCATGTAGATGTATGTAGATGTGCATGTGTGTTTGTAGCTGAACGGGAGCCAGGCTAGTACATGGGTTCACACAGGCTCCTGAAGCCAGAACATGCACTCCAGGAGGTTCCTATTGATGCAGAGAGTGCCCACATGTGCCTGCTTTTCTTCTTTTTTTTTTACTGCTGATTTTTTCCTAGCAGTAATGCAGTGTTCTTTATTATCAGTCCATCACCTACATGTGTTGCTAGTCCTGCTTGTTTATGAAAACAGATTTCTCTGTCTAATATCCTCCTTACTGTGGAGGTCCAGTTGTTCTTTGTTTCAGTGTAAAATGGGTTACTGACTACAGCGATTTGGTTCAATGCCTCAGTCTTAAGGATGTTTTCAAGAAAGAGAAGAGAGAAAGAGGAAACCAAACTCTCATTTTACCTTTCTCTTGGAGGAAACACTGGACAGTCAAGGCTATGTTTTTGAAAACACAGGGGCTGCTTGGGTTATGAAATTCTCAAACATAAGATCAGCATGGATGAGCCAGGGCACAGGGAGATGTGTGACCCCATTAATCATTGCAGTGCAGCTGCCAGCTCCCTGATTTTAATTGAGGCCTTCTAATATTTATGGTGTTTGGAGGGTTTTTTCAGTACTGCTGATAAAGGATTTCTTTCCTCTCTTGTGAGGCCAGACACAGACAGCAGAGATGCCGAATGACTTGCAGTTACTGGGGGAAATCATGTTATTCAGCATTGTTTTCCTTCTGAATTTGCTGCCTTGGCAGCATCCTGAGGAGTTTTGCATATTTGTCTCTTTAAATTTCATGTACCTCAGAATGCTCTATCTTCACAGTTTCCAGTCCTTGCATTTTAATTAATGATCTAAATGGAAGTAAACAGTCTCAGAGGGAGCATTCTTCCAATATCCCTGGCTTGAAAGGTTGAAGCAAGAGTGGTAGTGTTTCTTAACAAGGGAAGAAAGGAGAGATTGGAAAGCATGCTGTTGCCAGTGTAATAGGTTGTAATTTGAATTTTGAATTCATTTGAATTCAAATTACATCTCAAATTACAGATTTTAAAATATTATTATGCTTAAAAGAGTTCCTTTCACTCACAAAGATGTGTCTGTCTAGGGACACACTTCAGTGCTCACTTGCAAACAAGACACATACAGAACTGCGAATTTTCACACCCCCATTTGCCTCTTTTACCCCTTCCCAGCTATTGCTCATTGCCTTCTTTCCAGCAGGAAAAACCAGGGATGTTTGGAGGAGGAGAACAAAACAGACTAATCCCTCACTATTTGCAAGGTGACAGTGGCCTACTTAAACTCTGCCTTCCTGTGATGTGACAGGTGAGCCAGATTTTCCAGAGGGAGCTTTCTTCCACCTTCACAGAGCTGCATAATTGCAAATACAATGAAAGACTAAGTATCACTTGGCCACTCGCTCTCTCCTCCCACTATCAGTGGGATAAGGAGGCAAATCTAGAAAAAAAAAGGTAAAACTCACAGGTTGGGATAAAAACAGTTTAACAGGGCAGCAAAGAAAGAGATAATAATAACAACAAAAGAATATACAAAGCAAGGGACACACAATGCAATCTCTCACCACCTGGCAAACCAATGCTCAGCCTGCTCCCAAGCAGCAATACCCTCTCCTGGCCAGCTCCCCACTTTATATACTGAGCATGATGTCATATGGTATCAAATATCCCTAGTTTGGGTCAGCTGTCCTGGCCGTGTCCTCTCCCAGCTTCCTGTGAAAATTAATTCTATCCCAGATGAACCCAGGACACACGTGCAAGACAGTGGAACTGACTACGGGTGTTTATGCCAATATATCTGCTTTGATTTATGTGGCATTGATCATCTCTCTATAATAGAGTTAGTGTGAGGGTAATCTACCTCCCTCAACATGGCTTGATGCTGCATTGCTTTTGCATCTGCTTACTTTAGCAGTTCAATATGCATCCCTTTGTCTATACTGAATATCCTTTGTAGGTCAGCTGCCATGCAAGGAGCCTACATTTGTGCAGTGCCTAATTGGTCTCTCAGCTCTTTCTCATTCTCTACTTTGTTTTGCTTACAGACCTCACTCTTTCCTTCCCATTTTTCTTTCCCAGGAGGAAGGGAAGACAATGATGACAATGCATCCTCTGCTAATGGACTGCTGAAACAGTGATTTTGGCTCCAAGGGAGTCTTTACAGGTATCTTGCACTTCACTTACTGACCTTCTTCAGTGAAAAAGGGAAAAAAAGCATCACACGCTTCCAGTGATTTGAACTTTTTTCTGGACCTTTGCTGAAGCTCTTCCTGCCCTGGCAATATCTGTAAATCAGCTTAGGCTTGTTTTTTACCCCGTGACCCCGCAGCATCTCCCACAGTGCGTAAGGCAATGTGATCGCTCTGTGTTGACTTCTCAGAGTTTCAGAGCAAGGATAGTAAGCATGAAGGTGCTTAGCTGGGGGTTTTGTATGCTGTTACATTAGCTAGGTTCCCAAACCCTCCTGAGCTAAAGAGAGTTTTGGAAGGGGCTTAATTCATCCTAAAGATCTCGTCCTTACATAATACATGTTAGTTAGCAAACAATACTACAGACTTTATATGACTTCATTTGGTGAGTGAGCAGGAGCTTATTGTTAGAGTCTAGGGATAACTGCCTCACGGTATTTAAGCGCCTTACCCCCTCTCACTTTCTGTTCTCTTCTTGCCATAATAATGCTAACAGATTTTATTAAATTATAATAAAGTTGATTGATATTCTGGAAAAAGTGCAGCTCGACCTAGTTGATTAATCAGATATTTTTAAATCTGTTTGCATTTTCAGTAGTAGAAGAAAAGGCAGGCAATAAGATCTCACTTTAGGTTTAATACTAATGGAGGCTGTGGATGCAGTTCAAACTCTGCAAGGCTTCTGGTGGGAATGTTTTACAAAAGACACTTTGTCTCCTTCAGAACAAATGCCACCAAATAGTGGAATTTATTTCTTAATTATTTTTCCAGGGCCCCTCTGTTTCCAGCATGCTCAGAAACACTTCACATAGAGATTTGCTTCTTTGGAATGGCATGAGGGAGGACCAGCAGTGGGGATTTGCTTTCTATGCATGGCATGGTTTGCCTTGTCTGCATGAGCTCTTTTTTGTTCCTAGGATACACTTGCTTGACTTAATTTATGGGCTTGCTTTTTTTTTTTTTTTTCCCTTTGGCTGAGACCTGTTTTGACTTTCCCACTAAGCTCCTTTATGAGCAGGGGCAAAACCAACAACACTGAATTTATTTAAGTGGAATTAAAGCACAATCCTTGTGCTGATGCTGGGGCTGGCCTGCAAAAGCATGCTCAGCCTCCTGAGGTGCTAAAGAACCTCATGTTTCATTCAAAAGCCAACCGCGCTGAATAGCAGAGAGCCAATTCTGAGAACTGCAGTGGGGCTCTAACAGCAGCAGCAGCACAGGATGAAAGATGGGGTTTTAAAAGGCAATGGGATATAAATTAAAAAGATAATAGAGTTGACCAACCACATTATATTAAAAGCCCAGGTAGTTTTGTTGTCCCAGAAGCAAGGGCTGAAAAATGATGTAGTACCTCTGCTCCTGTGGTGCAATAGTGACTAATAAAAATGGATGGGATAGTTAATGCACATGTAAACATTAAGAGCCATTTTCATTAATAAAAATCAAATTCACCTTCTTCAGTAGCATGAATTGCAAATCTTTCTGTATTGAATCATCAGCTGATGGTCCTTGAAAATTCAGCCCTACTTTGTGTCTTCACAGATATTTTTCTTGTTCATATGCATGGTATGTTTTGATCTTCCTTGTCCCCTTTTACAACAATGCAAACTGAAGCTTTCATCAGAAATGCAAGAGAGCACAATGTAAAAACATGTAGCTATCATGAGCATGGCAAAGGCACCAGGCATGTAAAAGGCACATCTACCCCAGCAAAAGATGGTGTTTCTGTCAGTGTTCAGAGTAGCTTTGGTAGCTGGTTTATCAGTGTGATCCTGATGATAACCCTCATGCAGCAGATTGAAAGTGGTTAGCCGGAAGACAGTCTTCTGGTGTAGTGCCCATTGTATTGGTGGGTGAAGGGAACTCTCCATGTATGTGGGACAAGGTCTGTTTCCTTTTTCCTTTTTTTTTCTCTGAGAAAAGCCAGGGGTAGAGTTCAAGAATTTGCCTTTTTCCCCTCTTAACTGGTAGGCTAGAACTACTGTGGGAAACACTGTGAGAAAACATGATGTCTGTTCATCAAAATTTGGTCTCTCTGCCTGATGCTAAATAAACAAGACAACAGATAAGGTGAGTTAATGAATCTTCCAGCCCTACCCTTGAAAGGCACAGATGGCTTAGGAGATCCAGTAATTCCAGAAAGGCAAATGCTTAAGATACCTTCTCATGCCTGTAGAAGGTAGCTGCTAGATCAAAACTGAAGCTGGCTGACTGGAAGTGGCACAAGAGAAAGTTCCATATCCCATCCTGTACTACTCCTGCTCTGCAGATTGCAGTAGTTGTTCATCCTCAGGGGTGGTTACTCTTACATTTCAGCTGACACTAGATTAGTTTGAAAAAAAAGCAGGACCTTTACATAAAACATGTCCAGAGTATCCTTCTGGTGGTAAAGGTCCCAGAAAACTTCTTTTCATAGTGCCTTTAGTACAACCACATATGCTGTGGGTTAGGAATTTTTGACCCTGTCAGATGTTGGCTATTGCAGCTGGGCTTGTGTTAATCTCTTTTTATTTAAAATGGTTAGAAGGGGAATTAGAGGTATAATGTAATGTGTTATTTGTCTTGTAAGGAAAAAATACAGCGTGGTCTCCAGAGTCTTCCCTGCATTTTCTACTTTATCTCTATTTGCTGTAGTCATTGTTGGTCCCAGGATTTTTACAAGTAGTGAAATTGAAAGTACACAAACAAGAAAGAAACTAGACAGAAAAAGAATTGCTCTTGTTGTACCAGGTGGAGGTGAATTTACAAAGATGATGGCTGGATACATGGCTGCTCTCTGAGGAAGAAAGCCCATTACTGGACTTCAGGGTACTGATGATGCAGTGCTGGGCATTTTACTGTCTCCTCACATGTGCTCCAAACTGAATGCTGCAGATAATTATTCTTGATCATCAGCTGACAGGAATTACATTAGAGAATTTAAAGCCAGCTTTCCTGCAAGGCAGTGCCTCTATTGTAAAGCTATGAAGCGTGCAGGTGTGTCTGCACAACAAGGCAGAGGAGTGACTATAACACTGGCAGCTGGCCTGGGTAGCAAAAATGAAAATGTAGCATGAGAGGCGTCAGCAAGTGCTAACAACTAAGGTAAGGACATTGTTTTGCACACACCAGTGTTTTGCTGGACCCTTCATCAGTGTGTGCTGTCTTTTTTAAAAGTGTTTCTTCTGGTTAGAGAAAAGCTAACACAGCTGGCAACCCCACATCACAACCAACCCTTTGCTTTCCTAAGGAGACCTTTCTAGTTGCCTTGACCTGTTGGCGGGTCACTGGAGTGCTCAGAAGTGGGCTGGGCCATAGAGATCACACTCATAACGTTCCTGAGTTAGTTATCACTCCTGAGTTAGTTATCATTCCTGCACACTGGTGCAGAAGAGTTTCTGTGGTGGCCCTCCAGCAGTTAGACAATTGACAAACCTTGAGGATGGGATTTTCATGACAGAGCATCAGCTCTTTGAATCACAGAAGGTAATGGCAGTTAGAGAACTGCAGCAGTTCATTGTTAGGAGCCATCAGCCAGATGAGGCTTACTATGGGCTGGGGTTGCTTTTGGGGTATCTTTTGTGCTTGTGATTAGAAGAGATCTTGTCTTCTTCATTTAAAGATGCTAGCTGGGGACCCTTTGTTATCTTTTAGTCCACAAAAGGACTTACCTTTCTTACAAAAGATTTCTTTTCCCTTCACAGAAAAAATTCTACTCGGTCTCCTCCTGGTAATGAACAACAGCAGAGTGTCTTGAACCATGCACACTTCTAACAGGAGAAGCAGCTGATGTTTCCTCCTGTTATTTCACTTTAACATTTATTTGATTCACCTTGATAATGTGACTTTTTTCTCACGTACTTCTCCCTTAGGAATTCACTGCTTGTCACATCTAATGATTTATTCATTCGTCAACCTTTTTTTTAGGTTGACGAATATCCTGCAAAGATAAGGCACTGGCCTTTGAAACTACGGTGCCAGTAATTAAAATGAAGAATGTGTTACAGTAAAAAGTAGAAATACGGGTCTAAAAGCCACTCTAGTATTTTCAGTGATGGGAGTAATTTGGGATTTCAGTTTAATAATTCAGTGCAGCTGAGCTTAATATACATTGTGAGGTAGAAATGGTCTTTCAAGAAGAAGGATTTCAGGGGTATAGTTAACAATTCAATCTAGTATACCCTCAAACATGCTGCTGGAATTGCTGTAAAATAACTCAGCAGAGTTCTACCATTTCTGATCCAGCTTTGCATCCTGAGTGAGGATTATGCAAAATGAGGAGAGCCATCTGAGAAGAAGCCAAAAAGCTTGGAAATCTCAACCCTGGTGCTTGTTTCTGCCATGCCATAGTCTGCAGCAAGTCACTTCTCATTGCTATTGGCTTCTGCACAGGTGGCAGCAGAGGGGAGGCACAGCAGGCTGCAGGGAAGACCAGACCTGCCTGACCACAAGCTTCCACGATGAAGTGCCTCTTCATGACAGAAGCCATCCAGGGTGCGCTAGAAGGAAATCCTTTCCCTATTTCTCAAGGATAAGTCAGTACAGAGAGTGGGAGAAGAAACCATTGATGTATGGGTGAAATATAGGTGTCCAGGGA
The DNA here is from genome assembly GCA_013399365.1 of Pampusana beccarii. NCBI lineage: Eukaryota > Metazoa > Chordata > Aves > Columbiformes > Columbidae > Pampusana > Pampusana beccarii. Next base: position 119,619 of record VWYH01003022.1, read on the forward strand.
GCAATACCACCTACTGTCTCCCACAGCAGAGGGTTGCTAGAGGGAGCTCTCCCGAGGTACAAAGCTCTGAGTAAGTGCAGTGGTCATGATCCAAAAGCCTCAGGAGGTTCCGGGCCAGCTTCTCCCCTCATTGAACAGGTTTTAGGGCATCAGAATAGCTTCAAAATTAAAGGGTCACATGTATCATTAGAGTACAGTCCTGGAAATGGTGCTTGCAAACACTGTAAACAGGTGGCTTCCTACATGCAGTCCCATGGGATTCATGACCTTGCCGTCTTTGCAAGTGCTGTGCCAAAGAGCATTTTCAGGTTGGACCCCTTAGTTCTCATCATGTCATGCTTGCACAGGAACACTCCCGGTGGAAGCTGTGAGCTTTACCTGTTTATGTTCCTTGGTTCAGTTAAATTGTTCAAAACTGTTAGTTCTGTGTAGCCAGGGGAGCAACTTGTCAAAACAGTTTGTTGGGTGTCCCTTTAAGCATTATGAGTATGTTTGATTGAAATTTTCCTCTTTATTATGAAAAGACTAAACCTGTTCTCCATTTAGGGTGTGAGGCCACGCCTCACTGAGGTGTGGTTAGGAGGCAGGTTTATAATCTTCCATTCAGATACAGAATAGATCTGCTTTGGTGTCCTCTGAAAATGGGAGGGGTACTACTACCCTGCTCCCCCACAAGGATGTGCTATTTCAGGGTTATAAAACAAACTGGAAATCCAAAGTACTCACTAAGGGACAAGGACTTGGGAAATATCCCTCAACTGTTTTTTTTCGTGGCCTCCAGGAACATGGTGTGTCATGGTGCCAAATGTACAGGCCTGGGACATTCCTTTAGTGTCCTTCTGTACAGAGATTTGTCCCTGTGTATGTGAAACTGGGCTGTGGTTTCTTACTCCTCTTGGCTGTTTAGGGCCCTGTACAGTCCGAGCTGCCTCTCTCTTCATGGCCAAAATGTGTCAGCGAGTCTCCTCAGGCACAAACCTGAGGGCTTTTGTGTTTCTGCCCTCTGAGCTCAGTTTCTTGCTACTTCTAACTAGAATCACCCTGAAAGAGCTGTGTGTGGTGTGCAGCAGCAGAACTGAGCAGCCCAGGCAGCTCCTCCATGCCCTGAGCTGCTTGCAGGTGGGGAGTCTGCTCACAGCTCTGTGTGGGCTGCTCCTGAGATACTCTCTGCTTCCATGTTTGTGTCTCCTCACAAGAGCTGCGTTCCCTGGAAAAATGAGGCTGTCATCCTGTGTGAGGAGACTATGAAGATAATAATCACGCCAGGATCAGAAGCTGTCCCTGGACCAGCCATTTTGCTCCCCTGCTGACAGGCGTAAAAACATCTGTCTACTAGATTCCGTTCAGACCCTGATTCAGCAAGATGCCTCTGGGCTTCTTCCTGCTCTAGTGCTGGTGTTGGTAGGGTTAAACTCAGTTGCTTTATGTTACAGTCAGATGCTTGAAAAACCTTATTTCCTGTCTGTATGTTAGGTGGATGAGTTACACTGCGGATGTATATTACAGCTGGAATGCATGTGTAGTGTGAAACATACTGTCCCAACTTTGCAGTGATTATAATATATATGGAAGTTAATCAGGCTTTCTTACATTTACTTTGCAAGGTTTTTTGTATACCTTGCTTATATCCCTAACTTTCTGTTGACAGTGACAACGAGTGGCACCAAGCTCTCTGCCCACTCTTTGAAGTCATGGAGTGATCGTACACAAGTGGTCAATTGCTTTGCATATAATCTGCACTTCAACAACTTTCTGTTCTTCTGTTTCTCATTTTATTTTCTGGGATAACCTGACATTATATGGGAAGGTTGAGGGGAGGCAGTTATAGCTGCTCAGATAGTACGATCAAGGAAACCATTGATGGGGAGGAGGGGGGAAAATTGGGTCAGTAATCTTTTAGGGAGAATCTTCTCCTCTCTCCTTGAAGTGCCAGGTTCAGTCACAAGCTGTTGGGTGTACCGTAGCATTTGGTGGGTTTTATGCTTTTTTAATCATCTGCCTGATTGTGGTTTTGGTGGTGGTGGTTTATTTGTTTGTTTCTTTTTTCCCTTCATTAGCCTTAGCTTTGTGATATCATGACAAACTTCAAAAATCATGTTTTCAATCCAGGATTGGACATGTCAGCTTCCTCTAAATCAAAATTTGCCTTGCACTAAAGACTACAGTCTAGAAACTCTGTAAAAATCAGTAATCAGTAAAGAAACATGAGAGTATGCTTAGGGGAAGTTTCTAAGCTTTTTACAGCTTACAGTTGCTACATCAGGTAACCACAGGCTACACAGTGCCATCTTGGCCCTTGAACATGAACATCACACTGTTTCCATTTTGTTTCTAGATCATGTTTCCTAGGTGCTGGTGCATTATTCAGATTTGCATGAATTATGCTTTGTTTTGACCTGGTCTGCATTGCATTGGTTGCCAAAATACTGAATAAGGCTTTATCAGGGAGGCAGGTCCTCAGGTGGCCCACTCTCCCGTTCTCAGGATCCATGACCAGGTTTTATCTCTGCTAAAAAGAGCATTTCTCCTAAATATTGCCACTAAAAAAAATCTTAAACTCGCAAATGTGCATGAAATTGAAGTAGAGATTTTCTCCACCTCTGTGCAGACATTACGGGCCTCTCTGTTCATTTAGCTTCCGAGACTGTTGATTTGAACTCCAATTAATTTCTGTAAAGGACACAAATCAAGTCCCATCAAAAACAGAGAGCGTGGCACAATATCATTATTGCTTACCTCCAAATGAACCTGAAAAGCAAGGCAATCAGTCCAGACATAATTGCCAGTGTCACAAATTAATTGTTCCTGAGTGACTGAGGGCCTCTTCCACTGGCAGTCTGTCAGTCTCAGAAACAGCAATGCAGCCCTCAGGTGGGATGACAACACCCTTTCCAGCAAATGTCAATTATTAGTAGTAGGTTGTTCCTTCAACATTTTGCTGCACCTCTTTCAACATATTGCTGCACATGTCTAATTTCACCATGACCAGATCCAGATGCCCTGTGCAGTCTGTAACTTCCTGGGTATGGCCAGGATCAACCAGTCTTGGCTAAGCTCTACTTCAGCCATATGGTTAAGCCATAAGCAGGTACTTAAAGCGTGAGCTAAAGTCCTGCTGAATTAAAAATCAGTCAGATACTTAAGGGCTGTATTTAAAATGGAGCAGTGAGGGAGGAAGAGGACACCCATCGAGTCAGCCAGATCAGTTGAATCAACCCTGGTGATCAGTGTGGTGACAGATGTCACAGCCAGGTCACCCTCGTGTCACAGAACCAGGAGGCCAGCCACCTCAAGGGTATGTATGGCTATACTGGATCCTTCTGCACCTGTCATGGGAAACTGACATGCTCAATTACTTCTTTAAAGTGCCTGTACACCAACACACATAGCATGACAAATAAACAGGAAGAATTAGAGATCTATGTGCAGTCGCAAGGCCGTGATCTCATTGCAATTACAGAGATATGGTGGGAAAACTCACATGACTGGAATGTTGCCATGGAAGGCCATGTATTTTTCAGGAAAGACAGGCCAGCAAGGCAAGGTAGAGGAGTTGCACTTTATGTGAGAAAGCAGCTTGAGTGTATTGAACTCTAGTAGGGAATGAAGAACAAGTTGAGTCCTTATGGGTAAACATTAAGGGACAGGCTAATAAGGGTGACACAGCTGTGGTGTTTACTACGGGCCACCTGATCAGGAAGATGAAGTTGATGAGTCCTTCTACAGACAGCTGAAAGTAGCCTCACAACGACAAGCCCAGGTTCTCATGGGGAACATCCATCACCCTGACATCTGCTGGGAAGACAACGCAGCTAAACACACATAGTCTAGGAGGTTCCTACAGATCATTGATGATAATTTCTTGACACAGGTGGTGGAGTAGCCAATGAGGAGAGGTGTGCTACTGGACTTTGTCCTAACAAGCCAAGAAGAACTGTTTGGAGATGTCACGGTTAGGGGCAGCCTCAGCTGCAGCAACCATGAGATGGTGGAGTTCAGGATCCTGCATGGAGGAAGCACTAAAACCATGGACTTCAGCAGGCTGAACTTTGGCCTCTTCAAGGTCCTGCTGGGAAGAATCCCACAGGAAGGTTGGGGGATCCAAGAGAGCCAGTTAATAGCCAAATATCACTTCCTCCAAGCATCCCCATGAGCAATAAATTAAGTAAAGGGAGTAGGAGGCCACCATGGATGAGTAAAGAGCTTTTGTCAAAACTCAGGTGGAAGAAGGATGTATATGTAATGTGGAAGAAGGGACAGACCATGTGGGAAGAATATAAGGAGGCTATTAGAGTATGCAGGGATGCGATGAGGGAGGCCAAGCTACACATGGAAGCAAATCTGGCTAGGAATGTTAAGGACAACAAGAAGGGCTTCTTCAAGTACATCAGTAGCAAAAGGAAAGTTAGGGAAAGCGGAGGTCTGCTGCTGAATGAGGTGGGTACCCTAATGATGGAGGATATAGAGAAGGCAGAGTTACTGAATGCCTTCTTTGCTTCTGTCTTTACTGCTAAGACCAGCCCTCAGGAATCCCGGACCCTGGAGGTAAGGGAGAAAGTGTGAATAAAGGAAGATTTTCCCTTGGTTG